>JAMPIV010002792.1:0-74276 GCA_024509875.1 Oreohelix idahoensis | reverse complement strand
TGGGGGGGTTAGGTGGTTCGTTATGGAATTATGGTTGGGGGAGTGCTGGGGAGTTTGGGATTATGAAGATACGTGGACAGGTGAGTGGGGACGTGGGGGGGGGGGTTTGGGGATGTGGGTAGGGGAGGGCGTGTGACGGGGGAGATTTGGGTTTAGTGTGGAGGGCTCGAGGGAGTGTGTGGTGGGGGGGGGGGGTGGGGTTTCTGGGGAGTGGGGTTGTGGGGAGGGGAGTGGCGTGGAAGACTGGGGGGGGGGGCGGATGTGTTCGTTGAAGGGTTGATTAAAACAGATTCTTTACGATCTTCCAATAAATTGTGTAATTTAGCTATTAGTAATTCAAGCTGCAATGGGCGAGGGGGTGGGTGGGGTTGAGCGTAGGGGGGGGCGAACAGATTATTTGGAAAAATCTACTTAATCATTTACTTTGTTGTTAATGTATGGGGGAGGGTTTAGGGGGGACGCTCTCTTTCATTGTAGGTGTGGGTCACCGATTGGGTTATAAAGGTGACGGAACGTTCTTTAGGAGTGATGTCACACATTTTGTGGTGTATATGTTGCGGGGTTACGGTTAATTCAGACGACTTTATTATCATTTAATTTTAGGGAGGGAGGGGGGGCGGGTAGGGGGGGTTTACTTGGAGGATTTCAATTTATTGTGTTATTTTACGGCTTTTCATGGGTGGTGGATCCCTTGGGGGGGACATCGTCGTGGGTATTATTCAGGGAGGTGCGCTGTAATGGTGGGGGGTGCGTGTATTCGGGCGTTTCTTCCATTATCTATTCTGTGAGCGAATTTATGCTCGGGGGAGTTACTTTATAGCTGGCGGTACATTATGAGTATGGCGGGCAGATTGGGGGAGTATGTGGCCGGGTGATGTATGAATTTCGTAGGGTGCATAGGCTGTACATATTGTGTGTTTTTACACGCCTCTTGAGGGGGTTGGGGGAGGGGGGGCTGTTTAATACCGATTACTTGTGTGGAATGGTGGGAGTTTCTGTGGAGGGGGAGCTGCCGGACTGTTGTGGGGGGTCGGGTTGCATTGAATTTTTCTGGGGTCTAGAGGCGTAAGCGATGTTTGGAGTGTATGCGGTTGGGGGTTATATGCGAGGCGGGCGGAGTGAGGAATGTAGTCGCGGTGGGTGGTGGGAGGGGAGCGGGGTAAGGCGAGGTGGGATAGCGGGGATGCGAAGATTGGATGTGTGTAATGAGTTGGAGGGTGCGGGGGTGTGGGAGGGAGTTGAAGGAAAATGGGTTTTGGGGGGGCTGGATGGCTAGGGGGGTCTGGGATGTTAGAAACGGGGGGGTGAAAGGTGTGTATCTAACTGAGTGAGAGGATTAAGTTGGAATTTTTTTGTCGGTTCGAGGGCGTCGTTTGGTGGGAGAGGGGGTGGACGATGGTAGGATGTATGGATAAGAGGGGGTATTTAGGGTTGTGTGTATGACAGTGAGGGCGGGTGGTGGTTGGGGGTGTGCGATGAATCGGTTTGGGGGTTGAGATGATTTGGGGGGTTGGAATAGAGGTAGGAGTGGTGGTGTATGTATGGGGGGGTGCATCGGTGTTTCATCGAAAGCGCCGGCTGAGGTTTAGATGTGCGGCGGGGGGCTCCTGGACAACTGATTGGAGGATTGGATAGAGGATGGCGCGAGGGGGGGGGGGCTTAATTGGTGAGAGGTCTTATGGGGGGGGGAGGGGAGGAACTAGTTTGGGAATGGATTGCAAGGAAATGTGAGCGGGAAGGGGTGGGGGTATTGGAGAGGATGGAATGGTAGGTGGGTACCACTGGAGTGCCGGGTATTATATGTGGAACGGGCAGTTAGGAATGTCATTGGCGGGTTGTGATGGTACGTGTGGGAAAGAGCGGGGATGTGGAAACGGACATGGATGGATCAGCTTTTTAAGGTGGTTGGTTTATGTGGTTCGGTATCTGTTCGGTAGCCACGTGACTGGTCTTGGGGTCTGACTGACTTTGAGCGAGTCGTTAGTGTAGTGGCTGCGGAGCGCGTTGGGTTTAGAGGGATGGGGTCATGGTGGAGGTTACGGGTGGGAGCGGAGCTGAAGGTATGTGGTTTGAGGGTTGGAGGATTGTAGGTTATATAGGGGGAGGCGATGGGGTTGTGGTGGGCTGTACTGGAGTAGTGGGTTATACGTAGGATGGAGAGAAGCGAGGGGGAAACGGGGGGTTAAGGGATTGATTGGAGGTTGGATAGAGCGAATGCTTGGGGCGTGTCGTAATGTTAGGCGAGTTTATTACTGCTGGAGTGGTTTAACCGGGAATGTTTGGTGGTTCTGGACATGATAGGATGTTGGCATGAGCGAGTGTGCGGGAGAGGGTGTCTGAAGTGGAGGTTTGGGTAGTGGGGGGCTGTGAGGGGGTTTGGGGGGTGGCGGCTGGTGTTTACCCCCCCTCCCCCCCATAGTTTAGGTGTATTTTGGTTTTGTTTTCAGTTGGGGTATTAACAGTTTTGGAAGGGGCGGGGGGATGACTAACCCGTTTGGGGGGGTTTAGTGCATAAAAGTGGCTGGCGGTCTGGAATGGATGGGAGATGGTTGGGCATGGGCGGGCGTGTGGGGCGGTGAGGGGGGAGAGTCCCCTGACGCCTGAAAGGGGTTGGGGCGTGGGGGTTGCATGGGGGACTAATGTCTGTTTGGACCCGCAAGGCCTGGAAGGTCATGTTAGCGTATGGAAAAACCCGGTGTTATATGTGGTTATGGTTTGAGTGGGTGGGGGGAGTGGGCCCCCCCTGTGTGTTTGGTTCCCCCCCCCCCCCCCCCCCAGGATGGACCCCCCCCCTTCGATTAGGATGGGGTGGGCTGAGGGGATGGGCATTGGTAAAAATGCTAGTAGGACTGTGGGCGTTTGCAGGGGGGGGGAGTGAGGGGTGGTATTTTTTGGGGTATTCCCCCTTTAAAATCGGGGCTGCAGTGGGAGGGGCGAGGATGGGGAGGGGGGCTGTAATGGTTGGGGTTTTGCATGTGCAGGTCGGAGAGTGAGCGAATGTTTTGCGGGGATGGGCTGATTGGCCCATGTTGGATAGAGCGATGAATGGTTCGTGTGATTATTGTTGGGAATAGTGTACGTTACTATGTAGGAGCGGTGAGTGGGGGAATGATTTGGGGGTTTGGAATGGAATTATAGGGATGTTGGAATTAGAGGATGGGAGGGTTGTGCGGTAGTCGGCCGGGGGCGTTTATGAGGCACGGAGTCGGGTGATGCGATGGGGGGGGGGGAAGTTTGATTGGGGAATCCGGGGTGGATCGCGAAGGAATGGGGGGTGCATGGTTGGAGCTGTATCGGGGTGATGGGTTCTTGTTATGTGGGCGGGGGGGGTTACCTGTGCTGTGGGGCGGGTGGGCAGGGGGATGGGTTAAGTGTATGCGTTGTTGGGGTTCGGCTGTTTCTGGGAGTTTTTGTTATGGTTACTTTTATTGTTTTTTTTGTTCTATATGTTATTGCTGGCGTTTTTTCATTTTTTGGATAATGATAGCAAGAATCTGGTTATACTAGGGTACTTAGATATTTATTGAGTCTGGGCCAGATGGTCTGTTGGGGGATGCTGGGATTTACTATTCATTATGCTTTGTATAGAATAGATGCCTCTGTGTATTCGAGAGTCGGTTACGATCGGTATAAACGATTGTATGGCATGGAGGGTAATGCGATGGTATTGAGGTTGGGAAAATTTTGTTCTGGTAGGGGTGTGGATAGTTGGGAGAGTTGGTAATCAGGTACTGTATAGATATAGGGTGTCCATGTTGGTCACGGTGAGTTGATATTGGTCGTATTTTTAATCAAATTTTTGGAAGTAGTCTTTGTTATAGGGGGTTCCCGGGGGGGGTATTGGTGGTTGGGGTTTTGGGTGGGGTGGGAAGTAGGAATTCTGGTATTGGATCCAATTGTTGGGTGGGAAAGAAAGGGCGGGTATAACTGTATATTTTTAATGGAAGGATTCGAGGGATGTATAGGGCTCGGAGAATTTGATTGAGTATTGGTTTTAAAATTGCAGTAGGGCGATTGCTTATGGGGGTAGAAAGGGGGTTCATGTAAGTTGCGTTGGGGGGGGGTTCAGGGGGGGAGAAGGGGGGGGTGGCCTGGGGTTCGGGGGGGGGGGGGGGGTGAGGATAGACTATGGGTTTAGATGGTTCTGTTTTCTTCTTAGCACATTTTTATTTTGGTGTGAGGTTTGGGGGTTAGGTTTGGGGGGGGGGGGGGGGGGGGGTGGGGGTATGGGGGGGGGGGTTGTGTTTGTTTTTGGGGGGGGTAATGGGGGGGGTTGGGGGGGTCTTGGGGGTGGGGGGGGTGGTCTTTTATTTTTTCCCGGCGCGGGTGGGGGGTGGATTTTTGGGGTGGGGAGGGGGGGGGGTGGTCGGGGGGGGGGTGGGGGTGGGGGGGGGGGGTGTGGTGGGGGGTGGGGGGGGTTCGAATGTGGTGCGGGGACGGGGGTTGTGTGGGGGGGGGGGGGTTGGTGGTGGGTGGGGGGGGGGGGGGTGGGGGGGGGGTTGGGGGTGGGGGGGGGTGGGGGGGGGGTGTTGTGGGGGGGTTGGTGGGGGGGGTGGTTGGGGTTTGGTGTGCGTCGGGTGTGGGGGGCGGGGGGGGGGTGTTGGGGGGGGGGGCAGTTGGGGGGTGAGGGGGGGGGGTGGGGGGGGGGGGTTTGGTTGGGGGTGGGGGGGATTATGGGGGGGGGCGGTTTTTGGTTGCTGTGTGCGGGGGGGGGTTGGGTAGGGGGGGGGTGGGACCCCAATCGGAAACGGGTGATGTTGGGGGGTGGGGTGGTTTGGGGGGGTTTGTGGGGGGGGGGTGGTGGTTAAATTTGGAGGTTAGTAACGGGGACGGGTTTTTGTGTGTTTTGGGGGTGCGGTGGTGGTGGGGGAGTGGGGTTTGGTTTGGTGGCATGGGGGGGTGGGGGGGGGGTTGGGGGTCTTTCTGGGGTTGGAAGGGGGGGTAGATGGGTTGTGGGTTTTGGGGTTTTTTGGTACTTTGCCTGGTTCGAATCCAGTTTGTTGGATATTTTTGGGTGGGGTGGGTATTTGTTTTTGTTTGCCCCTGATTTTTTGGTCCACCCCATGTTTCAGCCCCAACCCGATACGTTGCCCCCGGACCCCAGATGTGCCACGCTTGTCAAGTTTTTCTTTTTTTTTTTCCTTTTTTTGTTGGGTGGGTTGTTGTGGTTTTTTGTGGTTTTGCCTAAAAGGGAAGTGCTTTGGGAGTCGATGTCTTGGTTTTTGATGGGTTGGATGTGGGTAGGGGGTTGTTAGTGTCCTGGTGGTGTTGTTGTTTGTTGGGGTGATGCCCATATTCTATTTGGAAATGGCTCTGTGTGGGGGGGTGGGTTGTTTGTGGTAAAAAGAATAGTGGTGGGTGTTTGTGGAATTTTTAGGGGCTCCTGTACATGACGGGTTTAGGGATTAGGTGGGGGAGCGGGTTGTGGTTTTGGGGCCGTAAAGACCCCGTGCATGGTCACCGGTTTTCGTAGTGTCGGGATAATGTTTTGGGGCTAAGTTTGGTTGGGTTTTTTGCCTGAAGGATTATGACTGTTAGAGTGGTTGGGCGTGTTAGTTTGTGGATTTTTTGGTCTGTGGTCACCCCGGATGGGTAGGGTGTGGTGGGTGGGGGTCCCTTTTGGGGGTTTCTGTGTTGGGGCTGTTGGGGTGGGAGGGGGGATGTTGGGGTTTGATGGGGTTGGGGGGTTGGGGGAGGATGTTGGGCCGAGGTTGTGAGTGTGTTGGTGTGTGGGTTTTTTTATGTTGGGTACGCCTGGTTACCCCATGCCCCCTGTGTCCCCGTCATGCCGCTCCGCGTGGCGCCCAGGGCACCCTGTCCCCTCATCCCTTCCCCCCCGCCCACCGAGTAGATAGGCGGACGGGGGGTACCAGTGGGTAAATACGTTGAGTGACCTCCTCCCCCCGGAATACAGTTTCTTGGCTCTGCATACATGCCCTCCCCATTCAATGTAACCCCCCCCCCCATTGGTTTTGAACCCCCCCATATAGAAAAATTACCCCCAACAAGCTGTGAATTACCCTATGTGTAGCACCAAACTGACTCCGCTATGCCCCCTCCAATGTTAGTTTCCGCCGTCCCTATGCACCCCCCCCCCTCCCATCCCCATACTAATGAGACGAGCGTGGAGACTCAGTACATCAGAAACCCCCTGTCCTATACTGTACCATGCGCTATTGCTTGCGTCGTTTTCGAGTTGATTCCAATGTTGTAAACCAATAACCAACGCAGTCCAGTCAAAATACCTGAGTATCCCCATCCAGATTGCTGAAATGTTACTACCATCCCCTTTGCTCACGTCAGTCCCACCCCGCCGTGCCTCCCCCCCCCCACGGGACCACAGATTTGTAACATCCCAAAAAGTTTATGCCCCGCCCCCCCCCTGGGGGTCACCCCCAATATTAATTTTATACTTAAGCAGCAAAGCCTTTTTTGACCCCCCAGCCCCCCCCACATAAGCCACCCCATAACCGGTAAACGGCGGTCGCTGGTCTATGGAATGAGAGGGCTCGGGAAGTGGATGGGGTGTAATGGGTTGATATTAGGAAACCCCAGCCACTGACCCAAAAACCGTGTTGTGAGGATAGAAATAAAAAAAAGAATAAAACTGGACCTGCAGGAATGTACCGTACCTGGCATGGCTGGTCAAAAGCCGAAAAAATATAAATACATGACCAAAATCAATCCGTAAGGATCGGGGCTAAATCCCGTTGAAAGCTACTGATAAAACTGACCGGTTGTAAGGTGCAGGATAATGGGATTTACCACACGAAAAACCACCCCGTCCCTCTACACAGCCAACCGTCCCTCCTCCCTCAACCATACCACCCTGGATGTAGGGGTGGTACCCAAGGACTAGGTGGTGCAATCAAAATGATTTATGACTGTTAACTCCCCCCAATTCTAGATCTGGCCAAGAATAACGGTTACCCCCCGGTGAAATGATTAATCGCGTAACACCCAAGGTGCCCCGCCCCGCCCTGAAAGACTCACCATTGGTATCCAGCAAACAGACTCCCCAATCGCACCCAACCCCCCCCCCACCCCCAGGATCCCCCCCCTCGTTTACACATGGGGTTAGAGATTAAGACAATGGAATAACCAAATACACAACCCCCCTAAATCTAGGAAGCATAAAAAATGAAGATTCACGACAAAACCACAGGATTGTACCCACACCGAGTTGGGGGTTTTTTTTGTCATGGTCAGACAGCTACCAAAGTTAATATGCCCCCGAAGTAAAGGCAACCAGAAACCAGTCCCCCCCCCACACATAGGCATTGTTGAATGGGGGGTGGTGCAGTTTCGTATGACCAACCCTGGCAAAAAAACGAAAAAGCCCATGTTTACATGGGGGGGGGGCTCTCTCGTCAGGATTCGGGACCTGGTTATGTATTCCCCCCACCCGTACCCCAGTACAGGGGGGGGTGGGGGCGTTCACGTATTATGTGTTATCCACCCCCATTGGTACCCAGACACTAGGGTGGCGCCCCCAAGGGCCGAAAGTGTTATTGACAGGCGTGATATTTGGTATGGGCATGCAGTTACGATGACAGATGCCCCAGTTGTTCCCGACGAGTGTCCGTTGTTGAGAGCTATGGTCCCCCATGAAGCAACCAGGTACCACGACCCGGTCCAATTGTCCTACCGTGTGGTCCGAGGTGGGTAGGGTAGCGTAAGTTAAAACCAGGTCCCGAACTCCGCCCCGTCCCCCCATCTCCCACCGGTTGAGACTCCATTAGATTAGACAACCTATCCCCTCACTGGTGTCATCTCTCTCTAGAACTCGCTCCTAATGTTTCTTTACCCTGTTCTCTCCCATTTACTCGTCCCCCCCATATATTTATTGGGTGTGAATGTGTTATGGAATTGCTTGTCGGAGTGTTGTGGTTATCGGGTAGTGGGGGGATATGTGTGGGGGATGGGTCCGTACGGGGGGGAACTGTAATAATTGTTGAGGGATTGGTTGGGGGGTTTGGGTGGGGTGTATCGAGGGCTTTTTTCGTGATGATATTATGATTTGTATGAGGATGATGGTATGATTGGTTGGTGCGAGGGTATGGATTGTGTACATTGAGGTTTATTGTTAGTGTTTGTTAACTGCTATGTGGACCACGAACCTAGGTGTGGGTTTTAGTGTTCGCGCCACACGTGAATTAAAGGTGGGGGGGGTAAATTTTTGTGATTTCTATATTGGTGGTTTTATTTGGGGTGGGGGGTGTGTTGGTGGATGGTTCGAGGGAACTGGGGTGGGCAAGGTTTGGTTTTATGCCCGTGGTACTTTCTGATAGATGGGTGTGTGAGTTTTTTAGTCAGAATGGGGGGGGTGTGGTGGAGGTTTTAGGTTGTTTTGTTTTTCGGTCAGGGAAGTGGTGTCAAACTCTCCATACATTACAGTGGCTCACGACATTCAAATTAACCTCTGCCGATTACTGCATACATCAATGGCAATTTATAATAAAAAAAACACCTATGTCTTTAAGACTATTATTTGTCCTGTTTGACAAGTTCTCAGCACCAGAAAAGCTCCGTATAGGCAAACTTGCTATTGTTTTCTCAGGTGGATTTCGCTGAATGGTTCTGCATCCGTTGATTTTATATTTTTCATGGATGGGGGTTATTCACAATCTTAGCATCGATGCGTAGGTATTTGGTGGGCGTTACCAAGTTTTTTCTTTTTTGGTTTCTGTAGTCGTAATGAAATGTGAAGATTTCTATTCAACACATCGGGAATGTTACATACACAGGCTTGTTCTTCATGAAGAAATATCTTGTAAATGTTGTTCTTGGTTATAATTGTTTTTTTTGCTGTGTTAGGAACAATGACTTACTTGTAATATGGGTGTTGTTTTATAGAAATAGTTAGTGATCGTTACGTTATGCAATCATCAGGCTTGAGGAACTATGTCTCCCACCCCCGCGCCCCCCCCCCCCCCCCCCCCCCCCCCCACCCCCCCGACCCCCTTGTCGTGTTCTTTGAGTAGGAAGGGGAAAGCCGCACAGGGAGTTGTATAGAGTTTTAACTAGCTTTTAAAAATTGCAGGGAAGGTGGACCTAATTAAGGGGTACTCTTTAACATCAGATGTTTTGTTAATGTTCAATCGGTTCCCGCCCCCCCCCCCCCATATAAGTTGCCGCTCCGCCCCCCCCCCCCCCCTTCGCTCCCCCCCCCATTAGGTACCTTTATTAATTTGAGTTGAATGATTGAATGAGGGGTTGGATAGCAAGAGGTGTGTGTTTTGTTTATTTAGGTGGGTATAGATTAGTTTTAGGCACTAGGTAATACATGGTGTTTTCTACGTGTTGAGTTGTTATTATGGGGTTGGAGTAGGTTGGTTTTAGTACATCAAGCGGTTTTTACGTAAATACATGTTTTAAAATCACCAATCCTCCCAGGTTATTTTTAATTATTTATGTTAAAAGAAACTTCACACGTGCTGACTAGCCAACGGATCACTTTGTGAATCTAGTGAGACCAGTAGGACAAGGAGCATTGCGTTACTGGGGCCGGTTGGCTGGAATTTTTCTTTGCACGATTGTATGTTTGTGATCTTGATTGGGTTATTGATTAAATATATTTTCGATAGACATAGACGGTTTATTATGTTAAAAAGATATGGTCTAAACAATCCATTACTCTGGAAATAGCGGAATAGTTTACATTCTTCGATTTACATCTAGAGAAAATCTAATAGGTTTAAGTTTATACACAAAAATCCACAGTTGACAATAAAAATGCAAGGAATGAAACTATTCAGATGAAAGTTACGCCAAAATTATAAATAATATTTTAATACGCTAGCACACAGAATTCTGGACATTCCTCACGCAAGTATAGAGGAATCCCAAAGGAAATCTTGTCAAGTTTCTAAATATAAGAGCTAGGTACTTCTTATCAAATCTCTGGACTAGCGAATGATATAATCGGCTAATTCTTCAGCTCGGGATACTCCAATATATAGTTAAATGACAATGAGAAATGATCTAAGGCCACATGGCGAAGGTTTACTCGCACTGCTCTGCTGATTCATAGGGAAACCGTTTCTAATTTATTGCCGGCGGGTCCTCGGCTCTCCTAGACTTTCATAGTTTCTCCTTCGTTTCCGACAGAGATTCCATAACAATCAGCTTGGCAACAGTTCGCCTATGCATCCATTTGAACATACGTCGAAACACAGTAGGTGTTAAACTGATGTGGACGGACGTTCTTAAGGACTAACATTAAACCGTCTATGGGTTACTGAACGCATTTGCCGTTTTCCTTTTGGCGACGCCGTTCCTTGAAGCCCCGCGGTGGCAGAAAAGAGATAAAATAGGGAAAAATAGGGCTTTCGCATTGCTTCCTTGCTCTTAGGAGGAATAAAAGCTAGTATGGCGTAGGCATAATAACTATAAATAAAATTATGAAGACAATGACTTCAATCTGTAATGGCTGTCCTGCTATGAATATATTATTTTGCATATTATTTTGTACCCGAAGTGGTGATAAATATTCATCCATCCTCGGTGGGAATTGATTGCATCACTATTACAGACTCCGCTTGGGCGATTCCATCAGTGGGGAGATTTTTTATTTATCTACACACATTTTTTTATGGCCACGGCGATATTCAAGGGTGCAGCGGAGTGGAGTTTAAGGGTAGTGGTGGGTCTATGGGGATTCCGGAGTGGGGCACCATGAAGGTCAGGATATAATAGGTGTTATGTATGGTTGGGTGCGGCTGATGGTACTTTCAGACTCAAGGGAAGACCTCCATTCCATTGCTGGTTAGGACTTTGTCAGGTCAAAAGGAGATTCCACCTACCATACAATTAATAACCGCGAGTTGGCATACAGTAGCACCCAACCGTTGAAATTGTCCCTTATAATGTGTATGACTATCGGATCAAAACTCGTCTTGACGAAAACGAAAGTTATATGGGGTGATGGTTATAGCGAGGGGGAGGGGGTGGGTGGGGGGGGGGTTGTTCCAGAATTGTTAACGGAACAGTTTTGGAAAAACAAGTCTATAATATTCAAATCCTCTAGGCCACAGTTATACATCTAGAGATGGAAAGATCACAATCTGTAGAGGTTGAACTGATACAAAGTGCAGGATAGAAAAGTTCAACTAGACAGCGCTCGCTTTGATTCAAAATTGATAAAGGTATTTTTATGCGTCTAACTGATTTGTCAATGGGAGCTTGAATAGAAGAAATGGAAGGTAGTTCATTGTTTTGTAGAGCATGTCCCGAACCATATGGGAGTGAGGTATGTAAAGTTTAGTTAAAACAAATTGAGGAACAAGCTGACTGAGAAGCCACAGAGATGTTAAGTTTTTACCAAGAAGTATGCTAAGATTACCATTACACAGCTAACCACCAAATAAGAATTTGAGGGTGCACTGAAAGTACAGGCCAGTGCTATAAATAGGGAAGACTGTTTTACTGAAATTTGAAAACAAGGGCAATTCGCTTTCTGTGGACCAACGTTATGAGATGATCGTTGGAAGATATGAACAACTATACGTAGATATACCAGGATTAGAATGTTGTATGGGCGTAGGTAGTGTTGTTTGGGGTATCCATAGGACAGAGTATTGTATCCTTGGCAGTTTGTACTGTTCAGGATATGGGTTTTTGAAGGTTGGATTTTTATTGTTTAATTATTTGTGTATAGTTAACTGGAGGAAAGGTATGATTGGGGTGTGTATCGTGGAGGAGATAGAATATTGTTGGGTTGGTGTCTTTCGTTAGAGGTAGATTGTGAAGGAGAGGACAGGGGTTCTGTACTCAGAGGATTATCGTACTTAAATTAGGGTAATCAATACAAAAAATGTGTGGTGGGCGATATGTGGGATATGTGCCTATTTATATATATAATATATATATAGTATATTTATCCCATATATATATATATATATATTAATACAAACGGGACTGAAGCAATCACCGTTTGCCAGACACTTCGATTTCGGAGAAACTTACAAGGCAAAATGCCGGTTTGTATGTTGCCTTGCCTGAACTAAAGACGGGACCACTTCTCTGTGAATGGGACGAAACTCAATGGCCAAGAAAAATCCTATCTGCTGTTGCCCCTAAGAGAGCCTACATAGGCGTAAGGTTCAGGCCATTGACTGCTTTGTACGGTTCGGTGGTCTCAAGGACAGATAGAAGAAGAAGGAAAGATTATATATATATATATATAAGGGTGCCGCGCTGGTGTGTATATGGCTATCAACGTTTGAAAACATACTGGCGACCGAGGTGTTCTGGTTCCAATCCCCGGGTCGTCGGGCGTTTGAAGAAATGTTTACGACCGGAAATTTGACTGAATAATTCTGGAATGGCTCTCCTGCACACCTAAATTCCGTGTGGATGGGAAGGAGCGAAGCTCCTGACCGGGTTGGAAGGAATAAGTCCATTGAACCATACATGCACTCGCTTTTGGACATGTCATTGGGACCACTATCAAGGGCCTAAAAGCAGATATTTTTCCGATGGTTATCGAGGAAGGCTTCATCAATATTTGTATCACTGTGGAATCTGTGTAATAGCCTGGTTATACTAAGATCCAAACCATGTGTCTTAACTGTCCACCTTGTGAAAAGTATATTTTTGCCTTGTTTCATAAGCAGTCTATGCTGCTTATCTGTGGGAGGTGGGTACATCTGTAGCAAATACTAGATTTGTGTCCAGAAATTAGGGTTGTCCTGACTGTGACAATGCATTGTTGTTGGTAAATGACATGAAACAAAGTGTATAAGGTAGAATGCAGTTCATTCCTTCTGTGGACAACGGGACAGGGGTACGCGGAGATTAGTAGTGTTGGAAGCCGAATGTATCCCTTCCACCCTATGTTTGTGGTAGTCCCTGTCTCCTCCCGAACCAAAAACAACACAGTCGTGTTCATAGTAGACTAGAGACGAGAAGATGATCCAGCTGTGCGAACCATAATCCGTCCTTAGACCCTCCTGTGGGGTACGTAGGGTCGTGGGGTTTTGGGCTAAAGTTTGGTATTTTTGATCGGGGGTACTTTCTTTCGTCCTTTCAATGAATGCTCAAAATGGCAGATCGAATAGTATGTTCAGTCTGATGAAATGCCATCTTCTTTTGAATCCTGATCGCGAGAACCCTAACGGAGAATAAATTTGAGTAGTAATGGCCGGTATCTCATACAGATTGGGTTTTTGCACATAGTCTCAATAGGCACTCTCTTAACGTCTAGTACGTACCGAGTAGTTTTATAAATTTGTGGATGTAAAGATAGCCACTTTCTGAATTTTCATGTTTTTTTTTTTTCTTCTTTTTTTTTTGATATTTTTTTTTAAAGTTTATTAATGTTTAAACATGGATGGAAAGGAAATTGTTAGATCAAATCGGCCTAGAATAACATTTAAAGAAAATCACAAAAAAATTATTTTAGTACTAATAGGTCGACCCCGAGAACTTGGCCCTACCGCCTTTCCTAGAGAAATGTTGAAACCGCGAAAAACTGGTCTGTCTTCCTTTAAGGAGTTATCATATAGTCCGTCAGGACTTCCTGAAAGGGTACCGAGAATGGATTCTGAGGGGTCCGGTGTACATAGCCTAAGGCAATTTGGAATTTTAATTTTTCACCCAAAATTGGTAAATATTGAAGTCTATTGAAAAAGACCTTGATAAGCACGTAACGACAGGAAAGAATTGGCATATGTATGTTTGGTTGAAGGGCCTTATTGAGTGCTTGACGATCTGAAGGAGTGAAGTAATGCTTCTGTTTGGACTCCTAGATCTATCTTTAACTAGCAAATAATCCGCCCAAAATTGGCTGGGTTTTTTTAATTGCCCATTAGGTGTGTTGTTTCTGTTACTACATATTACATTGCTTGCTTCTTCTATAGTCTCGCTTGTCTCGCTGGTGTATACAACGCTTTCAATAATACTCTTCTTTTAGCCGTCTTATCATTTTGATCCGTAATAGTAAAGCTGGAAATACTAAGTGAAAATTTTGTCTTGAAAGAAACAAAAGTATTTAACCCTTGACCGTTATTATTAACCCACTGACAACTGTAATGTTAATATGTTGCTATTGACCCCCACCAGAGATGAACTGGACATTGAGTATTTCTTGATGTCTGTTGATGTGTTTTATGTAATGCACACGTTTTTTAACGGTCACACATTTTGTAAATTGGTTCTTTGTGGGTGGGGGAAGGGGGTGGAGTTGATTAAGGATATAGCTGGATTGTTTCAATTACATACTATGTCTATCTTTCACAAACCACAGTTGACGCCTCCATTTGCTGACTGGTTGAATAGTTAATGTCTCTGTACTCTCGAAAATAGAAAAAGTGAGCCAAATATGCGGACCGGACTGGGTGCAAAATGTTACTGACCGTACCGATCGAACCCTGACCAGTAAGTTATTTACTGGCGGGAATTACTGGTAGTTAATTTATTATATTCACGCTGGAACTAAATTGCCAGACACCAAAAGAACATTACATTAACAATTATAAATCGTCAAGGGAGGGTAAACTACTGAAATAGCAGACAAAATTAATCGAAGAAGAAAACAAAATTCTTCATGCGTTTTTTTACGTTTTTTCCATGCTAAAAATCTGCAGGCCTGTACGCCAAGGTACGAAAAAGTCGACAACCCGTCTTAGCTTCTGAACTTGAGCTCAAAAAACCCCCTGGACCAGGTCAAGACGTCGTGGGGTCATCATGGCGTTGGGCCAGTTTTGGAGACCAGGAACTGAGGTCAGGGCGGACCCATGGATCCTCATGTTCAACCATTGAAAATTTTAATCGTTTCCTGGCGAAAGATATACAATTGTGGCGATACCAGGATGGCCCCAGTAATCTTGCAGTGGCCCTGATGTCAGGTAGAAAAAATGATTAGTCTGTTGACATGGTGGTTAAATTGGTAGATTTTGGTATTACTTGTTGTTATGTATCACCCTTCTCCTTCCACTAGATAACAAACCAGGTTTCTAAAAAGCAAAATACAAAAACTATAACCCCTTCCCTATTTTAGAATATCAAATACTTCAAACAAAGGTTTTCACGGCAAAGTGACAGGTTAAATAACCCCCCTGCTTCGCCATTGTCATGGAATATATCTAATTCACAACATATATATTTGAATTTATCTAGGTAAATATAACACAAAACAAGCCACCCCCAGCCCAGACAAATAAAAGCAATTAATAACCCCGAGAATCAAGAAGCAATGGGAAAGAATGACAGTGCTGACACAAAGATGCTGTTACTACGAAATCCCACTTTTGTTGTTTGTGGGTTCCTTATGAGTCTTGGCAAATTGTAACGCTTTCACGTTGTTCCCATAGTAAAGCTTAAATAATGGTATTAATTACACCGCAGCCTTCTTCAAATGAAACGTGGATTGCTGGTATTTCTTGGCTGAAAAAACTCATTGAGGAACCGTTTATGCTGTACTGTTACATGACCTAAAATTAATCCTACTCATTCATTATATTTCCATTTCATTTCAAAGGACGAGCTCGATAACAGTTGTTGGTACTAAAAGGGATTATAATAATCGAGTTAGGGAGAGGCAGAAAGGAACCGGATTACCGTTACAAATAAACCCGCTTCGCGCGATTACACAATTACTGCAACCAACTCAACGACGTGTAAGTCTACATGCACCCAAATTTTTTTTCAGAAAGGACAGTGATAAAAATAACCCACACTACCCTTTCCCAGAGTTAGGGGCATTTATATAATCATATAAAGGACTTAGAATTAGTTGGATCTTATTAGAAAAAGATAACAATATATGGGTTTTACGTTTGAAACACATAACATTACCCAGACATCACATAAATTTCTAAAAAACAGGAGGATTAGAAGAGAAATTGCATATTTTGAACGCAGCCACGTAGCTCCTTTAAATTAGTATTTTTGGGTTCCTTAGGGTTTGCTGACAAATAATATGTAAAACGTTACGCAAATAGTCCAGGAATTAATAAATTATACCCAAAATAAAATATTGGGGGTGCCTGACAGCATAAAATCATTTCTGCTCATAAGATTTTTTTTTTAACGTGTTTGAAAAAACCTTACGTTACAGAAATAGCCTACCATGTAAACTCCAAATTGATTGGAGCGCAACAAATGAAAGCCTAACCACGATTGGTCGGGCTATAACTACTCTCTTGGTTGTTAGGGGAGACGGGAAAAGATAACATTTTTTTTTGCAAAAACGGGGGTCTTGTCCGAAAACACGTGGAACTCAAATTGGCCAGTCTTGTCGCTGATAATACAAAATAAGCACTTGGGAGCGTTAGTTCGAGACCACTAATACAAATAAGCTTGATAAAAACGAATGCGACAGTAAAGCGTAAAGTTGAAGCCAGCTCACATTTTTGAGAAGTAAAATAAAAGCCTGGAACATAGGCAGCAGAACGGAAATTTGTGCCAGTTCGTGCCAGAATTCATTGCTAATCAACGTATGAACTGTGTGATTTATTTCCATGAAAATAAATTGTGGGACAGTGGTGTTTGATGGTACATGGCCAGCTTCTTGATTTTTTCAGGGACATTGTCTTGATGGTACTGAGCAGCATGCTCAACATTATGTCCCCTCATCTTGAAATAACTTTATAAAAAATAACATTAAGAGGGGAATTTACTTGTCTTAAAATCAGGAAACTGTGAACATCTCCAATACTGGTCCCTAAAGACAAACTATTGAAGTCATGATGACAAATACCAACAGAGCTTGAACAAAACAAAACCAGTATTACCTCATTTTACTACTACACAACTGACACACATAGAACATTTGTAATAATATATGTCACTACAATATTCATATTAAATACATTCTGTACATAACTTGTAATTTAAATTGATTGTGATTCCTGGTTCCCTTGTAGTTGAATCAGGACACATATTCATTCATGCCAGTAATGAATACATATTGTTATTTGAAAGTTACTCAGTGACTTCTTTTAAGATATTCTCATGTAGAGTGTTATATGTATGTGAGTGTCACAGTGTTGTCAAGAGTAGTGGATTAAATTAAATTGTTTATCTGTCTGTTGTTGTGACTTACACTTCACCATACTCATACCCTAGACACATAACGTAGCATCACACTATTCCAGAATAATTCTGACTGAGATATATAGATATGTGGTAGCAAGTAAGGTTATCTATAATACACTACTCTAAATAGATATAGATACCTTCACAGCTGATCTCAGTCAGTACACTAAGTCCCCTATAAATATTTATAACATCCCACTTCACCACATATATTGGGGTCTCGCTCTTGGGATTTTGAATCTTTAACTATGAAAAATATTGGGGGTAATTCACTTCAGGGAATATAAGAATTAAAAGGTATCCTTGGGTGGAATTAAATAAGGTTGAGCTCACGGTGCCTGTGTTGTCCATTAGAGATTGAATTGTTGGTTAGACATTGTATAAATTTACATAATAGACAATGGCGGACCTGGCCAAATTTCGATCTGCTGCGGTTCAGACTGCAAAAGAGTTAGGATTAGATGGGCAAGTTATGGTTGCCTATGTCACAACGGAATGTGACAAATTTATTGAACGCGAAGAAAGAAGATTAGAAAAAGAGGCCGAAAGAAGGTTAGAGGCTGAAAGGGAAATTAAGAGGTTGCAGATTGAGGCTGAGGCTGAGACTAAGAGGTTGCAGCTTGAGGCAGAAGACTAAGAAATTGGAGCTGCAGAAGGCTGACAAAGAGGCTAAGAAAATTGAAGAGCTGAGAAAGAAAAGAAGAAGATTTAGCTGCAGAAAGGGAAGAGAGGAAATTAGCTGCAGAAAGGGAAGCAGAAGAAAAAAGATTACAAAGGGAACATGAGTTACGACTAAGGGAGTTTGAGTTTCAAGGCCATGCTCCTGAAAATGGTGCCAGTCCCTTTGCCTCTGATGCTACGGTTACTCAAGGAGCCTCAATCTCAGCTATGAATTTTCATTTAGATCATTTTGTTGAGAAAGACGATGATATTGAGAGCTATATAAATAGGTACGAACTATTAGCTACCACGTATGGGTTAGAGAGAGAAAGGTGGAGCTTAAAGTTATCTCAGGGACTTCGTGGGGCAGCTTATGAAGTTTTTGCAAAAATGAGCAGAGGTGATCAGGAAAATTATGACATGCTAAAGCAGGCTCTTTTGTTAAGGTATGAAAAGAATGCAGAGTTTTACAGGAAAAAATTTAGGAATGCTAAACTACTGTCAGGTGAAACCTATCACCAGTTCTCTGCACGCATAGAGACATACTTGGAGAAATGGACTTCTCTGGGGAAAACCCAAGATCTTAAGGAAATGGTCCTTATAGAGCAACTAAGAGAGTCCATGGCTCCAGACCTGAGAAAGTTTCTCATGGAACAAGGTGCAGAGAGGCTGGGTGAGTTGCTAAATGTTGCTGAAAGGTATCAAGCAGCTCAAGCAGAGGTAACAGGTAATAAAAAGAAACAGGTGGACAACTTTAGGGCACCACAGAATTTTAATAAATTTTGATCCCTAGGATCAAAATAAAGGTAAGCACCAATTTGATAGGCCACGGTATGAAAATAAAAATAAATTCCCACAATTCGATGAAAGGAAATATGATGAAAGAAAATCTTTCAACCAAGGAAAAAGGTGGTGTAAAAATTGTCAGATGGACAATCATGACACTGACCGTTGCAGAAGGAAACCTGTGTATATGGCAACCCTTCAGGTCAGGTCGACCTCAAGACAGGAGGAGGATATTATGTTAGATACCACTCCAGAAGAGATGAGGAAGGCACAGGCTGGGGATAAAACACTCAAGCCTTGTTTCAGAAAATTGTCAACTTGTCATACAACTCCAGGCAAGGGAGATTTTTACATGAAAAACAAGTTGATGTATAGGAAGACTGGAACTAGATCCCATGGTCACGGACAGCTGGTTCTTCCAAAAAGATACAGGACAGACTTAATAAGGAGCCTACATGTGAAACCAGATGGGGACCATGAGAAGATAGGTACCATCATTCAAAAGGTGGCTCACAATTATTATTGGCCCAAAGCAAGATGGGACATTGAAAATTTTGTAGAAAGGTGTAGCATAGCACATGAGGGAACACCCACAAGTGGGAACATGGATCAGGACCTGGACACGCCATGGGGCAAAATCAGGCCTGACAATAAAAGGAAAAATATATTTGATAAAGTGGACCAAATGGAATGGGAAGCCCCTTTTCACGGACAAGCTTCACTTAACTGTTTTACAATGGCCACTATGCGGAGAGTGCAAAAAGATGTCTTACCCCAGGATAAGCCGAAAATCCCTCAATCGGACTTAAACAAACTGGAGGAAGAAGATGTAGAGAGGAAATCTCTCATCAAGAATTTTAAGAGGGGAGAAAGCCCCAAAAGAAAAATTGGTAGCGGTCGTTTTGTGCATGAAAATTCTGGGAGGAAAAATCATCACTATAAAGCTTCGAGTGGAAGAGACCATACCGGTGCATGGACAAATAGGTCCACACAATTAAAGGTCCATATGTAGCTTTGTTAAGAACGTGGACTGATGAAAAGGCAGAGGAAAACATTACATCTTCATACCAATATGTGAATGAGCTGACCACTCGGTTAAAAACTGGCTGGAAACTTGCCAATGAAAATTTGAAACAAGCCAGGAAGAAACATGCTGCCTATTATAACAGGAAGGCGAAAGACAGAAATTTGGCTGTGGGAGAGAAGGTACTGCTTCTTTTGCCCGGGAGTCAGAATAAGTTACAAATTGGATGGCAGGGTCCATATACAGTTCTAGAGAAGGTGTCTAGAACAAATTATAAGATAGATAAGAAGGGGAAGGAAAAAATCTATCATGTGAATCTCCTGAAGAAATATTTGGAAAGAGAACATCAGGAAGAGACACACTTGTTGACCTTGTCCATCGCCATGGAGATGAAAAAGGAAACCACTTTCATCATTTGAATATCCATTACACCCCTGTGAGACAGCAGCACAGGTGAAAATCAGTACACATTTAACGAAAACTCAGAAAGAGAGAGTGCAACAGGTTCTAAATAATCATGCAGAGGTGTTAACAGACCGACCCGGGCATACAAACCTATTGGAATATGATATGAAACTCATAGACTCCACACCTGTCTGTATGAAACCATATTCGATTCCGTTTGCTAAGGAAAAAAGCTTTGAAGGAAGAGATAGACTATCTGTTGAAGGAAGGAATTATTTCGCACAGTGAGTCTTCGTATAGTTCCGGTGTTGTACTCTTAAGGAAGCCCTCTGGAGAACATAGACTCTGTATAGATTACAGGAGACTGAATGCTATTACAGAAGGACAGGTGGATCCATTGCCGGATACAAATCAGCTGTTTGCCAGACTAAATAAAGCTAAATATTTCTCAAAAGTGGATCTGAGTAAAGGATACTATCAGATTCCAGTAAAGCCTGAGGTTAGACCATACCTAGCTTTTAGTACCTCAGAAGGACACTATGAGTTTAATAGATTGCCATTTGGATTGAAGAATGCGCCTAGTGTCTTCTCTAGAATGATGAGAAAATTATTGGATCCTCTGAATAATCCCTGTATAACAAATTTTATGGATGATATCCTTATAGCAACAGAAACATTTGAGGAACACATTGACTCTCTGAACATGCTGTTTGATCGACTTAGGGAGGCAAATTTAACAGCCCGACCAACCAAATGTTGCGTTGGATGTAAAGAATTGGAATTTTTGGGACACACAGTTTATCAGGGAAACATGACCCCTGACCCAAAGAATTTAGAGAAACTACAGAAAGCCCCGAGACCACAAACCAAGAAGGACGTGAGATCCTTTGTCTCATTATGTGGTTTCTACCAGAAGTATATCAAAAACTTTAATTCCATATGTGCACCTTTAACGGAATTGACACGTAAAGGACTTCCAGATCGCATTACATGGACACCACAATGTGAAATGACTTACCAAGAATTGAAGGAAAAGCTCACAAGTAAACCCATTTTGAAATTACCTGACTTAAGTCAAGAATTCATAGTAAGGACGGATGCAAGTAATATTGGGCTAGGTGCAACTTTACTACAGAAATCAGATGCATTGGATGGGGAATTAAGCCCAGTGGCATATGCTAGCAGAAAGTTGAATAAAGCTGAAATCAACTACTCAACTAGCGAAAAAGAATGTCTTGCAGTAATATGGGCAATAAAGAAATTCAATATTTATCTATATGGGAAGGCATTTAAGTTGCAAACTGACCACAAACCTTTATCGTTTTTAGCACAGGCTAAGCATGAGAACTCTAGGTTACTCCGATGGTCTTTGCTTCTGGCTCCATATAATTTTAGCATTGAATATATATCTGGAAAAACAAATCTGGGAGCGGATTTTTTAAGCCGCCATCCGTGTGATGAGAATCACCGTAAACCCCAGAAATAATAATAATTTTCTCTATGTGTATATAGAATAAAGGACTGACATATAATGTCTGTTTTAAGAGGGGAGGTGTCATGAAATATTCTAATCCACATATATAAATTATTAGGTAAATATAAAGCCTAACAAATAAAATTAATAAAGAGAAGAGCAATGGGAAAATGACAGTGCTGTCACAAAGAATGTACTCGAAATCCCCCTTGTTTTCTGCTTCGTCTGCAAATTGTAACGCTTTCACGTTGATAGTAAAGCTTACTGTATTATTACCCGCCTTCTTCAATGAAACGTGTGCTGTAATTCTTGGAAAAACATTGAGACGTACTGCGTAATGACCTAAATTAACCCTAACATTAATTATACTGCGTTACCAAAACGAACGAACAGATGGACTAAAGGGATAAAAAGAGAAGGGAGAGGCAGAAAGCCGAACACTAAACCCGCTTCGCGCGATACACAATTACCACCATCACGCGTGTAAGTCTACATGCACTAATTTTTTTTTCAGACGGACAGTGATAAAATACACTACCCTTTCCCAGAGTTAGGTTTATAAATCATAACAGACTCTTATTAGAAAAGACAACATTATATGGGTTTACGTTTGAACACATAACAGTACCCAGACAGCACATCTTCTAAACAGGAGATAGAAGAAATTGCATATTTTGAACGCAGCCACGTAGCTCCTTTAAATTAGTATTTTTGGGTTCCTTAGGGTTTGCTGACAAATAATATGTAAAACGTTACGCAAATAGTCCAGGAATTAATAAATTATACCCAAAATAAAATATTGGGGGTGCCTGACAGCATAAAATCATTTCTGCTCATAAAATTTTTTTTATAACGTGTTTGAAAAAACCTTACGTTACATAAATAGCCTACCATGTAAACTCCAAATTGATTGGAGCGCAACAAATGAAAGCCTAACCACGATTGGTCGGGTTATAAATACTATCTTGGTTGTTGGGGGAGACGGGAAAAGATAACATTTTTTTCAAACACTTGTCGAAACGTGGCTCATTGGCCAGTCTCGCTGATATACACACTTGGGAGCGTTAGTTCGAGACCACTAATTCAAATAAGCTTGATAAAGCGACAGTACGTTGAAGCTAGCTCACATTTTTGCTAAAATAAAAGCCTGGAACATAGGCAGAACGGAATTTGTGCCAGTTTGTGCCAGAATTCATTGCTAATCAACGTATCTGTGTTTATTTCCATGAAATTGTGGGACAGTGGTCTTGATGGTAGTGAGCAGCATCTGGTCAGAGATTTGCTGAATCCAGAGTCGGACAGCATACTCCTTGGTCTTTTTAGCTATCAGTGAGGTGTCTCCTGAGCCCAGAGGAGAATTCGAGCAGAGGAGTCCTTTCCTGCCGCCATCACGCCAGATAAGCGAATTGGCCAGCTGAGCTCAACATTATGTCCCCTCATCTTGAAATAACTTTATAAAAATTAACATTAAGAGGGGAATTTACTTGTCTTAAAATCAGGAACTGTGAACATCTACAATAATGGTCCCTAAAGACAAACTATTGAAGTCATGATGACAAATACCAACAGAGCTTGAACAAAACAAAACCAGTATTACCTCATTTTACCACTACACAATTGACACACATAGAACATTGGTAATAATATATGTCACTACAATATTCATATTAAATACATTCTGTACATAACTTGTAATTTAAATTGATTGTGATTCCTGGTTCCCTTGTAGTTGAATCAGGACACATATTCATTCATGCCAGTAATGAATACATATTGTTATTTGAAACGTTACTAGTGACTTCTTTAAGCTATTCTCATAGAGTGTTATATGTATGTGAGTGTCACAGTGTTGTTAAGAGTAGTGGATTAAATTAAAGTGTTTATCTGGCTGTTGTTGTGACTTACACTTCACCATACTCATACCCTAGACACATAACGTAGCATCACACTATTCCAGAATAATTCTGACTGAGATAAAGAGATATGTGGTAGCAAGTAAGGTTATCTATAATACACTACTTTTAATAGATATAGATACCTTCACAGCTGATCTCAGTCAGTACACTAAGTCCCCTATAAATATTTATAACATCCCACTTCACCACAGCCATGCTTCATTTGCGTCTTAAAAGGTGGTCTAGAGTTGCCATGGAGAGGATTTATATTCAGAGAAGACAAATTTACATGGTATCATCTGTCTAGGGGCTTCCCCGGCGTTAGCAGGTGACGCCCTAACCACGATAGTCCATGAAATTTAAGTTTAGATGAAAGCTAGCACTTAAGATTAGCACTAGTGTTCCAGCTACTTGGTGATAAAAAAAATCTATAAGCTTCCTGTCTGTTTATATGTTGTCTGTCTATCTACCTGCTTGTTTGTCTGTCGATCTATCTGTATGTTGTCTTATTATCTGTTTCCTTGCTTGTTTGAGGACTTATCTTTGTGTTGTCTTTTTATCTTCTTGCTTGATTGTCTATCGACTTACTGTGTGTGTGTGTGTTGACTTTTTATCTGCTTGTTTGCTTGTATGAGTACTTATTTGTATGTTAAATTTTTATCTTCTTGCGTGCTTGTCTGGCCACTTACTCTGTGTTGTATTTTTATCTGCTTGCTTGTTTGTCTGGCGACCTATGTGTGTGTACAGTTTCTTATATCTTCAATAGCAGAAAGTGAGTCTGTTAAAATTGTCAATTTATTTTAGAGAAGATTTCTAGTATCTGCAGTTCTGAAAGCACATGAAATCTCCAATAAACTTCCCCATATACTGACAATTTTAACAGACTCACTTTCAATAATTCAAGCTCTAATAAACGTACGACAATGTAGTAGACAAGATATAGCGAGTGAGATATTACTAGCAAATATGTGTCACGGGAGACGATTAAGTATATCTCGAGGTGACAAAGAGGGAAAAGCTAATTTCTAAGCTATGGAAATTTCCGACTAGCCCTCTCCAGGCAGCATTTAAAATTGCGATATCCCCAGGATAACAAATACTTTTTACAAGTTCCCTGCAGTCTGTGAGATTGGTGCAAACATAGAACCGCTAGATATCAGAAGAGAAAAGGCAACCATTGAAGCAGTTGAAAGATACAGACGTTTCCCTCTAATCCACCCAAACAGAGAACAAATAGACAAATGGACACAAAAACAAGACTGAAACAAAAATGCCAATACTCATAGCGGAAGAACTAAATACAAGACACCATCTACCAGAAGGCAGAGAGGAATTAAGAAAAGTGTCTGACAGTCCACCAAACACAATCCTTATGCTGCCCCAGTTAAAAACCAAACTCTTTGACCACTCAGTAAACAAGTCAGCAGACCCTAACACCATAAAACTGTGTGCATTGGAGACGATTGACTCCTACCCTGAATACTGGATCCATGAGAACATAGATGGGTTAGCTTTCAAGGCCACCATCAATGCAGAGTATGGCTCTCGTAAAATTCCCAGACAGGACAACTGTGGTGGGTTTTGATGTTAAAGAAATAGATATTATTTGTAACAGATGTGAGGTCAGCTGTGCAAGCCCCTAAGGGTAGTTATTTATGAATATGTTCTCAGGGAACCTGTCTGCTACCACCCTATGACCTCAACCTGTCATATATTTTCTCCTAGTTAAGTGTAAAGGTGTGTGAGTGTTGTCTAGCTAAATGTCTAGGGTATATGCGATGTAATGTAATGAAATGACAACACTACGCTTATAAATTAATGAACAATAATGAAATAAGTCACTGTTAAAGTTTAAACGTTGAATCTTTTTTTGTACAATTTATTTTCCGGTATCTCAGTTCTTTTTTTTTTTTGGATACCGGAGTACTGAAAACTCAAGGTGATAATGAAATGTATTTACAACAATTAATTCAAACTATAAATGAGTCTGTTATTATTCACAACTATAAAAATGTCACTCTTGAAAAGTGTCAATTAAATCTTGATCCTATGAACGGGTAATAATGGGAAGAACGTCTGTATTCATCATGTTCTGAACTAGGAAATACACATTTGGAAAAGAGAGTGGTTAATCTGAGGTATCATGTGCCCGTGGACGAATTCTTATCTTTGTAGTTGCTGGAATACAAGATGGTTTCAGTCCAAGCTAACAGCTTCAAACTGCCAAGTCAGGATACTGCCCTTGAATTTTCAACAGTGAGGCAAACAGACAATACTGCCTCAATTCTTCAGGTGCAGATGTACATACAGGTATATGCTGACCAATGGCGCACTTTGATTCAGAGATGAAACCCTGGAATAAGAGTAATAAGCCCATCCTCAACACCTCATATACCTCTCTCTATCCCTAATAATTAAACATTTTCAACCTGGTCAGAATCAGCATGGTAACTAAACAATTAGTTAACGTTCTTATTTGGTTTTGTACCCCATTCATGGTCAGATAATCTTTCAAACTTCAGTTTGACACTTTCCTTGACATAGGAAACATTTTAATTAATGATATCAAGTCATGTGCAAACACGGTGACATGCTGAAGAAGACGGCCAGTGGTTTTCTGGTCTTACATCATAAAACTGTACATCAATTTCCCCATTAATATTTAATTTTATTTTCTCCCAAAGTGTCAGTAAGCCTGTCTGGCTTTTCTACAAAATGATAATATCTTTCTTAACAACTTTGTGACACAACACAAAGTTTGATGTTGGCGCTTTCCTATATATGCCTCTACCCATAGAATTTTCATACATATTCAATAATACATACATAATAATAATAATAATAATGATGATATAAATGTTTTTTTTCTTACCGCATCAATGAAATATTCCTACTAATTAGTTTAATTAGCGATAATATGGTCACTTCCAGATCGCTTGCTGGTGCAGATCAGCAAAGGCAAAATCGTACTGAAATTCTTGCCTTTAACACAACAGTAGTGTAGGAAATATATTTTACAAGTGGCACCTAACGCCGATTTCAAATTGTTTTTATCACTACTGTTAGTCTATTAGACTCCAGCCAATCAGGGACTATTATGCCTCTTGCGTCCTTTTTCAAATTGAAACTTCAACTTTCAAACTTGGGATTACCTCCCCCTCTCCCAATATGTGGCAAGCTGAGAGAGATATACATCTGTTCGTCCATCTGTCTTCTACCAATATCTCGGCTATTTACTAAGTGTTTCAAATTCTGAAAAGTAATTATTGATTAGGCTGCTGTCTGTCACACAGTAGTTATATTTTTATTCTTTCCTTTATTATATTTACTATTATTGTTTTCCCCCTTTATTTATTCAAATAACATATTTTTCTATCTACGGTAAGGTACATTAACACCTTAATCTTCTATTTAACCATTAATGTCATTGCATTTGTCAACTGTCCTTTCTTTTAGTATGTAAGAAAATTATCTAAGTTTTTCTTCTCTATCCTTCTATGCCCCGCTTGGGTTCAAATTTCAAATTTCTGTAAACAACGAACTCGTGGCACTACCACCTATGCTCCTTTTCCCCCCTTCTCGTACTATATTTTCAAATATTCCACGTTAATCGTATTATTTGTCTGTAATTAGCGTTCTCATTCAAAATTGAACCAACGCATCTGCCAATACGTCACAAAACTGCAACTTTTAGGCTGGATGTACGAACTGTGTGTGTGTTTTTCCTTTCAGTCTGCAGATCTAAGAGGTTATACATTTTGAGCTGCGTGTCTAGCGAAAGGGGACTGTATGGGTTTGTGTCGTCTTTTAGAAACATGCTACGGTTTTTCCACGCACTATCGTTTTTGGCTCGCGAGACCAAAAGAACCAAACGCGTGTCAAATGATAGCATTCTTCCGTCTCTCCCTTCCCCTTCATCGTGTTTTCTTCTGTCCATCTTTCTTAGAACGACTAAGCCTTGCCTTTTCAAAATTGTTACCGTTAGTGTCTCAAGGACGAGGTATAAAAAGTTAGTACTGACCTGCAGGCGGGGCGATGATGTTTCACACAACTCCACTATTTTATCCCTATATTATGTTATCTCTATAAACAAGAATATTATCTATTTGATCGGTGTAATCTCTGATTTTATGACAACAACAAGCCAGCTGTCTGCACCGTGTGGATCATACTGTTCACATTATGACGCGGAGATTCAGGCCAAGTCGGAAGCCTTATCATTCATGTTCGCAAAACACAAAAACAACACAGCACATACAAAAAAAACCTTGTTCTCTTGTCAGATTCGCTATCTGCCCTACAAGCCCTTGAAAACTGAATCCCAACAGCTGAAAAAAACCGCAACGAACATACTTAAAGAAATCGATGTACTTGCCTCCTATGGCATCATCACAACTCTGCAGTGGATACCATCTCATATAGATATCCGAGGCAGTGAAAGTGCCGACAAACTAGCAAATGAAGGGAGCAAACATGCCACAACCGAACATTCCCACCAACGTAAGAACCATAAAATACATGATTGTCACATAGGTTATGATCATTGAATTGCCTATGTCTTCTTTTTTTTCGGTCACCCGTATCCTCTATTTTATTATCTCTTTTTACTTTTTTTTCCTGTAATTTTTCACATTCATTCGTTTGCGAGAAATATTTATTTTTCCCATTCTCACTTTCGCCAGTTTCGTTTCTCATTTAATCACGCATTTCTGGGCTGATAAAGTCAGTAACTTCTTATGTAATGTGTCAGTCCCCGGGATGTGAGC
This sequence comes from Oreohelix idahoensis, assembly GCA_024509875.1. Lineage (NCBI taxonomy): Eukaryota > Metazoa > Mollusca > Gastropoda > Stylommatophora > Oreohelicidae > Oreohelix > Oreohelix idahoensis. Next base: position 46,226 of record JAMPIV010002792.1, on the reverse strand, counting down.
GAATGGTGTCAGAAATTCGCTCTCGAGAGACCGAATGGCAGACATTCGTCTCAGTTTTCCAAGGCACGAGACGAAGGACCGTGAAACTCGTCTCGATAGACATGGGATGGCAGACTTAGCGTCTGACATTTTTTCACCTGCCACACGGAGTTCTCGGCTGAGCGCTTAGGTAAGGTGCGAGAAAGCAAAGTGTCAGTTATGGTTCTCAGGATGAGTTCAGCTTGAAGTGTGAAAACTGCCCTGCATTTCAGACAAGTTGTCTACCTTTGCAATTGACACGCACGTTTCTCGGTCAGAACGTGGCAGTTTATGACAGTTACGTAAGTGATATAGACGGAAAGGGGAGATTATTTCGTTTGCGAAATAAGTTGGGGCTTTTGTCTAATTTTAAGATATTGGCCCGAGTTTGAAACTAACTTCACTCATTCTCTATTTTACAGTAGACGTGGTCACTTCGTTCTAGAACACTTAAACTTACAAGTGATGTCTATTAGTTTCGTTGTGATACGTAGTTCTGTTTGAGTGAATACTGGGGTGACCCAGAACTTGCCGGCGTTTAGTAGTAAAGAGACATACTTGTGAGAAGAATAGACATTTCCTATCTTTAACCGCGTGGGTTGTTTCAAGTAACACTGGTCTGACAGTGCATGTGCCATCAGAGATAGACAGTAATACCAATCCCACTAACGGTTTTTCTAAAGACAAGATGTTTATACTGGGCCTTTGAGCCAGACTTTATTTCTTCACAATAAACTCAAATATACATGCTGCCGGGCGGCGAGAATAATTACAAGAAATAACATTAATATTCCCGACAAGTATTGAAAGAGTGTATAGTGAACCAAGACTATCTGTTAAAAGAATTTGTCCACTGGTCAGTTTTTCCCAACTGAAGGAAACCCTCGTGTTTTGACTCTGTGTGCCCGTTCAAACTTGCTTACCCTAACTGATCTAAATGACATGAACAGTAATCTAAAAACATAACTGGTGAAGTGAATGCTCCCCAAAAAACAGTGGAAGAAACCTATAATTGTAGAGCTGGGATTCGCTTTATCCAAAGAATACAGATTCACTGTATAGAGAAGTGTCCTAAGGTTGCGCCAGACTGTGAACAACATCAAGTTTTTAGGTAAGCACGTGTGCCAGGGTACCCTGATGAAAGAACCGAGTGAAAATGGACTGAGTGAGTTTTTTTTTTTGATAACTATTGATTCACCCACTTTATAATCTCCTTACGGAAGATTGGCTGCTTAATTAAATTGTTCCTGTTGAAGGACAATATTAGACCCTAACCACATGTATTTGTGACTCTTTGGGCCATCATCTGTCTCATAACGGGGCTGTGGGCTAAACCTAGAGCTAATATCATAACGGGGCTATCATCCTTGTAGCATTCTCTTGAGATTTTTTTGACTATTTGTATATGTTTTGATGTAAATTCTATGTATTGGGAAGAAATTTTAAATGATAATTAAAATTTCCCTTGGAATTAATCAGCGTATTGGTCAGCTCGTTCTAAATATTTATATAATCATTGTTATAGTTTTCCCACGTCTGTGTGTTGAACTGTCGTCACGTGTATGTGCGTGCCCGTGAGTAGATAGAAATATAGGTTATATATATATATATGTGTTTAGACTGTCTGACGCTGTAAAGCTGTCGTAGAAGATAGGTGAGAGAGAGAAGATTTTTTTGTTCGCTTTCAGAGACAGCCTCTATATCACATTCTATCATCTCACTCGTGGAATCTATTTCTTTTACTAACTCTCACTGTGTCTATCACCTATTCTAATCTATTCAGAAGGGACCAACCAAAGTCTTAATTCTCCTATCTAAAATCTACGACAATGATACACAACAAATGCAAACAGCAATGGGTGGACAGCTGAGCCACCGTCTCAACTGCAAGAGCACTATGTGCGAAAATGCCTCAGCCAAACCCCAGAGATTGCATTGTCACGGATTACCTCCCCTGCTTTGCAGTAGTGGTCCAACAGTGGCCAAAGCTCAAGAGTATCTAAACTGGGTCGTCAAAGGTGTTTACCTTCGCACAAGATTACTCTTGGCAGAGATGTAGATAGAAGTGTAATGACGCTTCTATCCGAGGGAGCATTCACAAGATAATTCAGAAGTCAAGAACCATGCGGCATAGCGCTGAGCAATGATTAACTTATATCTGTCTGTCGCCTTTTGTGGAGGATTTAAGCAATGGTTTTTAGCCCGTTAAAGCCACCAGCTGAGTTAATTCAGCGAATTCCTCTTATAATGGTATAGCTCTGTTTAGAGGTAAATACATGTCTAGGTCTAGATTTATATTTATAAAATATTCTGGCTCATACGTTTGCTTTCATACATATAAAATTGAAGCGACTATGATTTTTTAGTTTTAACACAACGTAACAATTTTAATAATGAATTAGTCTTTAAAAGGTAAAATAAATATGGAAAGATTGGTGAAATTTTGCTGTAAATACAAGTTTTTGTCCTGAGACGTAGGTGAGGATTTATCAAAGTCCATTTTGCTGATGCCTTTTTATAAGCACTTAACTTTTATAAGGGAGTCCTGCCGCCGTGGTTTTCGTCACTTCTTGGTGATGAGTGTAATTCTCTCACACGAGTGGCGTAGTAACTTCAGTACTTCGAACCGTCTGATAACTTTTAACCACGTACTTTTATAAAAAAAATAGAGAGACAAATGCCTCTGCTAAGTACACTGACTTGGAAGCTTAACCGGCGCATCCTCTCGCTGTCCACCCGCCAATGGTAATCTCTCAGAAGAATTAAATTCTTGAGTATACACAGTGTAACTCAGGAAAGATGAATAGAAATCACCACTATTCCTCATGGTATTAACTGGGAAAATGTGTCTAGACAGCACTAATAATGATTTGTACCTGAACTAACATTAACAAGTTACATTCTTCTTCTTCTTTGATCCATAACCGCCAACCGTCAAAGCAGTCAGCGGCCATGACGCCTGGTGGCGTCCTGTAGGGCAGCAACAAATTGATTCCACCTTGCTCGGTCGGCGGCCATCCTTCGTACAGTGCCCCAATTCTGGTTCATTCTTTGCATCTCGGCTTCCACAGTTCTCTGCCAAGTTGTTTTTGGTCGGCCTCTGTTTCGCTTTCCTTCGGGGGTCCATAGCATAGCTGTTCTTGTGATGGTATCAGGGTCCCTTCTGAGGACGTGGCCAACCCAACTCCAGCGTCTGCCAGCAATGATGGTGTGCATGTCCTCCTCGTTACTCCGAATAAGTAGTTCTTGGTTGCTGATGGTGTTTGGCCAAAAGATTCGGAGAATTTTCCTTAGGCAGATTGTGTGGAACTGCTCAGCAATATACAAGAGCAAATGAAGACGTGGACAGAATATTTTGGTGATCTTCTCAATAGAGCAGCTCCACAAAACCCCCCAGACATCCAGCCAGCAGAAGAAGAGCTACAAATTAACGGTGAAAGACCAACGAAGGAAGAAATAAAGAAAGCCATAAAGCTTCTAAGAGATGGAAAAGCGGCTGAACATGATGGCATTCCAGCAGAGGCCATAAAAGCAGATGTCGATACGGCTACAGAGATGTTATATAAATTACTTGGTAAAGTCTGGGAAAAGGAAGAGATACCAGCAGAATGGAAGGAAGGATATCTGGTTAAGTTGCCCAAGAAGGGAAATTTACAAGAGTGCACAAATTATAGAGGAATAATGTTACTACGAGGGAAGGTCAAAAAGTAATGTCTCCTATTTTTTATGCATGTAAATACTGCATCGGTGTGCAATTTGTAAATTTAGCAGGATTACTCAAACACTTTTCTGCACTGTGTAGCATTACCAACCTGTTTCAGTAACAGGTGGCACCACTGTAACAGTTTAAAAATTGCTGCCAAAGACGTGTGGTTAAAGCAAAGTTATGTCATAGAATTCCTCAATGCTGAAGGCGAGACCCCAATTCGCATCCACGACTGTTTGAAGAATGTTTATGGAGATTCCACAGTGGATGTTAGCACTGTCCGACGTTGGGTACATCGTTGTGACGAAGCTGAAGTAGGTCAATCCTCAATGGCTGACGCAAAGCGGACAGGCCGTCCGTCTGCCGCAGTGACTACACACAACATTCATCGAGTTGATGGCATCATTCGTGGTGACCGCCGGGTAACACTGGATGAACTTTCTTCCATGTTGTCCATTAGTAAAGGCAGTGTCCAGAACATCATTAAAGACCTGGGTTATTCAAAAGTTTGTGCACGGTGGGTACCCAGAATGTTGACAGACAGACATAAAGAAACAAGGAAAACCATAGCCATCAACCTCCTGCACCGTTACGAAACTGAAGGAGAAGAGTTTTTATCGAATAGTGTGACAGGTGATGAGACTTGGGTTCATTTTTTTAAAAACCAGAATCCAAGAGCCAGTCAATGGAATGGCATCACACAACATCGCCGACAAGAAAGAAGTTCAAAAGTTTACCATCTGTAGGGAATTAGAAGGGTGTGATTCTTTTCGACTTCTTGGAGCAGGGAAACACGGTGAATGCAGACCGTTAAATTGAAACTTTGAAGAAGCTTAGAGGTCGTCTTCAGCGACTCTACCCATTAAAAGATCAGAGAACTGCACTACTGTTGCACGATAATGCCACGCCACACACCGCTAAACGCACCATTGATGCGATTGCAGAATTTGGCTGGACATTATTACCACATCCCCCTTACAGTCCCGATCTTGCACCTTCTGACTTCCATCTGTTTGGACCACTGAAAGAAGATCTTCGCGGACATCACTTTGAGGACACCGAGACCCTTAAACGCGCCGTACGCCAGTGGTTTAGGAAAAAGGACACAAATTTTTACCGTGCGGGGATACATGCCCTTGTGAGAAGATGGACAAAAACTGTAACAAATAACGGAGACTACATTGAGAAATAGATTTTTGAAGTTCAGACTTAGGGCTACATTTCAATGTGAATTTTATCTGTTTTCTTGCCTATTGAATGAAATTAAAAATTACGAGGCATTACTTTTTGACCGTCCCTCGTATCAGTGCCAGGAAAAATATTAAACAGGATTATCCTTGAGAGATTAAAAGAGTCCATAAACAAGAAACTGAGAGATGAACAAGCAGGTTTCCGACAAAACAGATCATGTACAGACCAGATAGCCACTTTGAGAATAATAGTTGAACAAAGTCTGGAATGGAATTCACCACTAAACATCGGATTTGTGGACTACGAAAAGGCATTTGACAGTGTAGACAGAGAATCACTATGGAAATTGATGAGGCATTATGGAGTTCCCTTGAAGATCATTAATTTAATAAAGAAAACATATGAAGACATGACATGCAGAGTTCTTCACGAAGAACAACTTACAGAACCGTTTGGGTTAAGAACAGGAGTGCGACAGGGATGCCTCTTGTCTCCATTTTTTTTCATACTAGCAATAGACTGGGTGATGAGATCATCGACAACACACAACAGAAATGGAATCCAGTGGACTCTGACTAAGCAGTTGGATGATCTGGATTTTGCTGATGACTTGGCTCTTCTGTCCCATAACCGTAATCAGATGCAGGACAAATTGAAAACACTCGATGAGAGGTCACAGCAATTGGGTCTGAAAATACACAGGAAAAAGACAAAAGTAATGAGAATAAATGCAAGCAATGATAACAGGGTTGAACTTGAAGAAACACCAATACAAGATGTAGAATAATACACATATCTTGGCAGTAATATAGACAAAGTTGGAGGGACAGACAGCGATATCAAAATAAGAATACAAAAGGCAAGAGGAGCTTTCATTGCATTGGGAAATATATGGAGATCAAAAGAAATCGGATCCAACACAAAAATAAGAATCTTCAACTCAAATAAGAAGTCAGTTCTATTGTATGGCTCTGAGACATGGAGAACAACAAAGACAACAACCAAAAAGCTACAGACTTTCATAAATGGGTGCTTGCGTAGAATGGAGGGATTAAAATGGTATGAAAAGGTTACCAACGTGGAACTGATGACAAGAACTAGACAAGTGCCAGTGGAACAAGAGATGAGAAGAAGACGGTGGCGATGGATAGGACACATACTGAGGAAACCTGTTGATAGCATTACAAGGCAGTCCTTGTTCTGGAACCCCTAGGGCAAGAGAGGCAGAGGTAGACCAAGAAGCACATGGAGAAGAGAGCTGGAAACCGGTGAAAATGATGAAGAGAACGTGGAAAGAACTTGAGATGATGGCACGAGACAGGAGGACTTGGCATGTGTTTGTTAAAGGCCTATGCTCCTTTGGGAGTGGAGGGTTATGATGAGATTGTGTGGAAGGAGGACAGTTTCGATATTTCCTTCTCTGTTACTCTCTAACATTCCGCACTATAGAGAAGCACAGAAAGTACACAGCTCTCATACAGTCTTAATTTGGTGTCTTTGTTGTACTGGGAAGACTTCCAAATGTTGTTGAGAATAGCAAAGGCGTTCTCGCTTTATTCATTCTGTTGCTAATGTCCTTGCTTGTTCCGCCGTCAGGTGTTACTATGCCTAGGTAAGTAAATGTGTCTGTCTGTTCTAACTTTTGGTTCCTTACTGTTATTGGCTCAGGATTGCCCACATTTAGTTAGTGTCATGACCTCTGTCTTCTTCAGATTGGTGTTCAGGCGAACCTGCTGGCCATACTTATTCAGTCTATCGGTTTTGTCTTGAATGTGTTGATGTGAATGCGCGAGTAGTGCAATGTCATCTGCATATTCCAGGTCTTCCAGTGTAGAAAATGTTGTCCATCTAATTCCTCTTGGACTGCCCTTTGTTGTCTGGCGCATCACCCAATCTATGGCTGTCAAAAGTAATGTTGTTGATAAGAGGCATCCCTGTCATACTCCTGTTTTCACTTCGAAAGTTACATTACTCAATCCAACACTGCATGTAAAGTTGTGCAAATAGTGGTTCTAATAGTTCTGCTGCTAGTTCAAACAAGTTATATATATCTCACAAAATGATATGCTACACTTGAGGCACCTATGATGTAATCATCACTCATCACTGCTCCCATCGAAGTCTGGCGCCACCTCTGCTGTCGGTTTTTCCGCACGACTAGCCAGAAACAATCACCAGCGCTTGCTGTAGCGGTTTATGAATATACTATTTTCGTATGTTGAGGTTGCCAGCCTCGTATATAACCACTTAGCAAGAAAACATGTCAGTTCACATTTGTACAAATAAATGTTCCCAACTTACCCCAAATTTTTGGGTTATACACAATCTCCTCGCACAGGTTTCGGATGGACACGAGCAATTTCGGTGCATATGCTCTCGAATCAATTTCGTCTGAGAAATTCCTCTTATGACGGTGTTCTATGAATCACTTGGTCTGGGATATTATTTCTCTTATGACTGATGATCTAACTCCTAGGTTTCCAGTCTCTGTATTTATAAAGGCGGGCTTACTTTTTAAGGTTTTAAGTTTCCCAAATACTTCGATCTGTCACTTATAAGTATGGAATTCTAGGTCCGATCCTTCTCTTTCTGGCTTTTTAGGAGTTGCTCGTTTGAAGTTGCGAAGCTGTCTGTTCTGTGTTTCTGAGTTCGCGAGATGTTATTTTCAGTTTCCAGTTCACATCACAGATTGTACTTCCCGGCAAACTTGTCAATGAGATTCATTGTGTATTCTGGCTCTCACTTCAATCCAATCGTAGCTCTTTGTTGCACTACGTTGGTTGATGTGTTTAAATTCATAATATAATCCCCACGTGTTTAAAATATTAAATTTAATATTTCCACGCGTGATCTCTATAATAATACGTAATATTTCCGGTGACATCTTGTGCAGTCTCACAAACAAATGTGTGAACATGCTTGCCTGGCGTAATGTCTTCCGCCAAGGTGTCTACCCAGACAGATTATCTTTAATAATCACCAGGGACGGTACCGCAAAGGCGATAAACGCATCTACCACCTGTGTGATCTAACAGACACGGTCGTCGGCAACCCCAGACAAACAATCTGGTTCTTTTCAGCGATCGGGCGCTTTACCTTCTTGTGTAAACACCATCATCAGCTTTTCACCTGAGGTCAAATGTTGTACCGACGCGTATCAAAGGGTGGCCAGACTGAGAGAATAGATAAGCGTATGACCGGTATAATTACCTGGTATTATCGCATTTACCTTGCGGAACGTAAACAATTCTGCTTGTAAAGCAGATACGTCCGTAGGGGAGTAGAGTGTTAGAGACTTCATCCTACTAATCCAACATAGAGAGTAAAAAGAATGAAAAGGGATGATTTATGCCAAATAAAAGCGATTGATGAGAAAATGAAGAAAAATAAATGATACTGCCGTAGTGGCTAAAGGTGTGAAAGAGCCACCAAAAGAACTCGTACAGACGTTTTGTCACTTGCATCAACAACTTAAGCCGCAGAGACTAGAGTACAATTTTTAGGTTGAGAACAAAACATGTACCTCTCAACAAACATTTGCACAGAGTGACATGAGACCATGCACCATACTGCAACCACTGTAACAGACAGAAGAAAGAAACAACAGAACACCACCTCCGTGAATGTCTGGCACTAACAGCTCTGCGGAAGCAAGTGCTACCACAAAAACCTCTCCATCACTAACACCATGTATGGAGATATAATGTAACTGCAAAAGACATGTACCTTTCACTACCTGGCACAAGGAAAAATGAGTGAAAACTCGTAACATATGGGATCGGAAAAGTCAAGTCCGTACCCACTGAAATCCAACGAGCTAGCTGACTAAAAGTCCATGTATTCGTGAACTACTGTGAGATAGGAATGTCATCTTTTCTTTGAAGTGAAATTAACATTCTGTGAAATATAATTTAATGGGAATTTTCAGTGGCCCTGTTGATGGATTAGCAGGAAGCACTCCGTCCGGCAGAAATAAAAGTTATATATAGGCAACACTTACTCCAAATAATGTAAATATACGTTATTTTATCACAAGGTAGATCTATAGAGAGTTCAGGTTTTCTAAAGTAGAAACACAGCTTCTGCGTTGCGTGCTGCTGGTCTAGCTCAATTAATGGTTCACCCGGTCCTGTTCACATGCGGTCGTTTACTTAGAATAGGGATTTCTCTCAGCAGTTTACAATAGCAATATTTTTTCTACACTTATTTTAGAGTTCTCGTTCTTTTCTGTACTATTTGGTAATTCTTGTCCTTGAAGAAGACTTCGTGGTCCTAACGTTGGCTTAATTATTTTTTTTTTTTAAACTTACCAGTCCTTTCCTTGTTACCCTTTTGAGTTCACCTCATTTTTTTCTCGTGTCTTACTGCAGTCATCTACATATTCTTTAGCTTTCTTTAGTTACATCAGTTTTTTAGGTTCTATAGAACGTACGCCCAACTTAGGGACGTATGTCTTTGTCCGCGGAACCTTCTGTACTATTTACGCATCTCACGAAGACATATCTTCACCCCCGACGTCTGTCATATTCCTGCTTTCCCCCTTTGAACATTTAACCACCACCCCTCTTTTTTTCTCTCTACATCTCAGACTAGTCTTTTATTCTCTCGGCCGGCTCTAGTTTCATTCTAGACAACTTTGTCACCTCCTTCAACTCACCAAGATCGGGTCCATTGTGATCTATGAAATTTAATCCCGGCCCTTTGTTCTCGTCTCAATACACGCAACCAATATCTTTTTTGTTTTGTTGCACACATGCATTCCAGCCGTCCAGAAGCGCACACGATCTGGCCGTCTCAATGGGTTCATGTTTGCTAGTGTAGTCTTCTTTCAATATTATCTTGTGTGTATTTCTGTACGTATGTTTACATTCTTTATTTCTTTTTTTCTTTCTATCTATCTATCTATCTATCTATCTATCTATCTATCTATCTATCTATCTATCTATCTATCTATCTATCTATCTATCTATCTATCTATCTATCTATCTATCTATCTATCAAATATCATGGATAAAAGTAGAAGTAAACATGTTGATGTAAAAATAACATCAGACGACAAGAGCTACAAAGAGATCATGGCAAAACATTGACTTAGGAAATTGAACGCAAATTGAGGACTATTCATAAACTTGTGTACTTCAGATCAACTCGTTATAGGAGGAAGCACATTTCCACATATCCACATAGAATAACATGGATATCCACGGAACACAATAAAGATAATCATGTTGGTCATATTTGCATAAATAAGAGACTATTAAATTGGACTAGATTATCAGCAGATCTTCATAGCGTGACGTAAAAATATATTGAAGATCGGTCATTAAACAAAAATTGAGGACTGTTCTTAAACTGTTGTGCTTCGGGTGAACTTGTTGTTAAAGGAAGTACGCTGAAAATAATTGCATAAAGTAACACGGATATCGCCAGACTGAGGAAAGAAAATCAAATTGATCATATATGCATATACAAGAGATTATAAATTAGACTAGATTATCATTAGCGGATCATCAGTGCGTGACGTAATAGATATCGTGGCTCAGACGTGGCCTCGGATCACCATCATCTTTTAGCCAGTTAAAAAAGATGACATTAAGAAGATATACAACAACACATAACTGCTGAAAACAGTTTAATAAAGGATATCGAAAGAATCAAGAAACTAAAGAAAAACGTACTGCAACAGTGTTCATTAAGTGCCAAGTGCCTCAGCAGCTAGAAGACTAAGCAAATACACAATACCACTGATAACAGATTTAAAAAAAAACATTTAGAATGATACATGTGGAAGAGTTCAAGCAAAAATCTAACATTAGCACAAAGTATACATGTGGAAGAGTCCAAGCAAAAATATAACATTAGCACAAAGTATACATGTGGAAGAGTCCAAGCAAAAATCTAACATTAGCACAAAGTAAACATAACAACAGAAATCATGAGTTAGATCAGGGGTTCTCAGCTTTTTTTTTATCGTGCCCCCTTTTGAACCTCATTGACCTCTTTGGACCCCCCGGACACCCCCCCCCCCCCCCCCCCCCCCCCCCCCACAATAGTCGCTGTTAGCTGGAAAAAAATTACTTTACCGTCTGCGTGGTTTATTATTCTAAATTGTATCATATAAAGAGAAAGTATTTCTAGTAGCTAACAAAAACGATTAATTCTATGCAGACAATAATTGTATAACAACAAACAAAATTCTTAAGGACATAAAATGTCTAGCAGCAGCGTTAGGCCTGGACGCAGAAACAGATTCTAATAACTGGTACTTACTTCACAGTAGCAAAGAAAATTCTTAAAGACATAAAGTTTATAGTAGCAGCATAAGGCCTGCAAACAGAAACGATTTTAACTGTCACAGGTTGCCTCCCCTTTTCTCTGCAGTAGTGGTCCAACCGTGGCCAAAACTTAGAGTATCTGATGTGGGTCTTCAAAGGTGTCTACCTTCGCACAAGATTACTCTTGGCAGATTTGTAGATAGAAGGATAATGATGTTTCTACCTCAAGGGGATGTTCACAAGATATTTCAGATGTCAAGAACTATGCTGCGTGAGGAGGAGCAATGTTAACTTTAGTATCTGACTCGCCGCCTTCCGTGAAGATGGGTTATGCAATAATTAGCTCGATCAAGCCCCCAGCTGAGTTAATTCAGCGAAATCCCTTATTATTATTTATTGGCTCTATAGATGTAAATATATATTAAAGAGTCTGATATATACGTACGCTCTCATAACTATAATAATTGAATCAACTACGAACTTGTAAAACAACGTAAGCAATGGTTTAGCCCGTTCAAGCCCCCAGTTGGTGTAATCTAACGACATCCCTCTTATAAGGTATGACTCTGTTTAGAGGTAAGTATATGTCTAGGTATTTATATATACATATATTAAAGAATCTGGCTCATACGTTTGCTTTCATGCCTATAAAAAACTGAATCGACTATGATTTTTTAGTTGTAAAACAACATGTAACAAAATTAATAATCAATTAGTATTAACAGTTTAAAATAAATAAAATGCTGATGATTTTATATTGAAATCAAATTTTCTCTTCACTGAGATTTAGGGTGAGGATATATCAAAAGTCCTTTTTGCTGGTGCTTTTTACAAGCACTTAATTTTTATAAGGGAGTCCTGCAGCTGTGTTTCATCAATTCTGTGATGACGAAAGCCTTCTCCACACTCTCTTCCACAGTAGGCGGTTAGTGAGATGCTTTTCTCTCACACTAGCTGTGTTAGTACCACAAATCGTCTGATGGCTTGTAACCACGAACCCAAAATTTTGGGAATACACAATCTCCTTGCACAGATTTAGACTGGATACAGATCTGTATTAGAAGCTTCGAAATCACTTAGGTCTGGAAATTAGAGTTAATTCCTCTGACGGCGGGTGTTCTGCAAAATCCTGGCTTGGGAAAACGTTTGTTTAATTCCTATATGACTTGTGATAAAATTCCTAGGATTCCAGTCTTGTTAATTTAAGTCCTGGCCCCTTTAAGTTTCCAGTCTTGTATTAAAAATGCGGGTTTACTTGTGAATTCCAATGTTGCCCAATACTCGATCTGTTACTTTTAGTTTTAGAATTTCTCAGTCCAATGTCTCCTTTTTCTTTCTGGCTTTTAGGAGTCGCTTATATGACTTGTGCGCTGCAGTCTCTCTGTGTGTTCTGTGTCGGTGTTTTCATCACACTATATTCTCATTGCAAATCACAGATTGCACTTCCGACTAGTGTACCAATAAATTTCATTGCATATTTCAGCTCCTCACAATGAACCAACCAAATCTCTCTAGCACTGGGTTGGGTGTTTCATTTTAAAAGATCCCCTCTCGTGTTTCAAAATATTAAAATTAATATCCGGGTCAATAAACCTGGCGTAACACAAACAGTCGAGGAGTGAAGTGTTAGAGACTTAACTCTACTAGATCCAGCATAGAGAGATAAATAATGAATGAAAGGGCAAAAGATATGCCAAATAATAATGACAGGGGAGAGAAAAATAAGAAAATATCACTCGCACGGGAATGTAATGCAATCCTGCCGGAGTGGACTTGAAATCGAACAACCGTATCGTCATAGTGACAATGAGGTAATACTTCCGCTGGACCATCTCTGTATCAATAATACAGATAACCCGTCTGAGGAGATTATGGTGGGAAAGGTATTAACCAGGAAATAAGTTCACCGATTGTGATTTTGTACAAATGCAATCGGAAGTATTACTGCCATATTTGAAAGAGGTCACGAGTTTAAATTTTAAAACTGATATTTTAAAACACGCAGGGGATATTAACAATTTAACACCCCCGACCCACATAGTTATAAAGAGACAGGATTGGTCTAAATCGCGAGCCTGAAATAAACTTTAGCAATCATTGAAAAAGCTGGTCGGAAATACCAATCTGGGACTTGGACTGAGAAATGGAAATGTAATCTAGCGAAGTCGGAGACACAAATCAGACTGCATTTTTAACAACGTCAAGTAACAACTCCCTGTAGCCAGAGAGAAGGATCGGACAAATAATTTAAAAACTAAAAGTGACAGATCGAAGTTTTTCGGCGTCTTTGTAACTTAAAATAGAACACTCGATTTTAAATACCAAGACTGGAAACTTAAGGAATAGGAAGCAAAAGTGATAAGAGGAATTCGGAAACTACCTCAGACCAAAGGTTCGAAGCAGCTAATCAAAGTTTCTGTGACCATTTTATTGTGCCAGGAGATTGTGTTCCCAAGTTATTTGGGGTAAGTTGTGAACATTTATTTTACAATGTGAATTTGACATGTCTGTACTTGCTAAGTGATGAAACAAAGCATAGGAGGCTAGCAACCTCAAAATAGTATGTTCATTAACTACTACAGCAAGCACTGGTATTGGCTTTATGCCAGTTTGCTCAGGAAAGCGAAAGCAGAAGCGACCCCAGACTCCGAAGGGAGCAGTGAGATGATTACCTCACATGTGCCTAGGGTGTATAGTATCATTTTCTGAGATATGTGTACTTTTATAATTTTAGTTCAAGCAAAAGCCATTGCACTTCCGCTGTCCAGACACATTTTCCCATTTAAGTGACCCAGAAGAATATTGGTGATGTCTAATCATCTTCCCTGAGTTACACTGTGTAAAAGAATCTAATTAATCAGAGAGGCTAACATTCGTGGGTGGACAGCGAGATAATGCGCCTGTTAATCTTCAGCCCACAAATGTACTTAGCAGAGGCATTTGTTTTTGTTTTTTTTTTGTCTAAAGTTCGTGATTCGAAGCTACAAGACGGTTCTTTGTACCAGACCAGTCTGAAGTAAGAGTCTCCGCCACAATCTTGTGATTCAAGAGCTTTGGTCGACACCAACTACCTACATTAGACACGTTGTGAAGACACCCACATTGACATTATGAGTGGAGTTCATCTAGACACCTCTAGAGAAGAGCCCTCATCACGAAAGACTTGACAACCAACCATTGCAGTTCTCCACCAGTTAATTTTGTTTTAACAGGCGAAAGCAACGGACAATAACCAACAAGCCCAATTAAGTCTCGATGAAAACAATTTCTTAAACTCCTAAAAAAGATCTTCATCCATATTTATTTTAACTTGTTAAAGACTAATTGAGTATTAAATTTGTTATATATTATTTTACAAATTCATAGTTGATTCAGTTATTATAGATATGAGAGCGCATGTATGATCAATAATCTTTAATATATATATATATACAAGTTTTCCAATTATAGGAACAAAAAATTTATATCAGCTGTGCTGTTACTCAATTATAATACATGTATCAGCTGTGCTGTTAATCACGTATAATTTATCAGCTATAATCTTTTTATTGTCTCTTGCTACGCTAAATCTCTTTTTCGTCACTGACAGTTAATTTGCTCACAATTGCCGACGGAAATGGTACTAATGTGTACTCATCTCTCAAAAGATCTGTCCTTCTTAGTTTGGTTGACACAAAACACCCGCTGTTGATCGTTTCGTTAGCCCAACCAAGACTGAGGGGGTGATACAAAAGGTTAGGTAATTTTGCCACCACTGATAATTACGTATAATAATAATGGATCCGTTAGCAACCGGACATCCCCGCCGTGCTAACATAAATATGGTATCCTCCAGATACTCCTCACATAAACGCTATCGTATTAATAATGGATCCTTCTCACAGATAGCAAACGGCTCACATCATCGCCGTGCTACTGCATAAATATGGTATCCTCCAGATACTCCTCACATCAACGCTATCGTATTAATAATGGATCCTTCTCACAGATAGCAAACGGCTCACATCATCGCCGTGCTACTGCATAAATATGGTATCCTCCAGATACTCCTCACATCAACGCTATCGTATTAATAATGGATCCTTCTCAAAATACACACAATACTGCTCACCCAGCAATCTGCACTAATCTCACCTATCAACATGTCTTCACATAACACAATTATCCTCTCTCAGGAAATAATGGCCTTACACAAATCATGTCCTCTTATCTTCAGCACTGTACAGGCTTACCATCGAGAACACACACTATGGGGCCGACTCTCTCCAGTCGATGCCCAAAACTCACTGCCCACGGGAATACACATCTCCCGCCTAAAACAGATACGAGACCCGGCTGTTAAAAAACACCGCTCAGTCTCACTACTTGCACGGGCTAGCCACAAATAGCTAAAACACCCGTAGCTCAAAACAGTTCGGAGTGAATAAATCTCCACAATTGAAATGACTAGCGTTCACACGCTTTCTAACCTTACTTCTACTATTACAATTTAACCTAACATTAAAGACAATCACGTCTTCAAGCAACGACAACCCATAATCTAATCTGTTCACCTAACATTTTCCAGATCACGTCCCTTTCATTAAAATTACTGGCAACAGTTTGCCACCCCGTCCGGGAAAAAATGATTTATCATTTTTTTGAAAATTTAAGATCCAAAAATTTAAAGGTTAATGAAATTATATCAAATACGTACAAAAATAAACTCCCAAAAATTTAACGGTCAATGAAGTTATATCAAATATCTCTTTAATTAATTCCCAAAAATTTAAAAAAATTAATGAAGTTCTATCAATTACCTACAAAAATATACCTATGACAAGAGAACATAGCACATCTACAAAAATATCATCAATAAATGTAAGATAACGACTAAATCATCCAACATACTCATTCAAGCATACCAAAAAATAATCTAATACAAAACCAAACTAAGTATACCTAGTACAAACTAAACAGAAAATAAACTATCGTAAGAGAAAAGACAAAATATAAAATGGAATATGATAAGCATCAAATAGAATCATAAGATGACAATGAAGACAACAATTCTATACATGTAAAACAAATAGAACTATAAGAACCAATTACATTATCTAAAGTCATATAATTAATTTAACAATACAAAGAATGAAAGTATAAATAGCGTAACACGAAAAAAAATATACAAGAAGTATGAATTACATCAAAGATGAAACACGGAAGCATAAACAAAATATCAGACAATATTGAAAAGACAACAGACAAGATGTAAAGAAATGACGAATAGTCAACAAAGAGAGATGAAAGTAAAGATGCAAATGTAAAGAAAGTTGGTAACAACACCTTACAGTAACTATCCAAATGTAACGACGTATTGTAAAATACCAAAAACGCTAAAGTGTATTTATATACTAACACAAAAAGAAAGCTTATGACAAGCATAGCATAATAGCAATTTAATTAAATTATAAACTTATACATAACTAAAAATAAATTACATCAAATATCACCCAAACAAAAAAAATTATTAACGATAACACACGTTTCGCATTGACGCATAGTCAAGCGCTAAGAACCAAAAAATACATCCAAGCATCACAACATTTTCAAAGAATTAATGTCACTACATAATAGTAACCCTAACATACAATCTAGCGCTGGCGCAGAAAAAATAAATATCACAATGTCCAAAACACATTTTCCAAAAAATTACAATACAAAAAATGTTTCTTAACGTTAGGTTAAATAAAAATAGTATTTTTATTTCTAAGTAATATGTAGCTATAATTAACGACTAACAATTAAATTAGCTGAGTAACATAAAAATAATCTTATCTTTAAACAGACATACATGAAAAACGTGTAAGTTTTTTTTTCTCTTCTTTTTAAAAAAAAAAAAAATACATCACAGAAACATTACATGGGCTAACACACTGTTGAACTGCTTACGAAGTTATAAATATATAAGTGTAATATTATTTATCTTAACTATGTATTATAATCAGATATCTAAATTCTTTAAATGAACAAGAGTATCAGCCGTCGCTGTTAATTCTACCCACTTAATTTAATACGAAATTTAAGTTAATTCTAGCTGACAAAAAAAAAATCGAATTGTTTAAATTATCAAATGTCATAATTTAGAAATAATGGAAACCAAGTTTCAGAATACGTCCTTAACTTCAACGCAAAATCATTAATAATACATACAAGTTATGTTTAAAATTACCTTTCACTAAACAATTAATTCAAATAATCTGTATATAAATATGTTAACTAAACATGGTATCAAACCCATGATGAAAAACAAAACCAAAATTTTAAGTAGTGAATAAAAACACTCAGGACTATCTATGAAAATGACTATTACATTGTCTCAGTAAATGAGTTTGTGCAAGAAATCAACTCATGCATAATTAAAATACAGTCATATAAGTAACAACCAAAAAATTATGGCAATCAAATGTTACAAAGAAATTACAAAATATTCCATTAACAACATATGAAGTTTTATACTAAGGAATACAATAACATTCAGTGTTTGTAAACAGAACAAAAAATAAACAGGACCTTTGAAAAAAAAAAAATTCCTTCGAGGTCTTGCGAACATCTCATCAACACGCAAGCTGACATCGTGATACGGTGGGTTAATGTACTGGCTAGGCTTGCTTGAATAGACAAATGGCACATAGTGATCTATATCTCTCGCAGGTAATGTAAAATTAGAATGGTGACTCCCCTCGCAAAGTCGCTCGCTGTGAGACAATACAAATGAAAATATCTATTTTAATCCATGGTAAGATTATGAGTGAACACGGAAAATTCACTTTACAATTACCCAAACTCCGTGGTGGTGTAAGGTTGTGGCCCTTCTGCGATGTCAACAACTCTCGTCACATAGCAGACAACATAGACGTCTTAGGGACAACTTGACCTATAATTCACAGTTGTCAGTGCGGTAGGCTGAAAAAAAATTTACTACCTTCACAAGACCGAGATGATCTCTCAAACCTATCAGCATGACAAGCAAAAGCATTTAAGAGCCTATTACCGTTCCTATTACTCTGATTGCTAATAATCTTGCTCTTATATGGAGCACAGCTAACCTGGTTACGATCTCTATAATTGCTTTTGAGAGCATTGTTATTTGCTCTATTAACACCGTTGTACTGATTTAAATCCCAGTTACAATCGTTATGCTTAATACTTCTTCCTAGATAACAATGTCCATTAGATAGAACTGGCTTTTTAGCAGGAAAATTATTACTAGACTGATGAACTTTCATATAATTACTTCTGCTATAGTTTTCTAAACTTTTAGAATCACAATCTTTGTTGGACTGTCGCCAAGAAACAATATTATTGGAAATAGCATTGGTATTGCGTTGGAAGTTATATTTCCCACGAAACGACCTATGTCCATCATTCTTGACCGTAGAATTCGCAAAAAGTGTATAAGGCTGGCTTTTTGCTTTAGTGCTCTGATGATAAGCAACTTTCTGTCTATCACAGTCAACATTGACAGAAGACCACATATTGCTATTCAAGACTACGTCAAGCAGACCATTTATTCTTCTTCTTGCTTCTGCAATCTCAAAGTCCTTAAGTGCAATCTGTTCACTTAATTTCTTGTTTAAATCCTTAACTCTTAAAACTTTGCAGCTTTCTTCTGCTAGCGGATTCTCAACCTTAGCAACCTTTACTTTTTCAGCCCCTATTAATGTCTCTTTTCCATTCTGTTCTTTATTTATCCTCAACCGTGTTAATTCCATTTGACGTTCCTCGGTGTCACTATAATGGCTATCTACAAGCTCATCAATCTTCTCCGGGCATGCAGTGTTCTTGTCTTCAAGTTTACCAAAACATACATCATGAAGCATTTCTATGTATAACTTCTCCCGTTCATTTGTTTCAGCATTTAACTTCTGATACATCTCTTTCTTTCGTTGAGTCTCCTGTGTAAGTTTTTCCAACTCAACATACTTATCTTTCATTTGAGTCTCTAACTCTTCAATTTTGCTTAAAGCAGAATTCAATGCTGTTTGTGAACTAGAAAGTTCCAAGTTAGTTTCATGTAGTTCACCTTTAAGTCTAGATACTGTCTCATGTAGTACCCTCTCTTCAGAAATACTCCGTGAACACTTCTTTCTCTCATGAAATGCACTCCGCTTGTTCTTCCTTGGTTGCCCTTTATCCTCTAACTCTTTTCCCTGATCATCAGGAATACCGTAGAAAATTATCTTGTGTATATTCCTCACTATATGATCATGCTTAACATCAGTATATTTGTACACAAATGACCGAAGGTAACGTAGTAAGTCTGCTAAATCCTTGGCTATCCTTAGATGAGGAACAGAATGAAAACTCTCCTGAGCAAAATACCTTAGGGCTCTTGAAGCATTAATCAAAAATTCATCCATTACATCTGCTTCAAGTGCTCCACCTTTCAATCCATCATCATCTCTACCTTTCTGAAATAAATATTCTAATACAGGTCTCATATCCTCCGGATCTGTATCACAATCCATTGTGACTTGTTTACTTAGTCAACCATATATGTCTTAATTAAACTTTCATTATACCAAATCAAGTTTAGATCTCAAATATTGTATCATCAATCCCTGTACATCATCACATTCTATAATTAATCGATATAATTATCGACAACAACAACAATAGTTATCAATAGAATAGGATAGTGCAGATTGAGGCTTGTTGACATGGACAGAAGTGGCAACATTTACACACAACAAAAGCACTTACCTGAAGATAATCCCGACCCTTTCGCCAACACACTGGATATCACAAAGTTCTGACGTTAAAACTACTCCACCGCAGAAAGGTACAAGGAATAAGCTCTCTTGTCTTCAGATCTCTGCCACTGCACAGTATGTCCTCAACAATGCATCAGACGACAGGAACCGATCACAGCAACCCCGCAACTTGTCACTTGAGGTATACGTGCAGACGAACTCTCCAAAATACTGCACCTATAGTTGAATCTGTATATGGAAAGACTGGAACAAGCACTGTAACAATACTGCATAAATATGGTATCCTCCAGATACTCCTCACATCAACGCTATCGTATTAATAATGGATCCTTCTCACAGATAGCAAACGGCTCACATCATCGCCGTGCTACTGCATAAATATGGTATCCTCCAGATACTCCTCACATCAACGCTATCGTATTAATAATGGATCCTTCTCAAAATACACACAATACTGCTCACCCAGCAATCTGCACTAATCTCACCTATCAACATGTCTTCACATAACACAATTATCCTCTCTCAGGAAATAATGGCCTTACACAAATCATGGCCTCTTATCTTCAGCACTGTACAGGCTTACCATCGAGAACACACACTATGGGGCCGACTCTCTCCAGTCGATGCCCAAAACTCACTGTCCACGGGAATACACATCTCCCGCCTAAAACAGATACGAGACCCGGCTGTTAAAAAACACCGCTCAGTCTCACTACTTGCACGGGCTAGCCACAAATAGCTAAAACACCCGTAGCTCAAAACAGTTCGTAGTGAATAAATCTCCACAATTGAAATGACTAGCGTTCACACGCTTTCTAACCTTACTTCTACTATTACAATTTAACCTAACATTAAAGACAATCACGTCTTCAAGGAACGACAACCCATAATCTAATCTGTTCACCTAACATTTTCCAGATCACGTCCCTTTCATTAAAATTACTGGCAACAGGGGGGCTAAAGATGTATCTCAGGTACAATCTCTGTGCTCCTGTGAAGTTCCAGGCAGCTGGATTGACTGGACATACGACCTCAGGTTTGATGACACGAATAAAACCTGTAACAAGTAAAAATAGGGGCTAATTTCTGTCATTAAGCCCACCTATTTCTATTCTTTGATGAAATGAGCGTGTCTCAGGTGTCTGCATGTAGGATGAATGACAACATGGCTCAGTATGATTTAGCAATAGCGAGACAAGACATGTGTCTACTTGCAAACATTCTTTCTGATAAATTAATACATGGATTTTTATTTTTTTTCTATAACCAGCGGCACTCGAGCTTTCCGGCTCTTTCGGCCCAATGACATGTCATTGCGAGGCTGGGGGGTCAGTGGACTTTCCTTCCAACCCTGTCAGGAGCTTCGCTCCTTCCCATCCACACGGGATTTATGTGCAGGAGCCGTTCAGATTATTCAGTCAAATTTCCGGTCGTAAACATTTCTTCAAACGCCGACAGCCGGGTTTGAACCATGAACACCTGGTCGCCAGTACAACGTCGTAGCCATTACACCAGCGCGGCTCCCTAATACATGGATACATCCAATAATATAAATTCAATACATGAATACATCCAATAATATAAATTCAATACATAAATACATTCAATACACGAATACATCCCATAATATAAATTCAATACATGAATACATCCAATAATATGTACACCTAGGTGTGATACAACCATTTCCTTCCCTTATAATATACCAGGCCCTCTCTGACAAGTGCTATACTAGCTGGTAACATATATCCTAACAATATTGTTATGTTCCTATGATAGGAGTATCTGAGATGAGGACTGTTTGGTTATATTTCAGGTGGGAGTAATCTGAATAGAGTGAGACAATAGATTGAGTTATATGAGACAATAGATGGAGTCCTACCAAGGACTGTTTTGGTTATATTTCAGTTGGTCTGAAATAATAGATTGAAGTTATAGGAGACAGTAGGTTGAGTCCTAACAAGGACTGTTTTGGTTATATTTTCAGTTGGTCTGAGATAATAGATTGAAGTTATAGGAGACAATAGGTTGAGTCCTAACAAGGACTGTTTTGGTTATATTTTCAGTTTGGAGTTATCTGAGACAATAGATTGAAGCATGAGTCCTATTAGTCTTCGTCTACATTTATCTGTTCTGTACTTTATCTACATTTATCTGTTCTGCACCTTATCTGCATTTATCTTTTCTGTACTTTATCTGCATTTATCTGTTCTGCACTTAATCTGTATTTATCTGTTCGGTACTTGATCTACATTTATGTATTCTGTACTTTATCTACATTTAATTATTATGTATTTTATGTACATTTAACTGTTAGGTACTTTACCTACATATATCTGTTCTGTACTTTATCTACATTTATCTGTTCTGTACTTTATCTACATGTATCTGTTCTGTACTTTATCTACATTTATCTTTTCTGTACTTTATCTGCATTTATCTTTTCTGTACTTTATCTGCGTTTTTTTGTTCTGTACAATATCTACATTTATTTGTTCTGTACTTTATCTACATTTATCTGTTCTGTACTTTATCTACATTTATCTATTCTGTACTTTATCTACATTTATCTGTTCTATGCTTTATCTACATTTATCTGTCCTGCACTTTAACTACATTTATCTGTTCTGTACTTTATCTACATTTATCTGTTCTGTACTTTATCTACATTTATCTGTTCTGTACTTTATCTACATTTATCTGTTCTGTACTTTATCTACATTTATCGGTTCTTTACTTTATCTACATTTATCTGTTCTGCACTTTATCTACATGTATCTGTTTTGTACTTTATCTACATTTATCTTTTCTGTACTTTATCTACATTTATCTGTTCTCTACTTTATCTACATGTATCTGTTCTGTACTTTATCTAAATTTATCTGTTCTTTACTTTATCTACATTTATCTGTTCTGTACTTTATCTACATGTATCTGTTCTGTACTTTATCTAATTTATCTTTTCTGTACTTTACCTGCATTTATCTTTTCTGTACTTTATCTGCGTTTATTTGTTCTGTACATTATCTACATTTATTTGTTCTGAACCTTATCTACATTTATCTGTTCTGTACTTTATCTACATTTATCTGTTCTGTACTTTATCTACATGTATCACGTGGGCACGAGGTTGAGCGCTTGGGTAAATATGTCAAGTTGTAGCCCATGCAGCATGCCTATGCTGGTGAGTCCCAGAGTAATGGCGAAGTCGATACAGTTTGGCACCAGAACATACATATATGCTATCAACATATTGGTGCTTACAGTAGACGGCCAGTTTTTACTCATTTAGCACCATTAAGCCTTGCCCAACCCTTGTCGTAGTGTTACGACGGGCGGCCCTTTCATACCGCACCAGGCTGAGTGTAATTGAATACATTATAAAGTATCTGTCGAGAGTTTGTTAACAGGAACAAGAAGAAAATAAAGAGACAGCAAGTTATAAACATGAACTCCAAGCAAATTTACGGCTATGCGTCCAGTAAGCGGGGGATATTGAAATCTGTGGTTATAAATTGGAAGTAGACGGCACAGTTCTCTAAACAAATTTTGAGAGAGAGCAAGAGAGAGAGAGAGAGCAAGAGAGAGAGAGAGAGAGAGAGAGAGAGAGAGAGAGAGACTATTGAGCATGATCGCCACGTCTTGATAATTTTTTTTAATTTATAGATAGAACATTGTAAATTTTTTCAAAACACTTTAATTTAATTACATATGAGCGTTGTTTGTATGTTTCATATCTTTGAGCCCTTAGTTAATTAATAATAATAATAATAGTTGCCTATCGCAAGCGAAGATGGCGACAGCTTCAGACTTGAGTTGTGACACATCTGTGCCGTGATCTCATGTGACTAATTAATCCTATTTTGGCCCTACAGGCCCTGCCACATACGGGGCACACATGGTTAGAGTCGATAGTAGTGTTGCTGTGCATTCTGGCCTTTCTTGCAGCTCGCTTGCCTTCTGCCTTATCAGCTAAATTCTGTTCTGCAATGCGAGCACCTTGAGTAATGTTTGTCCGCCAAGCACAGCGATCCTGTGCGATAGTCTCCCAGGAGGAGACATCAATTTTGAAGCTGCTCAATTAGTTAATTAGACTTTAGATGACTTAGGGAGCTGAAATTTTACACCCTATGCGCTATCGTAATACATTTTAAACTTCCAAAATTTGAAGGAACCTCGAATGACTGACTAGTCGCTGGTCCGCCATACACAAATTAAACGGGAAATAAAATCATAAAATGTTTACAAGATTACAGCTGTGAACGTATCACAGAATTTTGGTACGTTGTGCACACAATTGTGAACATAATCACAGAATTTGGTGACGTTCACAAAACAGGAGCACAGAACTTTTCTATTTTCAATGCATTTGCTAGTAAAAGTGTGCAGCTTAAAACTTGTTTTTTTCTTTACTTAATTTTTGTGTTTCTTAAGTTGAGATAGCAAAAGTGTATAAAGTATGTCTGACGGAGTTCGGACATAAGTGTTTATGTGCCAGTTCAGGTAGCGAGGCAGTGGTTTCTCGTCTGTTCACCTGCTATGTCCGTTTTAGAGCGCTTTGCGTCTAACTTGGTGAACACTGTCACATTAGACTGCGTGTGGTGACCCCGGCAACAGGCCCTCCCAGTACGGATAAAAAAAAGGTGAAGGTTGTTCCATAGCAGATAATGCCTTAGAGGAGTGAAGTGTTAGTTACTTCATTATATTAGGTCCAGCTTTATGAGGTCTGATTTTTTTTTTTTTTCGTACGCCCGCTAATACTCGAGGCGAAATCTCAGGTTATTATTTATGTCTAACCTGACATTGATTTTACGTGAGTATCCCTTTATTTCTTGTACAGAGACAGGTGTCCCTCGCCATTCAGGCAAATACTCGCCGATTTCGGAGGTACCCATTGCAGCTGGGTCGGCGCAGGAGCCGCCAGTCCCTGGTCGACGACACTCCTTCAAATGCCCTCGCCAGATCTCGAGTTAATCCAGTCCAAATCCCGGTCGACGAAAAATCCTCAAATGCCGTCGCCCGGGTTTGATCCTGTATCACCCGGTCGCCAGAGCGGTGTTGTAACCACTACGCCAGTTCCCTTTTCTCGCTGTTTTCGCTTTCTCTAACTCAAGAACAGAGCCGGGTTCTCACTTACAGTTGGGTCGACTGGAGCATGTCGCTACCACGTTTTGATCCCGGAACCCGATAACTTTGCCGTGAGAGGCAGGCGCTCTATGCATTCGAATAACGAGACAAAAGCTCTCTAGGGTAGAAAACACTCCAGCTCTTGGCATTGCACACTCAACCATTAACACAGATATAGCAGCAAGGGTGGTTGTGTTGGTGTAGCTCTCTAGGTTTGCAAGAAAGTTCTAGTAACAATTCCTTGTGTAAATAGAAGGGGAAGATAAAGTAAAAGCCTAAAACTCCGTTGAGGTGAAAACAAAACCGACAAACAATGTCTGAAGTTGTTAAACTTCCCTCATCTTTACCTTGTGTGACTGACCATTTTCGTGAAAACGAGCGAGTTGGTGAAATAAAACAGAATACAGCGTGTTACTGATAATTCAAACATATCTCAAAACTGATAATTCAAACATGATAACTCAAAACTGATAATTCAAACATGCAAGGTTGAGAGATGGCAGGATAAAAGAGGGAGTACAAATCCATGGCCAAAAAGGGCAGGAGTAAGAAAGAGCATAGAGGGTTAAAATAGGCAGAAAAGTATTATTGTAAAGGTCTGTTAACTAGGAGTCTGGCTGGAGCATAGAGGGTTAAAATAAGCAGAAAATTATTATTGTAAAGGTCTGTTAACTAGGAGTCTGGCTGGAGCATAGAGGGTTAAAATAGGCAGAAAAGTATTATTGTAAAGATCTGTTAACTAGGAGTCTGGCTGGAGCATAGAGGGTTAAAATAGGCTGATTATTGTAAAGGTCTGTTAACTAGGAGTCTGGCTGGAGCATTGAGGGTTAAAATAGGCAGAAAAGTATTATTGTAAAGGTCTGTTAACTAGGAGTCTGGCTGGAGAATAGAGGGTTAAAATAAGCAGAAATGTATTATTGTAAAGGTCTGTTAACTAGGAGTCTGGCTGGACCATAGAGGGTTAAAATAGGCAAAACAGTATTATTGTAAAGGTCTGTTTCACTAATAGTCTGGCTGGAGCATAAAGGGTTTAAATAGGCAAAAAAGTATTATTGTAAAGGTCTGTTAACTAGGAGTCTGGCTGGAACATAGAGGGTTAAAATAGGCAAAACAGTATTATTGTAAAGGTATGTTAACTAGGAGTCTGGCTGGAGCATAGAGGGTTAAAATAGGTAGATAAGTAATATTGCCACGACAGGCATGGGAAGCAGAGAGCCAGGGATCCAGACCCCCAGGACGGCCCGGAGTCCGCTGGGAGGACAACATTGGACAATCTTTGAAGGACCGAGGACTAGAATGGAACCAGGCCAGGAGGAAGACAACCGATAGGATGGTCTGGCGCTCTCTTTTCCAAACCTCTACACCTCACGGTAGAAGAGGAACGACTAAGTAAGTAAGTAAGATAAGTATTATTGTAAAGGTCTGTTAACTAGGAGTCTGGCTGGAGCATAGAGGGTTAAAATAGGCAGAAAAGTATTATTGTAAAGGTCTGTTAACTAGGAGTCTGGCTGGAGCATAGAGGTTTAAAATAGGCAGAAAAGTATTATTGTAAAGGTCTGTTAACTAGGAGTCTGGCTGGAGCATAGAGGTTTAAAATAGGCAGAAAAGTATTATTGTAAAGGTCTGTTAACTAGGAGTCTGGCTGGAGCATAGAGGGTTAAAATAGGCAGAAAAGTATTATTGTAAAGGTTGTTAAACTAGGAGTCTGGCTGGAGCATAGAGGGTTAAAATAGGCAGAAAAGTATTATTGTAAAGGTCTGTTAACTAGGAGTCTGGCTGGAGCATAGAGGGTTAAAATAGGCAGAAAAGTATTATTGTAAAGGTCTGTTAACTAGGAGTCTGGCTGGAGCATAGAGGTATATCATCGTCATCTTTTCCTTTGCCCTCGTTACGGAGCATGAAGCAGCCATTACAGAAGGCCAGTACCAGTGAGTTACACGCTCTTGTGACCGTGGTTTATGTGGCAATTGGTTTAGCATAATGAGGTGTCCAGCTCCATGTACACCATCATATTAGTTGTCATGTACGACATGCCTAAATCTCTCCACTTCCCCATTGCCTTGTGCCTTAAACGTTTTATTCAAAGATCGGAGGAGATTTTCTTAACCCAAACGAATGGAAGGTGAGGTGAAGTCATCGTCATATAGTCCCTTGTACATTCATGAATCGAAAGAGCTTCTTTCGAAAATAGAACAGCGTTGATGGAGTTCCAGTGGAACCTTCTCATCCGATAGGGTCGCTCACAAGACCTATATACCGTAGATTTATAGATGTCATGAGAATGACCTCAGCCTATGATGCACTTTTTTGGGGTGCAAATTTGGCTGTGCATCCTTTCACGATTTACTTTTCATAGCAACGCGATAGCGGCGTTGGGGTGGTCCTCAGTTCGATTCCTGTTAATCCTGTCACTTATATTTCTTTTCTGTTGTCTCGTCAACCTATATGTCCTACGAGTGTCCGTTAATTACCTATATTTATTTATTTATTCGTCCGATAGGGAAGATTATGTACTACATATGATACCCGACCGTCATGAAGCTACGGTAAGCAAAATTAAAATTAAGATAAATTAAAGATAACCGAACTGTATGAACTTGGATTATGAAGACATTAAAGCGGGATGAAAAATTAGAAAACATAAGAGGAAAATGGAAAGAACTGGGATTGCGTGAAAATCGATGAATCGGCACATGGGACAGACATTTATATAACTACAAAGAAAATTTACTACGGTGGAAATAAAGATGAAAAAAGAATCTGCATAATTTTAAATGCAAAAGAGCAAAGACAATAAAGGTATTTTGTGCAATATACGATCGAGTCCTATTAGTTCAAATGAATGGCAGACCTCTCTAAATATAAATTTTATACAAATGTACATACCAAGAGTGGATAGTGCAGAAAAAAGAAACAGACACACTGTACAATAAATGTGACACGGCGATGGCCCATTGCAAATCTCGTTAGACAAATATGGTACTTCGAGATGTCAATACAAAAGTTGTTAATGAAAAAGCAAAAGATATGACTGGTGGCTACGGCCTGTGAGATAGATATCAGAGTACAAACTGATAAGAGTGTGCGAGAACACATGATTCGATAATAAGAAACACCTGGTTTAGTTTCTCATATCTTGGTCCTATAATAACAACAGATGTCAGATGTGAAACGGAAATCAAGAAGAGAAGAGAAATGGCCAAAGCTATATACAACAACATGAGACAAAAACTAACATCTCAATGATAAAGTCTCTTTTGCTGGATGACAGTTGATAAACTTAAGCTCACTAGAACATCACCAGAGTTAAATACTGTGTTGTTGTGTTGCTCGTGGTTTGAGTATGGAATGTCAACTCGACCTACGCAGTGGTGTGTAGACATAGATTGAGAGTATAATATGCGAATGATAAGAAGAGTTCGTGGTGTTGACAAATGTTCTTTTCTCACACTCATGTATGGCTGGAAGTCATCGACACCAACGACTGTGTACCTTTGCTACAGTTTAATTGGACGTACACACTCGACAGCACAGATAGTGACAAATCACAGGTTGGCATAATACATCATGGTACAGTGGATAAATGGTCTTGCAATGATACATGGGCACTCATGTAGAATAATAGTATAATGGACTGTCAGTAGACAAGCACTCAGTATTGCCCATATATATATATATATATATCAACTGAGTTTACTGACAAAGCACGTCAGATTATAAACAATATCCAAGATGGCTTCTAGACCTAACCTCGTCTAGCGAAGATTCCTTAACATAATGTCCAGCACATATTTTTCCATATAATCATATTGAACCGCTAGTAAAGGGTTCCCATGTGTAGCAGTGATCTCTGGACTCATCAAGCGATAATACGGGGCATCCCTTTTCTCTTCTTGAAAGTCACAAAATGTTTGGATACAAGATGGCTTCTCTCGTGAGCTGTCACTCACGTTTGGATACAGATAATGAATCTGTCTTAAAGTTAGTCATTCATTAAATGTTCTCATTGCTCTGTAGATTCTATCATGATACAATTGATTTCATCCTACAAGATATAGTGCTGCTAGGAATCAAAGTCGTTTTCATCTAGTTAAATATATTCTCTCAGACGTACAAATCGTACCTATCGAAAAACGGTGGCTTCGTACGAGAGTTCAAAAAGAGTATCTTTTATTACCTTGGTATCAGAAATATGATTCTGCCATTCCTTGGCAATAAGAATAAACACTGGGGTAAAGCATACACGATAGGTCTAGACGACTATCACTTTCCCCATAAATATTGAGATCACTTTTCCGGCGACAAGCCGACATAGAAAAACACAGCCCCATCATCAGGGCGAAGCCAAAACACACCTCTCTAGCGACACATCCGCCGAACAGCCCTTTGACCTTTCTATGCACAAAAAGAACATATAGTTCGACTTAGATATGTAAAGATATACAGATATAAGACAGACTCGTCCTACTCAGACAAACAATACACATAAATTCGGGCCATAGATACACTGAAGCAAGAACAACCTATTTCTACCCAAACAAAGAATAAATCGCAGTAAAACTGGATTCATCCGCGGAGTTCGATCGAAAGAGACGACACTCCTTTCAAGGGAAGTAACTCAATAATGACTTTTCCTTAAGCACTAAAAAGTATCTATTTTGTTTACAAAATATTTGCGAACATAACACGCATACAAATGTATTATATTGTAAGATATCAAAGACTGCACGTAACACTCAACAATTAACTCACACATTCAACAACATGAGACAAAAACTAACTTCTCAACAATTAACTCACACATTCAACAACATGAGACAAAAACTAACATCTCAACAATTAACTCACACATTCAACAACATGAGACAAAAACTAACATCTCAACAATTAACTCACACATTCAACAACATGAGACAAAAACTAACATCTCAACAATTAACTCACACATTCAACAACATGAGACAAAAACTTACATCTCAACTATTAACTCACACATTCAACAACATGAGACAAAAACTAACATCTCAACAATTAACTCACACATTCAACAACATGAGACAAAAACTAACATCTCAACAATTAACTCACACATTCAACAACATGAGACAAAAACTAACATCTCAACAATTAACTCGCACATTCAACAACATGAGACAAAAACTAACTTCTCAACAATTAACTCACACATTCAACAACATGAGACAAAAACTAACATCTCAACAATTAACTCACACATTCAACAACATGAGACAAAAACTAACATCTCAACAATTAACTCACACATTCAACAACATGAGACAAAAACTAACATCTCAACAATTAACTCACACATTCAACAACATGAGACAAAAACTAACATCTCAACACTTAACTCACACATTCAACAACATGAGACAAAAACTAACATCTCAACAATTAACTCACACTAACAACAACATGAGACAAAAACTAACTTCTCAACAATTAACTCACACATTCAACAACATGAGACAAAAACTAACATCTCAACAATTAACTCACACATTCAAACTAAGAGTCATCAAATGCTATATATTTTCTTCATTACTGTATGTTGTGGAAACAAAAAGTGAACAAGCAATTGGAATAAAGAATTGAGGCCCTTGAGATGTGCATATATAGAAGAAAGGGGCGTCTCATGGAAAGAGAAGAGAACAAATAGTGGTCCTAGAAAACCTAAGAATTGAAAGAGAATTATTGAAGATAAAAATTAGACATCTAAAATATTTTAGCCATGTAAAAAGACATCGCACTTTACTGAAAACCATATTTGGTGGAAGAGTTGAAGGTAAACTTGCAAGAGGAAGACTGCGCAATAAGTGAGAAGATAACAACAAGAGATGGACAGGAAAGAGTCTATCAGAGTGTACCACCAAGACAAGAGATGGACAGGAAAGAGTCTATCAGAGTGCACCACCAAGAGATGGACAGGAAAGAGTCTATCAGAGTGTACCACCAAGACAAGAGATGGACAGGAAAGAGTCTATCAGAGTGCACCACCAAGAGATGGACAGGAAAGAGTCTATCAGAGTGTACCACCAAGACAAGAGATGGACAGGAAAGAGTCTATCAGAGTGCACCACCAAGACATGAGATGGACAGGAAAGAGTCTATCAGAGTGCACCACCAAGAGATGGACAGGAAAGAGTCTATCAGAGTGTACCACCAAGACAAGAGATGAACAGGAAAGAGTCTATCAGAGTGCACCACCAAGAGATGGACAGGAAAGAGTCTATCAGAGTGCACCACCAAGACAAGAGATGGGCAGGAAAGAGTCTATCAGAGTGCACCACCAAGAGATGGACAGGAAAGAGTCTATCAGAGTGTACCACCAAGACAAGAGATGAACAGGAAATAGTCTATCAGAGTGCACCACCAAGAGATGGACAGGAAAGAGTCTATCAGAGTGCACCACCAAGACATGAGATGGACAGGAAAGAGTCTATCAGAGTGCACCACCAAGAGATGGACAGGAAAGAGTCTATCAGAGTGCACCACCAAGACAAGAGATGGGCAGGAAAGAGTATCTCAGAGTGCACCACCAAGACATGAGATGGACAGGAAAAAGTCTATCAGAGTGCACCACCAAGACATGAGATGGACAGGAAAGAGTCTATCAGAGTGCACTACCAAGACAAGAGATGGGCAGAAAAGAGTCTATCAGAGTGCACCACCAAGACAAGAGATGGACAGGAAAGAGTATCTCAGAGTGCACCACCAAAACAAGGGATGAACAGGAAAGAGTCTATCTGAGTGCACCACCAAGACAAGAGATGGACAGGAAAGAGTCTATCAGAGTGCACCACCAAGACAAGAGATGGACAGGAAAGAGTCTATCAGAGTGCACCATCAAGACGAGAGATGGACAGGAAAGAGTCTGTCAGAGTGCACCACCAAGACAAGAGATGGACAGGAAAAAGTCTATCAGAGTGCACCACCAAGACAAGAGATGGACAGGAAAGAGGCTATCAGAGTGCACCACCAAGACAAGAGATGGACAGGATAGAGTCTATCAGAGTGCACCAACAAGACAAGAGATGGACAGGATAGAGTCTATCAGAGTGCACCAACAAGACAAGAGATGGACAGGAAAGAGTCTATCAGAGTGCACCAACAAGACAAGAGATGGACAGGAAAGAGTCTATCAGAGTGCACCAACAAGACAAGGGATGGACAGGAAAGAGTCTATCAGAGTGCACCACCAAGACAAGAGATGGACAGGATAGAGTCTATCAGAGTGCACCAACAGGATAAGAGATGGACAGGATAGAGTCTATCAGAGTGCACCAACAAGACAAGAGATGGACAGGAAAGAGTCTATCAGAGTGCACCACCAAGACAAGAGATGGACAGGAAAGAGTCTATCAGAGTGCACCAACAAGACAAGAGATGGACAGGAAGGAGTCTATCAGAGTGCACCACCAAGACAAAGAAGTCTATCAGAATGGCACCACCAAGACAAGAGATGGACAGGAAAGTGTCTATCAGAGTGCACCACGAAGAGATGGACAGGAAAGAGTCTATCACAGTGCACCACAAGACAAGAAACTGAAGACGTTGGGGATCCATTGCAGCCGAACTTCGTTGCTGAAATGGTAGCTGATGATGAAAGTGGTTTAGATAACAGCCTAGGCGACTTTGGACTTAATAATGCCCAACAATGTTCGTAATCAAATTAACTACATACTGGTATTCAGGGCACTTACAAGAGTTTAGTATCCTGACAACTCTGACAGGAGCAGACGGCAACGCTGGCCATACACTTGTAAAAGTAAAACTAAGATTCAAAAGAAGAAAACAAAGAATATTTTTAATAAAACAAACTAGAGTTATCCTCACTGACCTTCTTTTGACGAACCCATGGTGCTTTATATTTGTCTTGGCGATCCTCGTTTGTCTTCGTCATTTCTCTTCAAATAAAGATCTGCAGGGAACAGCTTCGTTGGTTATTGAAAGCTGGTTGCGACACGCATTTATGGTTAAGTCAGCAATTATCCCCTATCGTTCCGTCGGTTTTAAAAGCGATTTTTGAGAAATGTGAACTGAGCCTGACTTTTTTATTTTATTTTTGAAAAATAAATTATCATATATTATCTTGAGCTCCTCGTTATTGTGGTAATATATCCTGTAACAGCAGAACACATTCAAGTAATAGAGTGTCGCTGCATATCTCTTTGAAAGGGCATGTAATACACTTATGGCGAGATCCAGTAGCGTAACCACAATGTAAGGGGCCCCCGGGTGCATATTACGGAGGACCCTCCTTTTATAATAACAACTTGAATTACTATACGACATATCTGTATCACTGTATCTGTCAGCACTTAATTTATCATCACCCGAACCACTTAGCTACCTAAGGAGTATAAGCCTTCAACAAATTTTTGCAAAGTCCTCCTTGCCTGTGCCATCCGCTCAAGATATTTCTTTATCCCTTTCATTTCTGTCTCCAGAATCTGGGACATACTATAATGTTTATACACCGGAGCAAAGAAAATTAAAAGGACATGAATAAATTAAAACCGTAAAAAAAAAGGAGGAAAGAAAATCCAAATAAGAAGACAGAGCTACTGTGACAGAATCGTCCGTTCTCTTTTCTCTTCTCGTTCCTCTTCTAACCGACATCTTGGTTCTACCTCTCATTTTGCGTACTAACTCACGGGCGACATTTATTGTTTACAATTTCTTCCTTCAATTCTTGGCATTTCTGGGCTTCATCAACCAACCTTACTGATTATTGTGTTTACTTACTTGCGTTTGACCCATATTGACTCCTGGATTTGTAGAGTGAAATGTTTTTTACGAATATGTAACACATTTCCGACCAGACAGTGTATGAGAGCGCCCGATTAATTCGTAAAAAACCTTGAGATGGCCACAGTCAGTTATCTTATCACTGACAATATTTTCTGTCTGGCTGGTTTGCTGCTTGATAGTTGTTTACTTGCACAGGGGCGTGTCGGGAGGTATCAATCTAGTGATAGATTGTAGACACGCATGTACAATAATTCATGGAATTTGTAGCAGATAAATGATATAATCATTTCTGGGCAGATTGGTTGTAGGCAATAGTTACGATAAGTTGTCCATCTGGGAAGATGTTGTCTGTGATAGATCTATGATGTGATGGGTTGTAAACATGATCGATATCTACGGGAGAGAATACCGTATATGGGAAGTGACTTGTAAAAATAACATTTTATGTGTCACATAAGAGTTTTCCAAGGGAGGGTAGTGGGAATTGCCCCTACCAAAATACGCAAATTGAATGCTATTGGTTTGGCATGTGAGATGTTAAAATACAACATTTCTAATTGGAGCTTTGCCATGTAGTGGCAATGTGGACGCATGGGCCGAATGTTGCTTATAATCTAGCATATTCTGAGTCTAAAGCACTGGTAACTCAACTCGTCAAAAAGACAGTCAGACAAGCTAGAATAATGAATAAAATCAGGAATCTACTTTAAAGGACCGGGCAACGTGTTTGAGCATCTAGTGGAATTACACTGCAAGAAAACTACCTTTATTAATACCGAAACCCGGAATCAGGAACCTGGACACTAAGTCAAAGTGGGACTCTATTACAAAGTAATACCCCAGACCACGTGTAAGAGGCATCTTAACCAAGTTGGCCGAAACTATTTCTCTGAGCCAGAGGTCTGTATTGCCCAAGTATTAGGGATGAATTGTACATTGTATCATTCTATGTTTTGCAATATAACGTGTGAAAATTGCTAGTGGATGTCCAAGTCATTCGAGGCTGGCAACATCAGCATATAGAATGATGGATTCATGAACCACCACTGCAAGAGCTGGTGACTGCTTCATGCTGGTTTCTCGTAGAAAACCAAAAGCAGAGGTAGCCCTAAGTTTCATATGGAGCAGGGAGTGGGTGATGACAGAAATAATATACATCATTATTATATTAACCTTTTAACCAGTGCATTGGTATAAATAAACAAGTTTTATATAAATTCAGTGGGTGTTTCCTGCTCACTGGGATTAAAAATTAATGCTCAGAGAGGGTAAATCTCTGGGGTAGATGGGATAGTAAAATGAGGGAGCGGGGGTGGGGACCTGATTTTCCTGTCAGGAAACTCAATACTCCGGAGGAAATTAGTTTCTCTCTTACTTCATGATAGAAGGTGGTGGTACCAAGTAGTGGTACTAGTCTGTGGAACACGTGTGTGATATAAGTGGCCTTCAGTCAAAGCTAGACACCAACAGCAGACGGGTCTTAACAGACGCTGGACCATCATCGTAATTACCCCACAATACTACGAGGGACGTGTTGCGGCCACCAGTCTTGACCAGTGACGACAGTAAACCAGTCTACAACCTGTAAGAACAAGCATCGACTGGAGCAGAAAACAACCGACATCTTCATCGATCCTTAGCCACAGACTGTCAAAGCAGTCAGTGGCCATCACACCTGGTGGCGTCTTGTAGGGAAGCAACAAATTGCTTCCTCTTTGTTCGGTCGGCGGCCATCCTTCGTACAGTGCCCCAACTCTGGTTCATTCTTTGCATCTCAGCCTCCACAGTTCTTCGTCAAGTTGTTTTTGGTCGGCCTCTGTTTCGCTTTCCTTCGGGGGTCCATAGCATAGCTGTTCTTGTAATGGCATCAGGGTCCCTTCTGAGGACGTGGCCAACCCAACTCCAGCGTCTGCCAGTTATGATGGTGTGCATGCTATTTTGGTTACTCCGAATAAGTAGTTCTTGTTGATGATGGTATTCGACCAAAAGATTCCGTGAATTTTCCTTAAGCACATTGTGTAGAAAGAGGACAGTTTCGACATTTCCTTCTCTGTTTCTCTGCGGCATTCCGCACCATAGAGAAGCACAGAAAGTACATAGCTCTCATATAATCTTAATTTGGTGTTTGTGCTCTACTGAGAAGACTTCCAGATGTTGTTGAGACTAGCAAATGCTGTTATCGCTTTATTTATTCTGTTGTTAATGTCTTTGCTTGTTCCGCCGTCAGGTGTTACTATGTATCCTAAGTATGTAAATGTGCCTGTCTCTTCCAGCTTCTGGTTCCTTATTGTTATTTGCTCAGGATTGCTCACTTTGAGTGTCATGACCTCTGTCTTCTTCAGATTGATGTTCAGATCCACCTTCTGGCTACGCTTATTCAGTATATCGGCTTTTTCTTGCGTGTATTGATGTGAATGTGCGAGTAGTGCAATGTCATCTGCATATTCCAGGTCTTCCAGTGTAGAAAATGTTGTCCATATAATTCCTGTTGGACTGCCTTCTGTTGTCTGACGCATCACCCAGTGTATGACTGTCAAAAAGAAAGTTGTTGATAAGGGGCATCCCTGTCGTACTCCTGTCTTCACCTCAAAAGTTAGGTTGCTCAACCCAACACTGCATGTAAAGTTAGAATAGAGGCTTTTTATAATGGAAACAATGCAGCTAGGAATTCCATAAGCCCTCAGTATTTTCCATAGGCTGTCCCTGTGTATGCTGTCGAAAGCCTTGTCAAAATTAACAAAGTTAATGTATAGCTGTCTCTGCCATTCTGAGCACTGCTCTATAATATTCCTGATGGTAAATATATGATCTGCACACCTCTGTTCTTTCTGAATCCCGCATGTTCTTTCCTCAGTTTATGGTCTACTGCTTTTGAAATTATCTGGATACTTATCCTGCCTAGTATTTTGCTGGGAACTGAGGAGAGAGTAATTCCTCTCTAGTTGTTGCAGTCTGCAAGGTCGTTCTTCTTGGGCAATTTAACAATTATTCCTTTACACCACTCCGTTGGTGTTGTCTCTGTTTTCCAGATTTGTGCAAATAGTGGTTCTGATAGCTCTGCTGCTAGTTCATGGTCTGCCTTGAATAACTCAGCATTTAAATTGTCGTGAATTCTGAATTTATGGCACCGGAAACTTGCTCCATGCCCCTTCTCCTGTCTGTTTAAGATGAGTCATGCCGCGAGAAGGCCAGGAGCTGGATTTTGTACATGCCTTAGGAGTGTTTAACTGAAGTTGAGAGCTCATCTTCAACGTCACTCATGGCTGTGGCAACCCTGAGGATGTCCTGAACGAAGCCAGTGAGCAAATGAAGCTTATCAATCAAATTAGAAGGTGGCAGTTCACGTTCTTTTGTCATGTTATGAGAAATAAAAAGCTGGAGTATATATATAAGGAAAAAGAGATAGAAGTAGACAATGAGAGA
The DNA here is from genome assembly GCA_024509875.1 of Oreohelix idahoensis. Classification (NCBI taxonomy): domain Eukaryota; kingdom Metazoa; phylum Mollusca; class Gastropoda; order Stylommatophora; family Oreohelicidae; genus Oreohelix; species Oreohelix idahoensis. Next base: position 8,955 of record JAMPIV010002792.1, on the reverse strand, counting down.
ATTTGCTGGAAAATGATATCATGGCATGGAAAGAAGTCAAGAACAGAAATGTTAAACAGTACTAGAAACAGGAAGTTGTGGCGTGACATTACAAATGCCGCTAAGCATGGTTATTGAAGAAGAAGATATAAACATATATCATTTTCTCAGGCACTGTCTGCGCTATATTCTTTACTTATTATTTTTTGTTGTTGAGACAAATGTATTTAAAAAATCAGAATGCTACTTTGACATGAGAATATATAATTAACCAAGGAGCAATTTGTTTTTTTACGTTTGTGGACCCAAAATTGAAGTACAGGTAGCTATTGCTTCAGTCGCCATTATTCAGGCAAATTAAAAAAGCGAAGGTAGTCCCATAGCAGATACTGCGGGAAGTAAGTGTTAGAGACTTCATCTATTAGGCACATCCGACATCTTACTGGCAGCTAAGTACTCATTCAGAGCTGCCAAATGAACTCTTTAAAAAATGTGATGAATCTTTAAAGGAATAGTCCTATAGCACCCCATACCTATTTATTTTACATTGTTAACAATCGCTGATTATTAAATTTTTGTTATCTGTAAATATACAAATTTATAATTGATTTAGTCATTTTGAGTGAACTGCACCCGCATGTCTCAGTCATTTTAAATACCTATAACAGAGCTATTTCAGTAATATTTTACTGATTTAAATCAGTTGGGGGCTCATCAGAACGAGCTAAATTCTTACTCCTCACAGAAGGTCAGGGAAGATAGAAAGTTTACATGGCCTGGATCTTATCAGCTGTAGTACTTGATTTCTTAAATTCCTATGAGGCTGCCTAGAATTGAAGCACCATTCTTCAATTCATACCTCTGCCAACAGTAATCTGGAGCTAAAGGTGGATACCTCTCAGTAGATACACTGGTTTGGCCACTGTTGGACCATCGTTGCAGAGCAAGGGGACTAAATCCTGTGACAGCTACATATAAAGAGATAAAAGCAACAATCAGAAATAACTCTAGTTATAAATAGCATAAGGAACCCCCAGAGACCGATTCTACAGAACCGTACTATACATTACCATGAAGAGATCAAGTGATAATTTTTAGACTAAGAACCGGCCATAGCAGACTCAGATCTCCAAAACTGTCCAACTCATGATGACCCGTGAAGTGTGACCTGGCCACGCGGTGCTGAGCTCCAGCAGAAGCTATGTGTCTGCCGCACTGACCTGGAAAAGACTAGACTTCGTCCTGGCGACAGGCCTGCAGATTTAGTATGACTACAAACTGAACGCAGAAGAAGAAGAAGAAGAAAAAGATGAAGCAGACTCAGATGCCATCTGTAGAGCAAATTGAAAATCGGACAGACAGACAGACAGATGTGTGGGGAGGACAAACAGACAGTTTCTGTCCTCGCTGCTTTTTTCTTCCCGAGCTCACGATCATAGTTGTCGATTTACAGCTGGGTAGACTGGAGCATGACGCCACCTTGGCCACTCCAACTACTCTACCAGTCGGATGCTCTAGTGAAAATAAAAAACCTATCATCGTGCACACTATCTCTTCAGTTATCTTTATTTTTTTTTAAAACAACAACAGTTTGTTAGAGTTCACTGAAATACTGTGGAAGATTCTACAAAGATGTTTTATATATTCGGAATAGAAGGGGCATTCGCAGTGCTCACTCTAAGCTGTGCGGGCGTGCGCATACAGATTATGAAATTAGCGTACATAGGACATCGAACTGCGCACTAAAAATGTGAATACAAATATTAAATATATAAAATAATAATAAAACATTCATGTTCGTCCATTGAAGCATACATTCACTCAGTTGAGTAAGTACACGTTTTTGTCACTGAGAAAATAATGGTACAGCTGTAACGTTTATCCTCACACACGGGCCATTAAACATTAGAGGGAAGATTGAGCATAGACTCAACAAATCTATGCCAAGTTCTCCATTCTTGTGCCGTCCGCTCAAGGTCTTCCTATGAATTCTTTACCCCCTTTATTTATATCTCTAGTTCTTTTCTCCTGTGTATTTTGGTCTCCCCCTACTTCTGGTAGCCGCGGCAGCATAGTGGTTAGTGCACTGGCTTCCTAGCTCAGTGGACTATGGTTCGATCCCCAGATGAGGTGGGATTTTTTTAGGCCACAAACGGCTCCTGGGTCGACCCAGCCCCAACTGGGTACCAAAGCAACTTCTGGGAAGGTTAAGGCGGCCGGCGTGATGCTGACCACATCACCCATAGTGTGCCGATGGTAGAGAAAATATGGGCCTAACACCATATTCCCAATATGCCTCAATGGGCGTGTAATGGGGTCCCCCCTCCCTGCTTCTGTTACACTGATGATTCCAGAACAAGTACACCCTTGTAATGGTATCAACAACTTTCCTTAATGTGTGTTCTGTCATCCCCATTATCTCTGTTTTAACACTGGTAGGCCCTACGTGTCTTGTTCTTGTCATCAGTTCCAAATTTGCGAGCTTGTCTTACTTACTTAGTCGTTCCTCTTCCACCGTGAAGCGTAGAGGTTGGCGAGCTTCTCAACCAATTCAACCTTTCTAATCTACACAAGCACCCATTTATGAAGGTCTGTAATGTCTTAGTTGTTGTTTTTTATGTTCTCCATGTTTCAGAGCCATACAATAGGACTGGTGTGAAACTGCAGCTGACCGTTTGTATAGTGGTTAGTACGCCCTCACATAAATCATTAACAAAATAAGATTATAAGATACACCGAAGCGAAAAATCGACAGCTCACTTATTAGAATGAAATAAGATACCTGGGAAAAGTCCTTGGATTCACGGATAAAATCTCAAATGGCAGTATGCCTAACAAGAAAACAAGACAGCCAGTGGCGCCATATCATGATGTACTTAGAAGAAGTAAATGGAAAATGTCACTTATTATACAATTAACGCATTGTAGTTTTACACGTGACACAATTACATGTCACTTATCATGCTGTAAACACATTTTAGTTTAAACCTTGATAAAATCACATGTCACGTGTCGTGCTGTATGTCGCAAAATTGGTTTCAAGTCATTGCAAATGAGTTCAGTTAGATTTATAAACCCATCTACGATCGAGTGACCGCTTTCAAAATGGTGGCGTATCAGCGAAATGTGTATCGGACAGAGGAAATCGCCAACGATAAAATAAAACGAAGGGAATCCGTATGAAAAGGATTTTACATTTCAGTACAGGGAAGGATGGTGTATAACTGCATATAAGATGGAACGGTAGGAAGTTCTCATTTACGGAGATATATGCGTATTTCGGCTGCCCACAGTTACGCTAAAAGCATGTAAACCCACTTCTGTTCTAAATATTAAAATCAACAAATAACAGTTTGGGAAATTACATGGATAGGAAGATAGAGTTTTATCAGCTGTATAAAACTAGATAAGATGGAACTATATGGATATTATATATGCTGAGAATGAGAAAGGCAAAATTTCAGTCGACGCACAGATCGGCTGAAATCACGGTTCGGGAAGGATTTTTTTTCAGGTCTAGTCTTAGGCTGTGACGTATCTGCTCTCCGATACGTTCGCGCTATCGTATTTAAAGCGTTTCGGTTAAAAACTCTGAGAAGACCCAACGCAAGAGGTTGAGACAAGACTGAGGGCAGATAACGCCACGACTCTAAATCCATCTGAAGTGTGAGCGGATCGCCAGAAAATTTCAGTCTAAGTGTCTGGAGTCTGAGGGTAAGCGAATTTACGATAGCTATCCTGTATAATAATTTCTTTTATTTTGTATTACAGGTTCATTTAGAATTCACAAAATATGCCTGTATAATATTCATTGATATAACGTATTATTATTTTAATATGATTTATTCATGTGCTTAGTGGAAGATGGTTGCTTGTACAAAAAACGTATCAAAACTAGCCCCACAGCCAAATAGAAAATATTTATTATATTTAATGCTGTATCTCGTCGATATTAAATGCATTATCGCTTACGAAGATAAAGGCAGTCCCATGACCAGAGATTGTCTTAGGGAAATAAATTGTTAGAAGCTTCAGCATGGAAGATACCGCTTTTACGAGGTTAGGTGACTAGTCCCCTTCCTCGCTGCCTTTGCCTTCCCTAGTTCGAGCGCACAACTTTGTACCCATTTACAGCTGGTAAACTGGAGTGTTCTACAGCCAGTTTCAGTAGAAAGCAACCTGATCACGTGGTCACTCACTCTATTTATTTTATTTATTAATTTTGGGTAGTTGCTAAGATAGCATCAGATTTGATTTGTACTTGATATGATTTGGAAGGATCAAGTTATAGAATATGAAGGGATGTATAGGAGCGGATTAAACCAGATGATGTTTATTACTGATATGTTAATATTAATTCTGTATCATTGAAATGATGTTACTTGCTATGACTGTATAACTCTGACACCTGATGACTGACTTGTCTGACTTATGTGCTAGTCAGTTATACTTAATTGAAATGTTAATATTAATGCTATATCACTGAAATGATGTCCTTACTTACTATGATTGTATAACGGTGACATCTGATGACTGACTGGTCTGACATCTGTGCTAGTCAGCTACAAGTCTAGCCAGATACTAGCCAAGGCTGATATGTTGCAGGTTCCATGAAATAACTCAACCAGACTGTCCAGTATCAGAAGCCGGTGTAGTTCATCCGAGGCAATCCCACCAAAGTGCAGGACCCCAAAGAGTGAACTTCAACTGGTCATTGGCATCCCTACTGTTGGGCCTACCAAGTCTGATATCAGCAAAGGACAGTTTCAGCAGTATCAAGTTGGAAAGATAAGTGTCCTGTTTGACACTGACCACCTATACAGTTGAAACCACAATAGTTGAAAACATGTAAACCATAATAAAACTACACTCAGTCAAGTGATGACATTTAAATTCAGAGGACTAAAAACAGTGATTTCAGTAACTTTAATTTTAATGAATGAAGTCTAAAAACAGACAATAATAGTAACGTGTGTGAATTATTTTTTATATTTATATATGTGTATACTCTTTTCCAAACTAGTAAAATAGAATATTAGTGTAATTATTAAACTATTTTTTATGTTAAGCTGTACCTGAGGATTTATTCACTTTTTCCATTTTGTGGGTTCAGTGAATGTACCTTTTACTTATCCCCTCGAGTATAAGTAAATCATAAGATAGTCACAGGGAGGAGACACCTTAAATCCTGGTACTACTTCTTACCAACTGGGCCAGGGTTTTCACAGTCTGACTATTTTTATGATAACAATACACCAGTGCTTATTTCTAAGACTGGGGTATTACTGGTAAGGTCAGAACTCTTTACTGGCATACTCTTACTCATATAATAATTTTAAATAACCTCCCGCTACAGTGGGGGCTCGTCCGGGATATATCTTTGATATTCCTGAGCCAACTTTCTATTTCTGCTGTGTAGAAAATTTTTTTTTTGTAAATTTTTTTTGGAAAGTGAGTAAACATAGTAGGAAGAATATATAAAAATTTTTTTTGTAGAGGAGTACCATTGAGTACAGATAAAGAAAGCTGTTTCATATATGGTGAAGTCAGTTTAATTAACTTTAATTTTAAATAAGTTAATTATATTGTAGTAAATTAGTTTGAGTAAGATCGCTTGCCCTACTAGACTACAGATACATCATGGCTGACTTGGTCAAATTTAGGTCTGCTACACTGCAGGTGGGAAAAGAGCTTGGCATGGATGGTGACGTTCTGATCCGGTATGTCACGACGGAATGTGAAAAGTACACCGAGAGAGAAGCAAAGCAATTCGAAGCAGAACGAGAAGCCAAGAAAATTAGAAGCAGAGAGAGAAGCCAAAGAAATTAGAGCAGCAGAGAGAAGCCAAGAAATTAGAAGCAGAGAGAGAGAAGCCAAGAAATTAGAATTAGAAGCTGAGAGTGAGAAGCAGAAAATTAGAAATTAGCAAGAGAAAGTTAAAGAAACTAGAAGTGAGAGAAAGCCAAGAAATTAGAAGCATTTGAAGCAGAGAGAGAAGCCAAGAAATTAGAAGCTGAGAGAGAAGAAAGGAGGTTACAAGCAGAGAGAGACCATGAGCTGAAAATGAGACAGCTTGATCTTGAACTTCAGGCTGTAACTATCACCCATGGTAATAGCTCACCTCATTCTGCGAATAGCTCTTTTCAGAACACAGCAAATGGGGCCATGAACTTCCACCTAGATCCATTTGTTGAAAAGGAGGACGCAATTGAGTCGTACCTGGATAGGTATGAAAGGCTAGCCTCTACATATGGACTGGAAAAGGAAAAATGGAGTCTAAAGTTATCCCAGGGATTGAGAGGTATTGCATATGATGTGTTTCTGAAACTCCCCAAAGAAGATCAGGAAAATTATGAAATACTAAAGCAAGCCTTACTGATCCGGTATGAAAAGAACTCTGAGGCATACAGGAAGAAATTTAGAACTTCTAAACCTCTACCTGGAGAAACATATAACCAGTTCTCAGCTAGGCTAGAAACGTATTTGTTGAAATGGAGTAGTTTAGGTAAGTATCAGAAAACCTACGAGGATCTGAAAGAAATGGTTATGTTAGAGCAAGTGAAAGATTCCATGTCTCAAGAAATGAGGAAATTTCTTATGGAACAAGGAGCAGAGAGGCTGGAAGACATTTTGAAATGTGCAGAGAGATACCAAGCAGCTCAAGCTGAATTGGTAGGAACAAAAAGGAAGCAGGTAGAAGGATATAAGCCACCACCGCAGAATACCCAGTTTGACCAGAAGGATCATCCATACAGAAATAAGCCAAGATTTGATAATAAGGACAAGAACCCTCAGACTCAGGAAAAGAAACCCTACAAACAGGGAGATAAGTGGTGCAAAATTTGTAAGATGAGCAACCACAACACTGTAGATTGTAGAAGGAAAACCCCTCATCACGCTGCATGTTTAGCAACAGGGAATAGGACAGATATGATGGAACTGACAGGGAGTCAGAATAGCCTCCGTCATCCCCCTGTGAGTGAGCTCGTAACCGTGAACGGAAATCGAGTCATGTGCTTATATGATCCCGGCCTGGATTTCGACTCAGTTGTGAGTTCAACCCTAGTGCACTCTGATCAAATTTACCACAGACACCGTGGAAATACAAGGGGCAACTAAGGAAAACAGCACCATGACACTTCCTATAGCTAGGATCAATGTGAAATCTCGCTACGTGAAGGAGTGATAACAGCCGCAGTGATAGTATGACCCTATATACCCGCTGATATTGGGGTTTGTAGGTATGTATTTTTGGTTGACCCCAGTAAAAACCTGTTGTCCTGGTAGGCAGCAGTCCAGACCAGGTCTAGCACCAAAAACGAGGAGGAAAATCCTAACAATACTCAGCCAGAGCAGATGAAACAGGCTCAATCAGAAGATGACACATTGAAGCCTTGTTTTGGTATATTGCCAAAGACCCATAACCCTCCAGAAAAAGGAGACTTGTATATGAAAAATGGACTACTGTATAGAAAAGCTGGTACAGGACCTCAAGGACATGGACAGCTGGTAGTACCAAAGTCATACAGGGAGAAAGTTATGGAGCTCGCACATGCTATTCCATTTAGTGGACACATGGGAATTGGTGCCACAAGTCAACGGATAGCTTGTCACTATTACTGGCCAGGGATCACGGAAGATATCAAACGATATGTGAAATCTTGTCCAGAGTGTCAACGTGTAGCCCCCAAGCATGGGACTGCACCAGCAACTCTAGGAGAAATGCCAATCATGGGTACTCCATTCGAGAGAGTTGCAGTGGATATTGTTGGACCCCTCACTAGGACTAAAGAGAAGGAATAGTTCTATCTTAACTCTAGTTGATACATGCTCTATGTGGGGAGAGGCCGTAGCCATGGCATCTATAGATTCTAAGCATGTGGCAGAGGCATTGTTGACAATATTCACCCGGTTAGGCTTTCCACATCAAATATTGACGGACAATGGTTCCCAGTTCAAGGGAAAGCTAACCCAAGAAGTGTTCAGGATTTTTTTCAAAGCCAGACTATTATCATTGCTCTCTCTTATCAACCCACAAGGAAATGGTCAACAAGTCGAGCGGTTGTTCAATGGTACGCTCATTTCTATTCTAAGGAAGCAGGCAAGTGAAAAAACTGAAACATGGGATGTATACTTTACCCGTGCATTTATTCGCATTACCGGAAAGTCCCACACAATTCCACATGGAATGGCACCGGCCCACAGATGTTGTTTTGGTCGGCCTATAAAAGGTCCACTGGAAGCATATACTGCGGACATTGGACAGATGAGAAGGCAGAGGAAAGTGTTTCACCTCATCAATCAGTATGTAAATGAGTTGACCACTCGACTGAAAAATGGGCTGGAAATTGGCTAATTGATCAATCTTCGCAGAGCCAGAAAGAAACATACTGAATACTATAACAAGAAAGCAAAGGATAGGAACTTGCTGTTGGAGAAAAAAGTGCTTCTTCTATTGCCCAGCAGTAACAACAAACTGCAGATTGGTTGGCAGGGTCCATATAACGTGCTAGAGAAAATATCGAGGACTAATTACAAAAAATTGACAAGAAGGGGCAAAGAAAGGGTGTACCATGTTAATCTGTTAAGAAATATTATGACAGGACATCAACGGAGGTAGCTCATATGATGACTCTGGCCATCGCAAACCGAAATGAAGCATGAACACTTACCTCAATAGAGTATCCATTAAGACCGACTGAGACCATGTGAACAAGTCAAAATTAGTACTCAGTTAACTCAGGAACAGAGGGAGAAGTTAAAGAAGTTTTAAAAACAACATGCAGATTTGTGTTAGCTGATAAACCAGGATGCACCAACTTATTGACATAATGATATGAAGGTCATCGATCCAACACCTATCTGCATTGAAGACCTACCCTATACCATATGCCAAGGCACAGGCATTGAAGGAGGAAATTGATTATTCTGTTGCAAGAAAAAATCATTTCCAAGTCAGAATCACCTTCAGTTCAA
>JAMPIV010002791.1:0-227034 GCA_024509875.1 Oreohelix idahoensis | reverse complement strand
GATGAACCTGTCGTAAACCGATATGGTCGTAAGACGGAAATCACTATGTACTATTTGAACCAAAACGAAATTTTAACAATTACCATGCGCCTGAATGGTCAAATGTGTAAATCTGTTGTTGTTATCTTTTTTCAAAGTAATTTTACTCTTTTTTCAGAGTGAAATATTACAAGGTACTATTTTTAACATAAAGTTACAATACTGTACAGTACTATACTGTAATAAATAATATATAGATAAATAAATAAACAGAATTTACAGCCTAATGTTTTGAGTCACAAATAATTTAAAATAATGTAACAGTTTTAAATGGAGAGAAGTCGTAAGTACAAGTTTTCGTAAGGCGCATATGGCGTAAATCGAGGACAATATGTACTTTAAACGCAGAGCGGACAGGTATAATATCTTCGGCAAGTGTCATTTACTTGTCTTTTGGTGTTGTCTGTCCTCAAAGTAGCAACTTGTGTGCGTATTCGGACAATCTCGTTTATATGCTACAGCGTTGTAAGACTACTTCACTGACTTCCAGTTTAATCAAGAAGAAATCATAGACAGCAAGGAACACAGAATTTTTAGGACCCAAATATAGGACAGGCCATAGGACTGGACATGAATTCTAAGATTAGAAGAGAGTAACCCGAGAGACATCACTTTGCGCCTTAAGTTCTAGGATCCAACTTCAAGTGCATTCAGTTAGACACCTAACATACCTGAAAGAGACGACATCTTAAATCAGTTGCCGTACAATTTCTGAACGTTTCCTGTGTAAAACGTCCGTTCTTCTTCTTCTTCTTCCGTCCTTAGCCAAAGACCGACCAAGCAGTCAGAGGCCATCACGCCTTGTGGCGTCTTAAGGGCAACAGCAGATTGATTTTCTCTGTTGTAGTTTCCCATCACGCCTAGCGGCGTCTTTAGGGCAACAACAAATAGATCCATCTGCCGTTGTTTCCGTAATCGGTGTGACAAGCCAACGGGTGATCAGCCCATTGGGCTAAAACGTCCGTGTTCGCCCAGAAAACTCGGGGTAAGTTGTAATATGTACATTTTATCATCTTATATTTGCATTTTGACATGTATAATTTGCTTGTGGGTGTACAGTGGCTGGCAACCTCATTACTGCAAATAACTTGACATATGAACCACCGCAGTAAGAGCTGTGACTGCATCATGCAGGTTTCATCAGAAGGAACCAATAGCAGAGGTAGCCCCAGGCTCTACAGAGAGCAGGGAGTGGATAGTGTAATTTTATGGTTATGAATATATATATATACACATGTATATATACTACTGGACAAAAGTTAAGGGCCACCATTCAGTTTAGACAAGGTTTATATAATTGATTGGCAAACTGTAAAGACAAGTGAAAATGTCATTAAAACTGAGCTCAGAGAAATGTGTATACATTTCTGTGTGCACTAGGTTAATTTTTTTTAAATGTCCAAAAACTGGGTCATTTTAACCCGCACGTGAAAATTGCCATTGTTGCTGCAAAAACTCGTGGTTTTTGCAACACGCCCCACTAGTTCAAAAGGTAAACAAGTGAGTTGAATTTGAATGCACGTGGAAAATGATTATCGGTAAAGAGTGTTCACCGTTGGTATGCAATAAATCAGTATGACAAGTGGTCGAAATGATCACTGCATTAGCCATGCCACCAAGGAGAAGTATATATATATTGTCGCCTTCCACTGTCCAAAAGCAATTTTATCCGACTCACTGGTGTTAAAATAAGCGCCCAGGGAGGGTAAAATGTGTGACGTAAGTGAAGTGATGGATAAAAGAGGAGATCGCGTGATGACTAAGTTTGGTAACCCAATAGTTAGCAGACACATTTGTTTCCTTTCAGTTTGTGGTACAAGTTGCAAGCAGTCGACGCGAGACACCAACATCAGACGGATCTTAGACGCTTGACAACCCTTGCAGTTAACTCAGCGTTGATGTATGAGACTAGCTTCTTCCACAATATTTGACTATTGAGGAGAAGTACAGTCCAAGGCACCTGTGTGAATCAACAGTGGCTAAAGCTACGCCAACCGATCCCACATTGGAATCTAAGTGGTATAAAAGAGCAAACCAATTGACATTTCCTAATTTATCATAGGTTCCACCACAGTTTAAATTATCCGGTGATGATACATATCATCGCTTTCTTTTCATAAACAACTTTATTTATTCTACTTTGTTAAACTATAACTGATTATTAAACCAGTTTATCTGTAACTGTAAAGCTATATTTGATTTAATCATACCTGAATGACTCAAATTATTCTAAATATATAATCAGAAAGAGCTATTGGATTAAGATTTTGCTGAATCACCTTCAGTTGGGAGCTCAGAAATACGAGCGACAATGTATTACCTCACAGAAAAGGCGGGAGAATAATACGTTCGTGACAGCTTAGATAATCTTAGTTGTTATGCTTTCTTTTTTTTAAATTCCTGTGAGGCTCCCTAAAGTAGAAGCATCATTCTTCTATTTATATCTCTGCCAAGAGTCATCTTGAGCAAAGGTAGATAACTGTGGATTTCTTCATCATTGTACTCTAAGTTTGGCCATTGTTGGACTATTACTGCGGAGCAGGGGAGACAATCATGCCGCAGATCTATGCGCTATGATTTATGCAGTCTGATCTATCATTCTGAAATATAATCTGATCTATCATTCTGATTTATTTAATACAATGTATAATTTTTATCTGATCTATCATTCTGCTTTATGTCAATCTGATTTATGTAATTTAATCCATCATTCTGTTTAGTTAATTTAACCTGATCTATCATTCTGATTTATATAATCTTTTCTGTCAATCTGATTTATGTAATTTAATCTATCGTTCTGTTTAATTTAACCTGATCTATCATTCTGTTTTATGTAATTTGATGTGGCCGTTATTCACTTGATCGGTGTCACAAAGCAACTCAGGTTGGTGATCGAACATAGTGTCATCATCTCATCTCAGCCCGTAACCCGTCATGGGTCGTAGGGGTGCCATGGTGGAAGCATCAGCAGACAGGGTCCTCCACTGCTCTCTATCCTCAGCAATGCGTACAAGTGTGGAAAAACCGTGTCCTGCCCATTCTTTGATGTTATCAGCCCAGGATTTTCTCTGCCTTCCTCTTCTCCGTTTACCTTCGACTGTCCCCTGAAGGATCGTTTTCGAAAGGGAGTCATGACGAGTTACATGCCCAAACCAGGCAAGCTTTCGATGTTTCACTATTGACAAAAGTGGTTCTTGGTGGCCTGCATAGGTGTTTATCTTCTCTCTAACATAGACATTTGTTTTGTGCTCTTTATAGCAAATGCGCAAAATTCTTCTATAACATTTATGCTCGAAAGCCTGAATCCTTCGCTCCGTATCTGCAGTGAGTGTCCAGCTCTCACACCCATACAAGAGAATAGATAATACAAGTGATTTGTATAATTTGATCTTCACAGGAAAACTTATGTTACTTTTCCAGATCACATTCAACTTTGTCATGGCAGCTGAGGCCATCTCATAGTGTAGTCGTGGACATATTAAAAAAAGAGTTAGTTGCTTATCCTTTACAGGACGTGGCAATCAACCCCAGCTTTTATTGGCTGTTTGTGATTTTTCTAGGCAATTTTTTCATTCAGTAGTTTGCCATTGCTTTCTGAACGGTACGGCGCTTATATCATTGTTAAAAATCCACACAAAGCGATCTGTTACCAAACCGCCTGCAGCAGGTTTCGAACCTGGTATATCTGGATTATGAAACTGCGTTCATATCCATTAGGCCACAGACGCCGACGTGGACATATAAGCTGGCTGATAATGATGATGGCTGACTACTATTTCCTACTTCTCTATCCTGTATAATTACTATGATCGTATAAGGCTAGTATCTCTACCCTAAACAATAGGCAGCTTATTATTTTGATGGTGGTAAGATAACTTCATACTCACAGATGACAAAACAGTTCACAATTGACATGTGATGAATGATCAACGGTCGATGATTGATTTCACTCTGACAGCAGTAGCAGATTAACGTAGAACTTTATTTACAAGATCAAAAGATTGAATAAAGTAATATGCCCAACCTTCCTCTGAAGCTGACAGACTTTGTACAGCAACCTTTAATAGGTAATAATGCAATGTCCATTTTTACTCTCTCTCACTCTCGTCGTCTCAGTACTGCTAACTGTCTCTAGTGGTTATGGTGGTCACGACTTGAAAACCAATGTAGTCAATATTTTTCTTGTCATAATATTCTTCATATATACTCGCTGTTTTCTATTATTCTGGTTTCTTCCTATCTTCTGTTTATTTTTAATTAGCGTGTCTTAGTGAGACTGGCCTACCGCCAAGGATGTTGGTTTAATAAGTTATTCTTCTGCCCGCTAGTCCTGTCTCTTGTCTATTATACTACACTTCTAGTAATATACTCATAAATGTTCAACGTATCTGGTTGTTTCGAAAATACACACTCTGTCTTGTACTGGCAACACTGACAATATTGTCCTCAGAATAATATAATGAACAGTCATCTCTACTTGTGGCATACCAAGCGATTGAGTGTTGTGACGTACGTCTAGTTTGACTAGTGAATTTTCCCTGATATGATGGATGATTTAAAGGGACCTTTAGCTTTTCATAACATTAGAACCCCTGAACATTTGTTGTAACTTTTCGTTTGCCAGAACGCATTCCACCGGGACTCATGTAGGATACAGCGACGAGATCAAAGAGACAGACCGAGGGATCTTAGGGGAGACTATCGGCGCTATCAAAGACAGTAGTTTTCCCTGATACGAGACGCAGTTGCTTGCCGCTAATTTCGCGTCTCGGTGTCAATCGAGGAACCGAGCGAACGGGGGAAAGCGAAACGGGCAGCAGCGAGCGGATACGAAGACCAGGGGGCGGCTTCTTCTCTTGATTTGGCGGTCAGATCCCCAAAAGTTCGTGAGATCAAATAAGTTGTCAAGTTTATCATGTCCCACTCAACTTACATTTCATTTTAGCTAAATAGACCATGTAGAACTAGACACGTTATCACTCGCTGGCCAGATCTTTACAGAAGCACTAGCTTTATTGAAATCTTGTTATAGATTTTCCCCCTGGATTTTATATATATTTGCAGTGATTTCTATTTCTGTGCAAAGCGGTAATATATATTGTGTAAAGTGATCAGTGGTCTAGTCATTCTATTTCAAGGGATTTTGTGTTAATTTAAATCTATTTAATTAAACCATCTCAATAGTTCCAGTTGTAAATATAATGATCTATCTATTATATTATTTCAAAAGATAATAGATGCTTAAATTAACTTTTAAAGTCGCGAAGGAATTTATAATTAATAAATTCAGTTAAGTCCTAGTTTTATAGATGTGTGTTTTTAACCACTAGAACTCGCGCAGTGTTTATTAAATACATTATTAAATACTCGAGTGTACTATAGGCTTAACGGGAAATTCATCGCGCTTTAGAAGGTTATTTGTTTTCGGTATATTACATGTCTTTTTTTTTTCTTTCATACAGAGTGATCGTAACCTGTGCGATCCCAGCATTAAGAAAGCAATAAAGAAATCAATCTAAGCAAAGCAAAGCATAAACAGTGTGTAGAGTTCCCCTGACGCAGAACTTGTTGAGACTGTGTAAATTTTTAATCTTTGAGGCGATTCTATGTTTGGAATTCCGCTATCTAACTTATAGCAAAGAAAGCACACCCAAAGACAAATTTAACGCACCATCAAACAACTTAAGTCGTAACGGGAAGAAGAACACTGGCCCGAGCTTTGTTAGTTTTACTGACACAGAGAGATAATTCATAATTTCCTGAACAGTGATGTGACTAGTTTTCTCACTGGACTTAAACCATACCTCACGGATAAAGTGTACCAGCACGCGTAAGAATTTTATTATCAGCGGCATAGTCAAATAGACCACACCATCCTCACCCCGGTATCAGAGACCGTGCCCTCCCATAAAAACTGTTATTAAGAAAAGAGACACAACTACAGATTCATTTTCCAGCGATTACGGGACCCTTTTATGTGCTGACCGCCTACCCGATAATCTGGGGCTAGAACTTGAACAAACACTCATACATTTAGTTGAGGTGTAACTGCTGTTGTGTTATTCTATGGAGTGCAAGATTTTTTCACAATCGGTAAGTGAGAGCAAGATGAGTGAAGGCCTTTGCTAGCGCGTGTATGAATGACAGGAAATTAATTCTTTTGTGTGACCATTTTGTTAACTTGCTTACCTGGTAACATATATCTTTTCTGTATACCCTACATTGTTCCTTTAAGTGGGATAGTTGATAATTTGTTAACTCTGTTTAAAACCACCTCCTTTCCATTTGCTTAGTAAAGGGAAGAACAGCTGGGAAGAACAGTTTTTTTCTATCACCTATACCTAAATTTGTAACACCTCTTTCAGAGTAATTAACTTCACTGTTAGATTAACGTACCTATGTCCCTGATATTATCTATCTTTGGACTGGGTTTATCTTTGTCTAATAAGCGGGAAGGGCTTAGTCGATACCAATCTTCTTCACCCCTTCCAAACGTGTTATTTGCATTTGTGTACTTATGATAATTTATGTAATATCTGATATTTTTAGTGATTGATGTTTAAAGTAATAAAATCACATAAACTCATTTAGTTCTGTGTGTTGGATATACCCAAAGCCCAACTTTCCCCCTATTCGTTTAATATAGTTTGTATCAACGTCGTGTGTGTGTTTGAAAACACCAAATCGGTGAGCGCGCAGATGCGAGTCTGGAAAACTGGCAAATAATTGTTTGACCAGGAGAGTGAAAGAGAAGATTGAGAGACACGATTTGTCGTAAATAAGTCTGTCTTTACTCTCCTCCAGCACGCTGTGAAGTAACTATTAAATCTCTACATTTTCTATCACTGAGCTTTCCATCATCATTTTCCACTCTAAACCGGACCACTATTTCTACGACTCTTTTCTCTCAAAATAAATTTACGACAATATTTGGCCGGCTCGTCTGGGATAATTTTGAGATACATTTGATGCACACATATTTGTGGGCTGGTTCTGGGATCTTGAGCTACATTTGAGGCAATCGCATAGCCGGGTTAAAGATATTTTGAGTCTGATTTAGTTTGGGTCTAACTAGGTAGAATGTGAATGATTTGTCTTTGTGAATTAGGGAAATAAATAAATAATTACACCCCTAGACAAACGTTCTTTAAGTATTTGGGTTGTCCACACAGCATATTTACAGGTTGTTTTCTCTCCACAGCAGTAGAAAGTACAGATAAACAAATATATTTGCTATTTTAATTATCCTCTGGCGGAGATAATTATATTTCTTTCTTTATAAAAGTTGCTGGGATTGCGTGATTGTTTTACAGTCACTAAGGTTTTTGAAGTTAAGAAGAGTTGAGCTTAGCTAAAGACGGATTGTTCTGATTTTTAAAAATTAAGTTAACAACGTCTCATCTCAATAATTGACTTTAGGGACGGAGTTTGTTGTCAGAGATTAAAAATTTAGGGAAATTTTTTTTTCTTTTAAATTGTTTTAATATAAATTTTTCTCTACTGTTAGTAAAAGTAGATTCTTTTCCAGTGTAACTTACCATTTAGTGGCATAGTCGCTTGCGTTTAGAGCCTTAATTGCCAGATAATAGCAGCGATAAGTTTGCACAGTACAGGTAGGAGGTAACACAGGTAAATTTGTACTTGTGTTTTTTTCTCGTAGCGGTTCAGAGTTCCTCCCTTTCGCGTTGCTTCTTACTAGTTCTCTAGGCATACTTCATCTTATTCTTTAACAATGGCAGAGAGGATAAAGATGAGGTCCATCTTGAGGCTGGAAGCGAAAGAGGCAGGATTAGATGCAGAAGCTGCAAACGCGTTTATTAACCAGGAATTGGAAATATATGATGCGGAGCAACAGAGAGCCGAAGCTGAAAGGAAGGCGAAGCAACAGAGAGCCGAAGCTGAGAGGAAGGAAGAGAAAGAAAGAACAGAGAGGAGAGAAGCCCAGGAGAGGGCAGATAAGAAAGAAGCGGAAGAACGTCTTTTGGAACAGAAGAAAATTGAAGCAGAGATGGAAACTCGCAGAGAGAGAGAGAGAGAGAGAGAGAGAGAGAGAGACAAGGAAAGACAGCATCAACTGGCGCTTAAGGCTCTAGAGAGTCGGGGCGCCTCTACTTCGACTAACGGAGAGCCGTCTTCGCCCCAGTCTCAATCAATGGACCTCTCCAGTACTCAATCTGCCCAATTGACTGCTATGTCGTTTTCTTTAGAATCTTTTCCTAGCCCTAACGAAAAAATTGACAGCTACCTAGAAAAATTCGAGAGACTCGCGAATCTTTATGGGTTAGAGAGTACCCGCTGGGCGCTCAAACTTTCAACGTCACTGAAAGGCAATGCTTATGACGTGTACACAAAGCTGGGACCGAATCAACATGATTACGACATGTTGAAAAAGGCCTTACTACAGCAGTTTGAGATGACTGCCCGAAAGTTTCTGCAGTTGTTCAGAAACAGCCGAAAAGAGAGCACGGAAACATTTCCCCAGTTCTCTTCACGTCTCACGGGTTATCTGACAAAGTGCATTGAATTATCTGACCTACCTCTTTCATATGAGGGACTCCTCGAACTTGTTCTTGTGGAGCAGATAAAATCCACTTTGTCGAATGAAACACGTAGATTTTTGGCTGAACAGGGGGCAGTCAGGCTTGAAGACATACTCAATAAAGCCGAACGCTATAGCAATGCAATGGCCGAACTTCCCAGCACTAAACGTAAACCCACCGATGAGCCATCTCGAAAACAGAATCTAGAACAGGCATCCTATTCTTCCACTTCCTCTCAACATTATAACCAACGAGATAACAATACCCAGAAACCTCCCCAGGAAAAATCGAAATTCTACAAAACCCGATACCCCCCCCAACAACAATTCTGATCAACCCAACAAGCCTACGTGGCAGCGCGGCCACCAAGGTCAAGGAAAAGGGAAGACCCCTACACCAGGAACGTCTGATCAGGGCAAACAAACCGGTGCAAACCGCATTGGATGTTTGCATACAGCCTCGAAAGGTAGAGTCAATGTCAGTGATTCTCAACCTGAGGGGAACCGACCCTCAACTCGAGGAACTGTAATTTTGAACGGTACCTCTACTACTTGTCTTTTTGACACTGGATTAAGTTTTGATTGTATTGTCGCTAGGCACCTAGTCAAACCCGGTCAGGAGACAGAGGAAACCGTCAAACTTAGTGGAGTTTTCAGGAGTGATGCACCCAGGACGCTTCCTATCGCACTGGTAGAAATACACTCTGACATTGTCAGAGGAGTTATTAAAGCGGCCATAATGGATGATCCGATCTACCCAGTTATCCTGGGATGTAGATATGTGTTCATTGGGAGACCTAAGGAGCCAATTGTGGCAGCGGTAACCACAAGAGGGCAAGCCAAGAAGGAGAGGGAGCCTGCGCCAAACTTGTTGCCGAATGAACTGAAGGAGGCGCAACAAAAGGACCCTACTCTGGCGCCCTGCTTTAAAAAACTGCCCATGGCTAAGGACCCCAGACACAACGGAGACATCTTTTCTAAGGATGGTGTATTGTATCGTAGAACGGGCAACCCGGACACGGGGAATAACCAGCTCCTAGTACCGACGCAGTACAGAAACCAGATCTTAGAAATGGGGCACTCTCTTCCCTTTAGCGGACACATGGGACAAAACGCCACTATTCAGCGAATAAAAAACCACTATTGGTGGCCAGGAATGAACTCTGACATTGTCAGGTACGTGAAATCCTGCGCCCAGTGCCAACGGGTAGCACCCAAGCACTTGACACCCCCAGTACCTATGGGGCAAATGCCAATAGTAGGGACTCCATTTGAACGGGTTGCTGTCGACATTATTGGTCCTCTGGAAAAGACCAAAAGAAGGAACAGGTTCATCCTGACCTTAGTTGACACTTGCACTATGTGGGCCGAAGCCGTACCGCTACCATGCACTAATTCCAAGCATGTCGCAGAAGCCCTTGTGCAAATTTTTACACGGTTGGGATTCCCTCAACAAGTTTTGACGGACAATGGATCCCAATTCCGTAGCCTGTTAATGGAGGAGATCTTTAAGATCTTGAGGGCCAAACATATCCACACAAGTCCTACCATCCGGCCGGAAATGGGCTCGTGGAACGTTTTAACGGTACCCTCACCATGATGTTACGTAAGCTGGGTCAGGAGAAACCGGAAGACTGGGACCAATATATATCGGCTGCCTTATTCGCCTACCGAGAGGTACCCCAAGCGTCTACGGGTTTTTGCGCCAGCTACACTTTTATTTGGCAGACCTATTAAGGGGCCACTAGAAGCCTTACTTCGGTCCCTGACAGACCAGAAGGCTGACGAGACAGTCGTCTCTGCAAGCAAGTATGTATCTGAGCTTAAGGAAAGGCTAAAGCTAGGATGGGATCTAGCTACTACCAACCTTAAGAAAGCCCGCGCTAAAATTACTAAAAGATACAACAAAGCTGCAAAAGAGAGAGAACTACAACCAGGGGAGAAAGTCCTATTGCTACTTCCAACCGGAAGCAATAAACTTCGCATCGGATGGCAAGGACCGTTTACCGTCCTTAAAAAGATCTCACGTACCAACTACAAGATCTCCATCAAAGGAAAGGAGAAGGTCTTCCACATAAATCTGCTAAAGAAATATTTGGAAAGACCGGTGCCATCCTCCGAGCATCTCCTGGCTGTCGCCATAGCAACGGAAGACGAGGAAGATGATGATGGTTGCATGGAGTATCCACTGCAACCCACAGAATCCTTTAAAGATGTCAAGTTCGGCGACAATCTCTCACCAGAACAACAAACAGAAACTAGGGCTCTACTAAAACAGTACAGTGCAGTCTTAACGGATGTACCTGGTCGAACAAATCTCATTGAATTTGATATGAAATTAACAAACGAGACCCCTGTTCAAACCAGAGTTTACCCCATCCCGTACGCTAAAGCTGATGCACTTCGCGGAGAAATAGACAAGCTGCGTCAGGCAGGAATTATCAGTGAGTCTACATCTCCTTACAGCTCGAGCGTAGTGCTGTTGCAGAAGCCCAATAAGGAAGTTCGGCTGTGCATTGATTACAGGTTGCTAAACGCTGTAACGGAATTCCAGCCCGAACCTCTCCAAACTGTTTCTGAGTTGTTCACCAAGCTCAGCAAAGCTAAGATCTTCTCCAAGATTGACCTCAGTAAAGGTTATTATCAAATACCAGTCAAGGAGGAAATTAAACCTTTGTTAGCTTTCAGCACTAGTGAAGGACATTACACATTTAACGTGATGCCGTTCGGTTTGCATAACGCACCAGGAGTGTTCACCAGGATGATGAGGAAGCTTCTAGAACCTTTGCAAAGTCCCCATATCCATAATTTCATGGATGACATCTTAATTGCATCGGAAACCTATGAAGAACATATTGCTACGGTTGCTATGCTCCTCAGGAGACTACAGGAAACGGGTCTCACAGCCAGACCTAGCAAATGTCTCATCGGGTTTGAACAGTTAGACTTCCTGGGGCACACTATTTCTCACGGATGCAGTTGGCCTATTAAGAAGAACGTGGAGAAAATAGTGGCAGCAAAAAGACCCCGAACGAAGAAAGACGTACGTTCCTTCATATCGCTATGTGCATACTATCAGAAGTACATCCAGAACTTCAACGGACTGACGGCACCTCTGACTGACCTCACAAAGAAAGGTTGTCCTGATAAGGTCATATGGGATCAAAAGTGCGAACACGCGTATAGCACTTTGAAAGGACAGTTGTCTGCATACCCCATTTTGAGGTTGCCTGACCTCAAGAAACCTTTTGTACTGAGAGTCGACGCGTCAGGTCAGGGCATCGGGTCAACACTGCTTCAAGCCGATGACAGTGACCTGAACATGCTATTTCCAGTTGCCTATGGCAGTCGGAAATTAAATAAAGCGGAACGGAACTACAGCGTAGTTGAAAGGGAATGTCTTGCTCTGATTGACGGTATCAGACGCCATCATGAGTTTCTTTATGGTACATCGTTCACGGTGCAAACAGACCACGCTCCGTTAGCATTTCTTGGTGCCAATAAAGAATTTAACGCTAGGATCATGCGTTGGGCCCTCCTTCTAAGCGTCTATTCTTTCAAAGTGGAATATATTCCGGGAAGACAGAATGTCGGGGCTGATTTTCTGAGTAGAAACTGGTCTACAGAGGAAGAAGAGCAAACTGAAGATACCACTCATCCTAAAATCACCAATCAGGTCACCTCCATTGTCAAAAATGAAAACATGAAAAATGGTTTCATGTCTAAAAGTGGGGACGATTGTGACGTACGTCTAGTTTGACTAGTGAATTTTCCCTGATATGATGGATGATTTAAAGGGACCTTTAGCTTTTCATAACATTAGAACCCCTGAACATTTGTTGTAACTTTTCGTTTGCCAGAACGCATTCCACCGGGACTCATGTAGGATACAGCGACGAGATCAAAGAGACAGACCGAGGGATCTTAGGGGAGACTATCGGCGCTATCAAAGACAGTAGTTTTTCCTGATACGAGACGCAGTTGCTTGCCGCTAATTTCGCGTCTCGGTGTCAATCGAGGAACCGAGCGAACGGGGGAAAGCGAAACGGGCAGCAGCGAGCGGATACGAAGACCAGGGGGCGGCTTCTTCTCTCTTGATTTGGCGGTCAGATCCCCAAAAGTTCGTGAGATCAAATAAGTTGTCAAGTTTATCATGTCCCACTCAACTTACATTTCATTTTAGCTAAATAGACCATGTAGAACTAGACACGTTATCACTCGCTGGCCAGATCTTTACAGAAGCACTAGCTTTATTGAAATCTTGTTATAGATTTTCCCCTGGATTTTATATATATTTGCAGTGATTTCTAATTCTGTGCAAAGCGGTAAAATATATATTGTGTAAAGTGATCAGTGGTCTAGTCATTCTATTTCAAGGGATTTTGTGTTAATTTAAATCTATTTAATTAAACCATCTCAAGAGTTCCAGTTTTAAATATAATGATCTATCTATTATATTATTTCAAAAGATAATAGATGCTTAAATTAACTTTTAAAGTCGCGAAGGAATTTATAATTAATAAATTCAGTTAAGTCCTAGTTTTATAGATGTGTGTTTTTAACCACTAGAACTCGCGCAGTGTTTATTAAATACATAATTAAATACTCGAGTGTATTATAGGCTTAACGGGAAATTCATCGCGCTTTAGAAGGTTATTTGTTTTCGGTATATTACATGTCTTTTTTTTCTTTCATACAGAGTGATCGTAACCTGTGCGATCCCAGCATTAAGAAAGCAATAAAGAAATCAATCTAAGCAAAGCAAAGCATAAACAGTGTGTAGAGTTCCCCTGACGCAGAACTTGTTGAGACTGTGTAAATTTTTAATCTTTGAGGCGATTCTATGTTTGGAATTCCGCTATCTAACTTATAGCAAAGAAAGCACACCCAAAGACAAATTTAACGCACCATCAAACAACTTAAGTCGTAACGGGAAGAAGAACACTGGCCCGAGCTTTGTTAGTTTACTGACACAGAGAGATAATTCATAATTTCCTGAACAGTGATGTGACTAGTTTTCTCACTGGACTTAAACCATACCTCACGGATAAAGTGTACCAGCACGCGTAAGAATTTTATTATCAGCGGCATAGTCAAATAGACCACACCATCCTCACCCCGGTATCAGAGACCGTGCCCTCCCATAGAAACTGTTATTAAGAAAAGAGACACAACTACAGATTCATTTTCCAGCGATTACGGGATCCTTTTATGTGCTGACCGCCTACCCGATAATCTGGGGCTAGAACTTGAACAAACACTCATACATTTAGTTGAGGTGTAACTGCTGTTGTGTTATTCTATGGAGTGCAAGATTTTTTCACAATCGGTAAGTGAGAGCAAGATGAGTGAAGGCCTTTGCTAGCGCGTGTATGAATGACAGGAAATTAATTCTTTTGTGTGACCATTTTGTTAACTTGCTTACCTGGTAACATATATCTTTTCTGTATACCCTACATTGTTCCTTTAAGTGGGATAGTTGATAATTTGTTAACTCTGTTTAAAACCACCTCCTTTCCATTTGCTTAGTAAAGGGAAGAACAGCTGGGAAGAACAGTTTTTTTTCTATCACCTATACCTAAATTTGTAACACCTCTTTCAGAGTAATTAACTTCATTGTCAGGTTAACGTACTTATGTCCCTGATATTATCTATCTTTGGACTGGGTTTATCTTTGTCTAATAAGCGGGAAGGGCTTAGTCGATACCAATTTTCTTCACCCCTTCCAAACTTGTTATTTGCATTTGTGTACTTATGATAATTTATGTAATATCTGATATTTTTAGTGATTGATGTTTAAAGTAATAAAATCACATAAACTCATTTAGTTCTGTGTGTTGGATATACCCAAAGCCCAACTTTCCCCCTATTCGTTTAATATAGTTTGTATCAACGTCGTGTGTGTGTTTGAAAACACCAAATCGGTGAGCGCGCAGATGCGAGTCTGGAAAACTGGCAAATAATTGTTTGACCAGGAGAGTGAAAGAGAAGATTGAGAGACACGATTTGTCGTAAATAAGTCTGTCTTTACTCTCCTCCAGCACGCTGTGAAGTAACTATTAAATCTCTACATTTTCTATCACTGAGCTTTCCATCATCATTTTCCACTCTAAACCGGACCACTATTTCTACGACTCTTTTCTCTCAAAATAAATTTACGACAAGTGTCTGAAGGGTAGTTATTTATTTTCTGTGACCACAGAATCAACCAAAATCACTTTGGCTTATCACTCCATAAAACTCTCAATTGCGCTTGCCACTTCATAGTCATTTTAACACTTGGGAGAAAACCCAATACTAACAACTGAACGCTATCGCGTTTCAAATCTGAATTAATTTTTGAGCCACGATTTACATCGGCAACTATTTTCCGAACCTTCTAGAACAAAACAGCTCACTCGAAATATAAGTTCCCCGTGCAATTTGCATTTCCGTAGTTCAACTCACTCAGAAAAACAGAACTCCAAACTTAACTTTATAAAATTATCGGCCAAGGTCAGTTGACCTAAATAGTGTGATCAAGTGATGTCAGCCCTACTCTTGTCTCCTTCTAGATGTATCATGGATTGTTGCCCTTAGATTACCAATGTATTTTCTCTAATAAAGTCAATGTCATAAAAATTACTTCTACCCGAATTGCTCCACACTAACTGTTACAATAATGGATGATCCGATCACTAGCCTTTTATCTTGATTACTCACAAAATACAGCTGATTTATTTCCCCTTCACATCTTCATTCAGTATGACAGTAACAGCACGGTACTATGTTATATATTTGATTGACGTGATGTAAACGCTTGCTCTGGGTGCACAGTTGAATGCATCAACGCATATACAGTAATGTGCAGAACAAGTATATACTGGAGCACGAATTGTCTCTCTTCACAAACCTCACAAGCTCCCACTCTGTTGTTTCAATGCTTCTTCTCTTCGCACAATACCAGTTCAACTCTTGGATCCTTTTCACTGGTAATAGGTATTACTAGATCCTTCAAGTTATCTCACCGATCTGCTTTGCATCATGTTTTATTTCTTAAAGCTGCTACATTCACAATGTTGCATGAAATGTTAATTTTACTAGCCTAACCACTAGGGCGTAGATATTTCCCAAGTCTTTTCTATTTCTCACTTATAACTTTGTCTGTATAAATTGTCACATGTATACGCTATCAGACGATCATCACACAAGCTAGAAAATCTTGTTACACTTAATTCTCAAAATCTACGTACCTTGGTACAATTTGAAAATGTCCATGAATTTTCACTACACAACTTTTTACTTGGAAAAAGCTCTTCTCTTTTCAAATAATTACTCGACTTTAATATCTGGCTACTGGAGTTGTACATCTATTCACTACAGAGCCACAGCATATTCACGCTGGGTGACAAACTCACTTGTCCTGTTCACCGATCTTACGTCATAATGTTAACTGTTCATCGGCTATCTCGAAATCCTCTCAAACCCCTTGTTCCTTGCTTTATCACTGACCACTTCACGTGACTAAAAACTACGAGAAACTTCTACACTTCTCTCATACTCTCATAAGGGAACAATCTTTTTTTACCCTAAAGGAAATAACTCATGTTTTATTTCTTCCATTAAACCATAAGAGAGATAACTCCTACTATTTGTTTACCTTTATTTTTTAAACAAATGTATCTCATTTTCACCGTCTCTGCTTAGACCCTGTTACACTCTGATATATCATTTTGATTTATGTTATCCGATCTGTCATTCTGATTTGTATAATCTGATCTATCATTCTGTTTTATGTAATCTGATCTATCTTTCTGATTTTATGTAATCTGATTTATTTTGTGATCGCATCTATCATTCTCATGTATGTAATCTGATCTATCACTCTTTTCTGATCTATCATTCTGATTTATGTAATCTGATCTATCTGTCTGATTTATGTAATCTGATCTATTTTGTGATCGCATCTATCATTCTCATGTATGTAATCTGATCTATCACTCTGTTCTGATCTATCATTCTGATTTATGTAATCTGATCTATTATTCTGTTCTGATCTATCATCTGATTTATGTAATCTGATCTATCATTCTGATTTTTGTAATATGTCTGTCATTCTGATTTATGTAATGTGATGAATCATTCTAATTTATGTAATCTGATCTGATCTGTCATTCTGATTTATGTAATCTGATGTACCATTCTGATTTGATCTATCTTTCTAATTTGATGTATCATTCTGATTTATACGACGCGATCTATCACTATGATTTAGGTAAACTGATCTACCATTCTAATCTGATCTATCATTATGATTTATGTAATCTGATTTCTCATTCTGATGTGATCTATTATTTTGATGTATGAAACAATCTATCATTTTGATTTATGCAATCTGATCTATCATTCTGATCTATGCAATCTGATCAATTAAATTATGATCTTTTTGAAGGCCATCGCTCACTAGACAACTGAAAGGCAAAGTATAGAAAGAAAAGCGTTTAGTTAAGAAGATATTTGTGGACGTCTGACCGGAACTATACGCAGAAATTATGATTGGACGGCAGTAACAAAAAAAAATATTGATAAATACGGAGTTAGCGGGAAATCGTGGAGCTCTACCTACAACCATGAGTAGTGGCGTTTTCAGAACCATGCCGCAAATTGAGAAAAGCTAAAAGTAGAAGGTAAACAGAAAAACAAATGAACTGTTACGTATTTGTTTTTCATATTTTCTCTTCTTTTTCAAGCGTCTAGCCTGGTGGCGTAGGCGATCAAATCTCTCCACAACTTCATGTCTCTAGTACTGTTTGACAATTCTGGTGTTGATGTCTTCCCACGCCACAATGACAAACAGCATAGTATGTTCTCTCTTTGTCGTCCTCAGTCCCGTGCCGCGCCAATTGTTCCTGTGTCACAATATATTCTTTATTTATTCTTCTCATAATAGCCTGAAAATGTGGATTTCTTCCTTCTAGCATGGGGAATAATATTACTTTACGCTTTGGACTCTTTCAGGACGTTCTCGTTGTTATTTTTAGTTGTTCAATATATTTTTTTTCTTCTGTAAAACCACATCTCTGTGGCCCCCTTTCCCCCCAGTTGTTTTCGTATTTGCTTAGTAATTGTCCATGAGTCATTTCCGCTTGTCATGATTAGTTCTATAACAATTAAAAACTATTTTTCTTCTTATAATCACGAAGAGTTGTTGACATAAAATACTTGTCATTTGATAGAATGCTGCTTTTGCCAGGGTCATTCTACTCTTCATCTCTGAAACATTTTTATTTTACGTTGTCTGAAAAAAAGAGAGAGACACACACAGTAAAATAGAATATGAAGCGATAAACAAGATGGAGGAACATTTCACAGCGCCCCTTAACCTGGTTTGCTGTATTTTTGGTTGCCCCAAATCGAGTCAGCTACAACAGGATTAACTCTCACCCCAGGGCGATATCACGTGATAACCTGGAAGCTACATAAACAATCAGATTATTGGCTGTGGTCCTGGGGAGAGCATCTCCTAACCTCTGTGAGAAATTCTTTTAATGGGACCACGCAAGCAAATATAATCTCTCTACACTGTCCAAGTAGATGAAGTTACGCATCCTTTTGGCCATTTAAAAACATAAACGTCACTTCCGTTTATCTGTCGTGTGGTTTACGTCACATGTCGTTATGCTGGCTGCCTCAACAAGTTCATCTGGTTAATGTTTTCAGTCTTGTTCTGTCTAGAGCTGTGTATAGCGTCCAGTAGATATTGTTATCGGTTGAGTGTTAATAACATAGTCTTGGTATTCAGGCCCCCATGTTGTTGAAGTTAATTGAAGACTTTGGGTAGAAGATGTTTGATGTGAAATACTTACGATAGCGTAGTACACCCAGAACGACGATAGTCTATGTTTGAACAAAGTACTCAAAAGGGCGTAAGTACATCCAAGAAGCGGCTAGGAGACGTTTGTCGTGAGGTACTTAAGATGATGTAGTATTTGGAAAACATGGACAGTCTATGACTGAATAAAGTGCACAACATGGCATAGTAAATCCAAGAATTGGGTAGCAGATGTTTGATGTGAGCCAAACAAGATGACGGAGCACTTCAAAGAGCTGATTTGAGAATGTTTGATGTGGACAAACAAGATGGCGTAATACATTAACTAGTTGATTAGAAGATGTTTGATGTGAAACACTCAAGATGGCGTAGCATCAAATTAGAAAACGTTTGGTGTGAAGCATCGGGCTGTACTTCTAAAACATGGCTACACGATGTTTGATGTGAGTGTCATAAAATTGACCGTGATACAACGTTAAAATATCTCCAATGATACAACGTAGGGATAAAAACTAATGCGTAAGCTGCTAGAATACATGATCGCCCACGCCGCGGGTCATCACCCGCCATGGAAATTAAATTGTTAGACTTGAAGGCAAAACGGAACGGGATGAGAACGGAGATCAAAAGGAAAAATCTGACTGAACGCGTGCTTGAAACTAGCGAGACTAAAAGGACGCAAATTGGTGGGGAAAGGAGGAAAAAGTCACGTTCCCCAAGTTGACATAAAGTAAAGAAATCGACAAAAGGGACCTTGGATATTATACGCCACAGTCATTTTTTGGACGCTTTTGCGATAACTTAGTCCGTTTATTTGAATGCAGTGATGAACGCATTCCAGAAGATTCTAGAAAATATTTGAAAAGTAACTTTTCTTAATAATAATGTTAGGAATATAAAACCTAGCTGGCCGGATGGCCCATCTTGAGCAGTGAAATAATATGCTTTCATTTATACAGACAGACAGATAATAAGAAAGATATTGACAAAAGACTGTGTTGTTCATATCAACGATCGTCTGCATTGAAATAAAACATGTCACTAATTTTCAAAAAATTGTTGCCTTGAAGACGCAAGTGCTAAAATCTAGTTGGAATGAAGAGACGGGGTGGGATGGAGAATTGTGGCTAAAAATAACTTTAAAGGGGCAAAATTGTGTAGGGGAAGGCAGAGTTGGTTCAAAAAACAAGGGTGTTTTTTTGTGAAACGCAAGTAGAGACGGACGGACCAACAGACAATAAGGCATACTTGACTGAGGTATGACTGAAATGACTTTTTGGTAGGATATTTGAATTTGAAAAAAAGAAAAGGCAGTGATTGGCCATAGATGAATATATTATCGGCGCTCAGACGCGCATTTTGTGCCAGTCATTATAAGTTGTCCTAGTAGACACAGTGAATTATTAAGTGGTGTAATTCCCAGAAGCTATTGAAATATTTAGAGGGACGCCATCCTAAGGCCAGCAGCTCAGCTGAGTTTTGCTAGCATTTAACTGTGTTCTATATTCATAATTCTGGTAAGACTGAAATTATTTCTTTGTACATTTTAATATTTGTTTAAGGTTTCGAGTGATTTGATACTGCAATAGCATAATCTGTCCCTTACAACAAGTAAGGATTCGCTCTAGACCCCCCGCCCCAGTTCAGGGTCTAGAGACAAATAAAATACATAAACTCCAGCAAGGATTAGGAAGGACAGATCAAGTGTTGAGATCAGTGAAACATATCACCTATCCTATTTTATGGCAGGAAGCTAATGAACATATTTCAGAATACGTAGTCTGGGAGAACTTATCCTATGTGAAACCAACTTGGTAAGATGTGTTGTTTGGTCAGAAAGATCTGACCCGTCTATGTGGTGTTGTTGTTGTGTAGTGTTGTGTCCAGAAATGGTTAGCCCCCAAGCACGGAGAGGTGGGGCCACCAGACCTCTGATATTGCCCCCAAGCACGGAGAGGTGGGGCCACCAGACTTCTGATATTGCCCCCAAGCACGGAGAGGTGGGGCCACCAGATCTCAGCACCAGAGCTACACATTCAAGCTACGTGAGCGCCTGGTCTGCTGAGAATTCACCAACTCAACTTATTTGCTAACACACCCATAAAAATTCCATCCAATAACTGGACAATGTGTAGTCACCATAGACAGGGGGTGATGAGGCCACCCCAACAGCACATCCATTAAATGTTCTCCCAAAATAGATTACAACTATAAACAGTAGTAATATTAACTAGTCTAGTAACATACATATGTACACACCTTGCATTTATTATGTAATATTCATGCATTTCTTTCATAATTGCAAAACATTTCATATGTTCTGGCCAAAATAAAACCTTGGTTCAGAACAAATAAATTTAAAAGAAAATTACTATCTAAAATTTTACACACTTGAGTTAGTTCAGTGTATTATAACATTTATTAATATTATTAGACTTAGTAAATATCTGTGTGTGTGTATGTAAACTACCACAACACATTACATATCATTACCCTAGACATTTAACGTAGCCACATTCATTAGTAAAAAAAAAAAAAGATAGGTGTGAGGTCGTAGTGGTAGCACGAAGGGCCTTCTGACAATTCACAGATACATTTTATCTCAGGAGCCTTCACAGCTGACCTCATGCATCACACTTAGTAATATCACCATCATACAATACCATCAATCCACTACAGTGAGAAAGATGTGAAAAGATTCCATGCGATTTTGCGTCATTACACGATACTTGGTTGTTAATGGACTGAGCAGACAATGGGCGGTAATTACGATTTATTTTTTGCAGACACCGAAACCGCACGATAATTTAAAAAAAAAAACTAAATCGGAAATGAGTTCCGTTTAAAACCGCGCCATATTTCTCAAGTGATGACAGTGACAATTATGTGGGAATAGTTGAAAATTGTCTAATCTATAACATAATTTCTATAAATTATGCTCTTATGTTAAATGTTGCACACAGTTAAGCCCTTACCTCGATGACGTTCGGGGTCAAGAAAAAAGACACGAAGAAAAAATTTGGTTTAAGTGACTACGTAAACAACTAATATATGAAACATTTAACCGCCTTGATGACCAACAGTTGTGTAGGGAAGTGATCGTAAACGCCTTTAGACATAACATATCATGTTCTTACATATGGCCTCACATTAAAAGTAAATGTAGTGCTATGGCAAATACTGCCGTAGAGTAATGAAGAGTTTAGAGACCTATACAGAGTCTCAACTTTATAAGGTGGAGTGATCAGTTGCTTTACTTGCTGACTTTGTCTTCTCTGATTCACGAGGACAAGTTCCCACTTTTACAGCTAGGTAGACTGGAGCGTGACTCCACCAGGTTCAGAACCCGGTCCCTTATTGCGACCGGCTCGTTTTAAAATTATGACGTCACTAAATTAATAAATGCGATTTAAAAAAAAATAAAACTGTTAACAAAAACTGAATCACAAAACCGTGACGGAAATAATAGTTTAAGCGTCTGTAATAATAATTATTACGATCATGACTTTTACTTTCCTTATGGGTCGTGGCACTACCACTGCTTCTGCTCCTCCGTGCAAGACGTATGTACCAATCATTCACATGATCTTCCGTGCAAGACGTATGTACCAATCATTCACATGATCTTCCGTGCAAGTTGTATAAACCAATTATTCACATGATTTTCCGTGCAAGACGTATGTACCAATCATTCACAGGATCTTCCGTGCAAGTTGTATGTACCAATCATTCACATGATCTTCCGTGCAAGACGTATGTACCAATCATTCACATGATCTTCCGTGCAAGTTGTATGAACCAATCATTCACATGATCTTCCGTGCAAGACGTATGTACCAATCATTCACATGATCTTCCGTGCAAGTTGTATGTACCAATCATTCACATGATCTTCCGTGCAAGACGTATGTACCAATCATTCACATGATCTTCCGTGCAAGTTGTATGAACCAATCATTCACATGATCTTCCGTGCAAGACGTATGTACCAATCATTCACATGATCTTCCGTGCAAGACGTATGTACCAATCATTCACATGATCTTCCGTGCAAGACGTATGTACCAATCATTCACATGATCTTCCGTGCAAGACGTATGTACCAATCATTCACATGATCTTCCGTGCAAGTTGTATGTACCAATCATTCACAGGATCTTCCGTGCAAGACGTATGTACCAATCGTTCACATGATCTTCCGTGCAGGACGTATGTACCAATCATTCACATGATCTTCCGTGCAAGACGTACGTACCAATCATTCACATGATCTTCCTTGCAAGTTGTATGAACCAATCATTCACAGGATCTTCCGTGCAAGACGTATGTACCAATCATTCACATGATCTTCCGTGCAAGTTGTATGAACCAATCATTCACATGATCTTCCGTGCAAGACGTATGTACCAATCATTCACATGATCTTCCGTGCAAGTTGTATGAACCAATCATTCACATGATCTTCCGTGCAAGACGTATGTACCAATCATTCACATGATCTTCCGTGCAAGACGTATGTACCAATCATTCACATGATCTTCCGTGCAAGACGTATGTACCAATCATTCACATGATCTTCCGTGCAAGACGTATGTACCAATCATTCACAGGATCTTCCGTGCAAGTTGTATGTACCAATCATTCACATGATCTTCCGTGCAAGACGTATGTACCAATCATTCACATGATCTTCCATGCAAGTTGTATGAACCAATCATTCACATGATCTTCCGTGCAAGACGTATGTACCAATCATTCACATGATCTTCCGTGCAAGTTGTATGTACCAATCATTTCACACAAAGTCTGTATGTACCAATCATTCATCCGTGCAAGACGTGCAAGTTGTATGAACCAATCATTCACATGATCTTCCGTGCAAGACGTATGTACCAATCATTCACATGATCTTCCGTGCAAGACGTATGTACCAATCATTCATATGATCTTCCGTGCAAGACGTATGTACCAATCATTCACAGGATCTTCCGTGCAAGTTGTATGTACCAATCATTCACGTGATCTTCCGTGCAAGACGTATGTACCAATAATTCACATGATCTTCCGTGCAAGTTGTATGTACCAATCATTCACAGGATCTTCCGTGCAAGACGTATGTACCAATCATTCACATGATCTTCCGTGCAAGTTGTATGAACCAATCATTCACATGATCTTCCGTGCAAGACGTATGTACCAATCATTCACATGATCTTCCGTGCAAGACGTATGTACCAATCATTCACATGATCTTCCGTGCAAGACGTATGTTCCAATCATTCACATGATCTTCCGTGCAAGACGTATGTACCAATCATTCACATGATCTTCCATGCAAGACGTATGTACCAATCATTCACATGATCTTCCGTGCAAGACGTATGTACCAATCATTCACATGATCATGTAGCTGTGGCTTCTGTGGCTATATGTTTTATTTGATAAGGTTACCAACCCCATGTCCAACCTCATGTTAGTCGCCTTTTACGACATGCACGATGGAGCTGTGGTACTATTCTATCTGTCTGTCCTCAGAGATGACTAGCAGTTAAATGTTAAGTATAACTTCATTTAAAACATAACTAAAACAATTATGTGTTACACTCGGCAAATTAGCTTTGAAATATTTACCTAGTGGAATGAGAATTTACCTAAGAATACTTTTCTCGCTCGGAGCTGCCGACAAAGTACAGGAATCAATATATTCTATCGATGCAGAGCTGGGGACTTGGCACGGAAGTCTGCACATTGAAATGACAAATGATACTATCTTGTTACTTTTTAAATATCAATCACATTAGAATTTCTATCGACACCAATTGATAACGTCAATATACGTCCAAATAAAAGCTGATTCAATCCCTGTTTAATTCCGGTTAAATTATGTTACACTATTTCTAATAGACAGCCATCACGTATTACGGGGCGTGAATGACATCCGGGTAATCAATAATGCATAAACGAATGTTGATCTTTGTCAGCAAAATAAACTGAAGTAACAGAAAATAGTCCCAGCGTAATGCGCATGTAATTTGGCTGGCAATTACTGTGTCTTCTCACTTGTACCTCTAGTAAGTTTATTTGTTGTATTGATGTTTGAAGTAACATTATTTTTATATAGGATTATCTCATGAAATTGTTATTTAGACTTAGCTAAAACAAAAGGTTGCAAGTTAGAACTTTTTCTCTTTTTGTTATCAATCACAGTAAAACAAGGACAGAAAAGGGACGTTGGATATAGGAGTATTTTGAGGAAATAATTTGTCAGGAATGTATAACGAAACAATAAAGATATATAGGACCGCGAAGAGAGAAGTAGTGGACAGTCTGACATTACTGCGCGACACAAAGTCAACAACGGAATTGATAAATTGCACTGGAGACATAGGATGTTGTGGAGAGATGTGATCACCTACGCCCCTGTATTGGGTACATTAAGAAGAACAGCAATAAAAAGAAGAAGACGAAACAGAAGAAGAAGAACTAAACATGCCCTTGTATAAAACCCACGGTGAAGAGAAGAATGGAGAGGTATAAAGAAACCTGGTGAAGGGCGGTGGAAGAAGAACCAAAAAAGAACTGAAATCTCAATTACAAACCTGATAAAGAACCGCTCAATAAAAATTAGTGGAGACCAGTGGCGTATTTATAAATGGGGTCATAGACTCCCCGCCCGCAATCGTTAATATGTGCAGGGTGATTCAGAAGTGTTGTTTTGCTTACGCTTATAAACGTTATATTATATAATTATTTTAAAGGCTGTTTACTCGTCTTATTTACACAAAATGATCGGTAGCATTTATTACATTTTATTCGTGACAAAAAACAAAATAGCTTATTGGTGGAGGCAGATTTCCAAGATTCATACCTTCATGAAACTGGCGGACAATTGAGATGAACTTATCGGGACATCCGAATTTCGCCATAATTTTCCATAGCCCGTCCCTATTGACAGTATCAAAGGCCTTGGTCAAGTCAATAAATGTTGTGTATAGGTCATTGTACTGTTCCTGGCATTTCTCCTGAAGTTGGCGTGCGGCAAATATCATATCGACTGTCTCGCGGCCTGCTCGGAAACCACACTGACTCTCTGGGAGTAAGTCCTGCGATTCGGGATGAACAGTCAAGCAGTTGAGCAGGACTCACACCAGGATTTGCCCGCAATAGATAATAGGGAGATTCCCCTATGGTTATCACATGATTGATGATTTCCCGTTCGCTTGTATATGTGAACGATGGTGGCATCTTTCAATTCCTGTGGTATCTGTTCCTTATCCCAGACTGAGTGGTAGAGGTCTGTTAGTCTCTGCAGAAGCATGCTGCCTCCAGCTTTATAAATCTCAGCAGGAACGGCATCTGATCCAGGGGCTTTGCCGCTGGACAGTAGACTGGCTGCTTTCTTTACCTCTTCCACGCTGGGTGGAAGGTCGAGTCTGACATTGACTGTAACTTACGGTATGCTTGCAATGGCCTGGTCGTTGACAGTTGATGTGTAATTTAAGATGACATTGAAGTGTTCTGCCCAGCGTTCCAAAATGTGTGACTGTTGCTGTCATTTTTGACGGAGTCATCTGTCAAGTTATTTGCTTATGTTTTTATCATAAGAATAATTGTGTCTTTACCTGCGATGTCAGGTTGATTAGGGGTTGTCTTCCCTTGTTTATTCATTCATTGTGTTTGACCTTTAGGGTCAAAGGTAGACAGTTCTGGCGTATGCCCATAGGCAGGGTTTTTTAAGCGGGAGTTGAGTTAGACTTCCGGCAAGCCGTGAAGTGTCCTGGTTTCTGAAGGGACGAGAGTCCATTGTGTTTTTTCGGGGAGAATCTTCGAAGTGACTGCGATGGCAGTTTTCCCCAGTGAATCTCTGTGCGTTGGAATGACAGCAGAGTTCCTTGTTATATTCTGTGGATTCGGTTACAGGTAATACCGACTTTTTCCATTACTATGCTTTCGGTGGCAGAACATGTTAGAAGATTGCCTAGTCTGTGAACTGCAGCTCACCGATCCTCCATTTCAGAACTTATATTTTGTGCTCGAGGTAGCCATCCAAGACTATTAGTCTTTATATTGTCCAGAAATCCAGTGACGAAGATATATTGTGGGAACCGCAGATTGGCGGTATTTATGTCTACAATAAGCATTACTGCAGGGTTGATGGTAACCTGCTTATCAGAAGTACACAGCTGACGTCAGAACGAGGACTGTGTTTTCGGCTAATGTACTACAGCCTAATACAGTGCAATTGGCGGGGAATGCCAAGTTGCACCTATGTGTCAAAGTGATTAAGGTATCTGACGCGTTTAGTCAGTGATACCAGGGCGACGCCACGAACTGTCATTATTGAAGAACATTGTATTGACCATGCACGAATATTCAAATGTTTACCAGCTTGTTAAATACCTAATGTATACCTATCGATTTCCGGTCAGCATGACCTTGTTACACTGACTGTTCATGTTGATACCATGTGTGTTCTCGTCAATAAATGTTTTGAAACGTGCCTGCAGTGTCCAAGCATCCTTGACTACTGCATGTGAGTGTATGGGTTGCAGGGTCTACATATATACGAGCCTAAACACATTCGCGCCTTCATTCGCACCCACACTCAGTTCATCATACGCTCGCACTACACACCTAACAACATGTATACTGTCTTGGGCCAGTGATCACCTCAACAAGAGAAAAAGACAGTTACATTTCTGGTGGACCAGATCTGTGGGTTTAAAAAGAACAGAGCGAGCAATTAACATTATTGGTGACATTAATGGATCCAGAAATTTACATTTCTGGGTGACCAGCTGATGGGGCTATATAAATCATCCTATACAGCACTCCAGCCTTAAACAGACACCCCACCAGGCTATTTACAGTTGCTGTTACATGTATGATGTCTCCAGTGTTGTCCAGAAATTTACAAGAAGGACAAGTACACATTACATTTCTGATCTGTTGGTCGAAGCTACACACTGGACTTCTGTAACACACATCGCTAATTCTACACTTGCAAGTTTTGGCTACAACAGGACAGAAATAGGTCATCAACTGTGGACCCAGATAAACAGTGCTAGCATTTATGTTATAATGCTGCTTGAACAACAACAGGACAAATACTGAAGTTGGCATCGAGGCGTTTGCTACGTGGACCATAGCTGCATAGAAGGCGAGTCCCTATTGTGAACAGTACTGCTGGTTGTTACACGTTGCAGTCAACAACAGACTTTTCTATGTCCGAGCAATCAAGTTACATTGTTCGAGGTCAAGTGTTTGTAAACAGTACGTGGAAATTGTAAACATTCAATGTGCAAGTCCTAAGTCGAGAAGGTCATAGTAACTTTTGTTCGTGAATACCACTTTATGCTACAGTGGATTTGACATTCAGTGCGCGCTTGACATTTTGTTTCTGTGTTCGCAAGGAGCAAGAAATTTACTTTAGTTTCAGCTGTGACTGAACTTGTTCTGCAACACATTGAAATACTGATTGCTATATATATGTTTATGTTACTCCTACTGTTTTTGTGTATTTTTCTTGTGTTTTTCTGCGGGTTTTCGGTTGGTGGGTCTTACAGTAAATATGCCACTTAATCGAGGGTTACTGTAAGCGTTCTGTAGGGATTGCAATTTTCTTAATTGAAATTTGCTAGCGACTTTTGTTGCTATTTTTTTTTAGCTGTGACGACATGAGTTAGTGTTGTTTTCGTTATTTTTCCGTTCTTTGATTTTCGATTAGTTTTGTTTGTATCTGTTCTTCTCTCATTCCTTCCGTTTATTTCTTTACACCTTTTCGTTTATAACAGTGTTGCCATTTGTCTTGTTTATTTTTCGCGGTTACCATTACACATTTGTGTAACATTTTTTTTACTTTTTGCTGTATTGTTTATTTGACTTCCGCGAACGTTTTCGGTCATTGTTCTGTATTGTTGTCTTTGTATTTATGATTGTACTACATTATTGTCATACACAGTCTACATACATACACTTGGTCAGGTATTATTATTATTGATAAGGTATACTCTTCATATAGAGATTGTTAATAAAATATTATTATATGAGATATTTATACAAGTTCTTGGCCAAAAGACTTGTTGTCCACAAAGATT
This sequence comes from Oreohelix idahoensis, assembly GCA_024509875.1. Classification (NCBI taxonomy): domain Eukaryota; kingdom Metazoa; phylum Mollusca; class Gastropoda; order Stylommatophora; family Oreohelicidae; genus Oreohelix; species Oreohelix idahoensis. Next base: position 198,548 of record JAMPIV010002791.1, on the reverse strand, counting down.
GAGACAAGGTGAAATACATATTCAAGTTCTTTATAAAAAAGACTTGTGCCCACAGTGATTGGGATATAAAGGTAATTTAGTTAATTTTTTCAGGTTTCTGATCTCATTAGACAGAATGTCTACATTGGATTTCTTCATCCAGCAAGGGTTAACCCTTGGTAAGTCTGGTAAAGAATTGGAAGAATATTCATCTGCTCAATTCGCCATTGCATTGAAGTCAGAAGAAAAAAAAAACAAAAAGAGGAAATTAAATTGAAAGCAAAAGCTGAACAAAGGAGAGCAGAAGCTGAACTAAAGAAGCTAGATGCTGAGAATAGAAGATTAGAACTTGAAGAGAAAAGGTATCAAAGAGAAGCTGCTGCTGAGGAGAGAAAAGCTCAAGCTGCTGCTGAGGAGAGAAAAGCTCAAGCTGATGAAAGAAAATTCCAGATGGAAATGGAAGACAAAAAACTTCAAGCTCAAGCTGCTGCAGAGGAGAGGAAAGCTCAAGCTGCTGCTGAGGAGAAAAAAACTCCAACTTCAAGCTGCTGCTGAGGCTGAAATTAGAAAAATGGAACATGAGGAAAGAAAACAGAAAATGGAACTTGATGAAAGACTCGCAACTTTGGAGTTAGAGAAATTGAAATTGGCGAGTCCAGGTGCTCATCAAACAACTTCGAGTACGACAAAGGAGTTTGTAAGTAGGATCAAACTACCTCATTTCAATCCTTTAAAGGATGACGTAGCAGATTATCTAGATAGATTCCAATTTTTATGCGATACGCATAACATAAAAAAGGAAAAATATGTTGAACAACTGATGGAATTTTTTACAGGTGACACAGTGACTACTCTTATGACAATAGACGAACATGACAGGACTAATTATGATGTTGTCAGAGCAGCATTGCTAAAAAAATACCAACTAAAAGAAGAAGACTATCGTCTTCGTTTTAGGACAATGTTGCCAGAAAATGGAGTAGATTTCTCTGATTTTGTTACAAAAATACGTCGTACATTTACACGATGGGTTGAGTTGTCTCAGACTGAGAAAACATATGAAGGTCTAATGGACTTATTATTGCGAGATAAGGTTTTGTCATCTGTTAATGATTCTTTTCTTGCATTCCTTCATGAGCGTAAGCCTAAAAACTTAAAAGATATGGAGGAATACTGTTGTCAGTATGCCACCGCGCATCCCCATGCTACAGTTAGCAATTCTAAAGTGAAAGAAGGGTTGCCAGCTGCTTCGGCAACACCATATGGCCATAATTTCAAAAAAAAATTTCAGGGTGCTCAACAAAACTGGAATAGGGGAAGTAATCAGAATTACACTCAGAAGCGGAGTAATCCAACACATGATGGTTCTTCGTCTATGAATTGGAGACAAGATGGTAGTTCTCGTAATTTTAGTGGTAATAATTTGAGACACTTTCGCAAAGGCTATCCAAATAATAACTATTCGAACTTTCGAGGTAATCATTCTCGACGTCAAGATTATGACGATGGTGAATTTAGAAACCGGGATTCAAACCGGAATGATGATTACAATAGGCAATATGATAACAATTACAGGGGAAATGATAGTCGAAATAATTACAGGGGAAATGATAATCGAGGCAGACCTAGATTTAACAAAAAAAGACCTTTCCAACAGGCAAACTCTGCACAACAAGAGTTTGATGGAGCCTGTAATACAGTAAATGATAGTGGTAACTCTAGGGCTATCACTGGTTGTGCTTTCGATTTTGGGAGAGCAACTGAATGCCCCCAATGCTTAACATTGTTCGACTCATCGACTGTATCTACTCTAAGTTGTGGTCACCCTCTTCCTGCTCTACCTGCTACAGTTGCGCATGATGGGAGAGGATCTCTCATCTTACATAAAGGTCTAATAAATGATAGGCTAGTCTCAGTACTTTTCGATTCGGGATGTACTACCGTCGGGGTTAGGGAGTCTTTGATAGATCCTTGCTGTGCCACTGGAAAAACAATCAAATGTGTTACATTTGGTGGTACTATGGAAAGTTATCCTACTGCTATTATTAGGATTGACACTCCCTTCTTCACAGGAGATGTCCATGCATGTCTTCTTCCTAATCCTATTGCGGATCTTATAATCGGTCGTATTCATGGGGTTAAGGAATGCACCCCGCAACAAATTTCTAGTTGGGAAGAACGAAACATTCAAGCGGTCAATGCAGTGGTGACAAGAGCTCAAGCTCTTAATCCCCCAACTTCATCGGATAATAGTAATGAAGTTGATAGCCAAGACGAGCACTTGGTGATTTCCCATGACTCGTTTGTTAAACGTCAAGAAGAGGATCCTTCTTTGAAGAAATTCTTCCTTCTTGCAAAGAAAGGGGATCCCAATCAAAATACTAATCACAAATCGTATATTACTATGAAGAATGGTATATTGGTACGGATGGTACAACACTCGGACAAGTCTATGCACTCGCAAATTCTTGTGCCTAAGTGTATGAGAGCCTTAATTCTTCAGCATGCACACGATTCTCAGTGTGCTGGACACATGGGTTTTTCCAGAACTAAAACTAGAGTCCTTGCGTCCTTCTTTTGGCCATTCGTGAATAAAGACATCCGAATTTATTGCCGATCTTGCAAAATTTGTCAAGAGGTCAAGTCTAGAGGTCCGAGACATGCTGCTCCTATTCAGGCTGCAGATATTCCGATTCGGCCGTTTCAGAAAATGGCTATAGACATCATTGGTCCGTTCAAGATTAAGTCAGCCAGAGGACACCAATTTATCCTCACTTGCGTGGACATGTGCACGCGTTGGCCAGAGGCTATTCCTCTGAAGAGCATATCAACTGTCGATATCGCTGATGCTCTTTGGCTCATATTTTCTCGTCTGGGATTCCCCGGAGAAATACTGTCGGACCACGGCACTCAGTTAATTTCGGACGTTATGTCTCAGGTAATGGCTACGCTGGACATTAAAAGGTCTCTCAGTAGTATTTATCATCCAATGTCCAATGGATTGGTAGAACGTCTTAACAGGACACTAAAGAACTTACTTGGCAAGATAACGGAGGATCATCCTGAAGATTGGGACAGGGTTTTACCTGCAGCTCTCTTTGCCTATAGAGAGGTTCCCAACGAGCATACAGGGTTTTCTCCTTTCGAACTTGTCTTTGGCGCGCAACCGCGCGGTCCGATGTCCTTGTTACACGATTTGATAACTTCTGATAATATTGACGATGATACACAATCGTCATATGAATATGTCATTGCTCTTAGAGAAAAGATTATCGAATCGTGCAGGTTAGCAACTTCATCTTCCGAATTTGCGAAAGAAAAAGCTAGGCGATTTGCTAACAAGAAAAGACGCCTACGTCAACTTTGTCCTGGAGACAAAGCATATGTCTTACTTCCCTCAAGAGAGAATAGACTTCTCATTTCATGGAAAGGTCCATACACTATAGTCTCCAAAATTTCCGATGTCGACTATATTGTCGATGTGGATGGAAGGCATAAAACCTTCCATATAAATATGCTAACAGAGTTTATTGAACGTCCAGACTATTTGCAGCCTATTTTCCAGGCGACGGACGACTCTCCAGTCCAACATGGTCACATCTCATCCCTGTCCGTTATACAGGATGAGGAAACTATTTTTTCTGACGTTAACTTACCTCTTCCTGCGATTCCACTTACTTCTACGGAATCATGGAAAAACGTTACCGTCTCTTCGAACTTGTCTTTTGAGGAGCAACGTCAAGTATCTTCTACGCTACAATCATATCAGGATGTCCTTACCGACATTCCTGGACACACAGATGTCATAGAACATGACATCATACTTACTGATCGTAATCCGATCAGAGTAAGACCATACCCAATACCTATTCATTTTCAAGCACAAGTCGAGAAAGAATTGGATGAAATGATTCAACTGCAAATAATTGAACCATCCACTTCAGCTTATTCTTCGTCGATAGTTATTGTTCGAAAGAAAGACAATAACATACGTCTTTGCGTTGACTATCGCAAATTAAATCAAGTTACGAAGTTCGATGCGGAACCTATGCCGTTATTAGATGATCTACTTATTAGACTTTCTAAAGCTAAATTCTTTACTAAACTAGACTTGTCGAAAGGTTATTGGCAAGTCCCACTGACGGAACACGCCAAACCTCTCACTGCTTTTTCGACACCTAGGGGTCTGTTTCAATGGAATTTTATGCCTTTCGGGCTTATGAACGCCCCAGCGACTTTCGTGCGCATGATGCGACGAATTCTATCAGATCGTGCAGATGTCATCGCATATTTAGACGACATCTGTCTTTTCAGCGATACTTGGGAAGAACACTATTTGGGTCTAAAGGAATTGCTATCTACTCTACGTGAGCATAGTTTGACTGCAAAACCCTCTAAAGCTTTTGTTGGGTTTAGTGAAATTTCCTTCCTAGGTCATCGAGTTGGTCATGGTCTGTTGAAGACAGAGGACCAAAACATTTCGAAGATATTAAATATCTCGGTTCCGAAGACAAAAAAGCAAGTGCGTAGTCTCTTGGGATTGATACAATTCTATGGAAGATTCATTGAGAATCTGTCCTCCATTATGGCACCACTTTCATCGTTATTGAAAAAAGGTTCTCCTAATATGGTGCGTTGGTCCCAGGAATGCCAATCTTCATTGGATCAGGTTAAGAATTTGTTCTCATCTCATCCTATCTTAAGACTACCAACGATTGATAAGACTTTTGTTCTTCGTAGTGATGCCTCTTCCACTGGGATTGGAGCGGCACTAATGCAGGAATATTCAGGAACTCTGCATCCTGTAATGTATATTTCTAGGAAGCTAAATGCGGCAGAAAGGAATTACTCGGTTTTAGATCGTGAATTGTTGGCTATGGTTTGGTCCATTCTTAAGCTACAAAGGTTCCTTCTGGGCGCGCATTTCTTTATGGAAACCGACCAAAAAGCTCTTACGGCTATGCAAAGTAAGGATTTGAAGAGCTCGAGATCTACTCGTTATGCTATTGCTCTTCAGCCTTTCCATTTCACGGTGCGAGCTATCCGTGGTTCGGATAATGTGATGGCGGACATATTGTCCAGATGCCCACATGATTCCAGTTAAATCTTGTGTCCTAGTTTTTCCTGATACACTTTCGGACTTAGGTCTGTCCTTAATATCCTAATATGTTGTAATACAAATGTATTTGGATGATGTTTAGATAATTTAACAAATTTCATTTTGTCCATCCATCAGTGATATGTTGCTAATATAGCATTGTAATTCATGACATTTGTATATTGCTATAATTATAGTATTTAGTAATGTTTGATATATGATTGGTATTGCCATCAACTTAGTTTTCTTTAATGGTACCCCCTTAGTTTGTTTGGCTTAAAGGAAATAATTTCTCCTATGTTGGGAGATGATTTGTATCCTCTTCAGACGCTTTGTTTATGCGTCTATTGTACCTGATATTAGGTTCATTTTTTCATGAGCACATAAGTGATACTTGTGCAATCTTGCTCATGGACATAAAAAAAAAAAATTTCATTTTTTTTTTACAGGGGGGGGGGGGGGGGTAGTAATATGTTGCTGTCATTTTTGACGGAGTCATCTGTCAAGTTATTTGCTTATGTTTTTATCATAAGAATAATTGTGTCTTTACCTGCGATGTCAGGTTGATTAGGGGTTGTCTTCCCTTGTTTATTCATTCATTGTGTTTGACCTTTAGGGTCAAAGGTAGACAGTTCTGGCGTATGCCCATAGGCAGGGTTTTTTTAAGCGGGAGTTGAGTTAGACTTCCGGCAAGCCGTGAAGTGTCCTGGTTTCTGAAGGGACGAGAGTCCATTGTGTTTTTTTCGGGGAGAATCTTCGAAGTGACTGCGATGGCAGTTTTCCCCAGTGAATCTCTGTGCGTTGGAATGACAGCAGAGTTCCTTGTTATATTCTGTGGATTCGGTTACAGGTAATACCGACTTTTTCCATTACTATGCTTTCGGTGGCAGAACATGTTAGAAGATTGCCTAGTCTGTGAACTGCAGCTCACCGATCCTCCATTTCAGAACTTATATTTTGTGCTCGAGGTAGCCATCCAAGACTATTAGTCTTTATATTGTCCAGAAATCCAGTGACGAAGATATATTGTGGGAACCGCAGATTGGCGGTATTTATGTCTACAATAAGCATTACTGCAGGGTTGATGGTAACCTGCTTATCAGAAGTACACAGCTGACGTCAGAACGAGGACTGTGTTTTCGGCTAATGTACTACAGCCTAATACAGTGCAATTGGCGGGGAATGCCAAGTTGCACCTATGTGTCAAAGTGATTAAGGTATCTGACGCGTTTAGTCAGTGATACCAGGGCGACGCCACGAACTGTCATTATTGAAGAACATTGTATTGACCATGCACGAATATTCAAATGTTTACCAGCTTGTTGAATGCCTAATGTATACCTATCGATTTCCGGTCAGCATGACCTTGTTACACTGACTGTTCCTGTTGATACCATGTGTGTTCTCGTCAATAAATGTTTTGAAACGTGCCTGCAGTGTCCAAGCATCCTTGACTACTGCATGTGAGTGTATGGGTTGCAGGGTCTACATATATACGAGCCTAAACACATTCGCGCCTTCATTCGCACCCACACTCAGTTCATCATACGCTCGCACTACACACCTAACAACATGTATACTGTCTTGGGCCAGTGATCACCTCAACAAGAGAAAAAGACAGTTACAGTGACATAAACACGTGAGCTGTTCAGTATTTAGCACACAAATTCATATTGTGTGTGCATCGGAAAGTCATTAATCAGGTGATTATGCTACTTCTGTCAATCACGTTTTTCCTTAACTTCATTTTTGTTAAAGTTCCATACATTTTTATTTCCATAATGATGAACCTCAGAAGGAAGTTGAAAGAGAGGCCGACCAAAAACAACTTGGCATAAAACTGTAGACGCAGAGATTAAAAGCAAGAACTAGAGTTTGGGCACCACGCAAAGGATGGCTGCCCAGTGAGCAAAGCGGAGAGTATTTGCTGTTGCTCTAGAAAGTGTCACAAGGCGTGATGGCCGCCGATTACATTGTTAGTCAACGTCTCACCGTTATGGATCCAAGAAGACGCCGAATATGATGAGGGAATCGAATCCCATTCCCAAATAACCTGTTTCAATATCTTTGGGTTATGAACTCATGGTCTTTGTCAGGGCAGTCATGCTAGCAATAATCCTCAAACACTTCATTTGTCTTTAGTGTTTCTTTTCAAACATTTTTTTGCCTGAGTGCAAGACGGAGCAGTCGTGTCATTAGAACTGGGGGCATTCAGAGCCTCAGCTTCCTCCCCCGGTTCTCCCTACATTTTTCCTAGTAAAATGTAGGTAGCTGTAGAATCACATGCATAAACTGGCATCGATATAAACTCAATGTGACGCCATATAACGATATCAAAATACATATATCAAAGGCAAAGGAAGCTTTCATTGCATTGGTAAATATATTTTAATCAAAAGAAATCACGTCCAACAAGATAATCAGAATCTTTAACTTAAATGTCAAGTAAGTCCTATTATATGTGTGAAGAATCAGTTGTGCAATGTTATATCATCCTCTCCGGCAGTATCACTTCTTTTCTTCATGTTCCTCACCGATCGTACTATTATTTGGCATTTTTTATGCACCTTCATTTTGCTTAGCCGCTCCCGGATGTACATATTATTACAATCGCAATAATACCAGGCTAATTAGTCAGCGGATAATATTTTTGTCACATAAGTTGTCTAGCCACCTTTGATGCAGACAGTAAACGTGAAGAGGAATAGTGACGTTGACGTAATTCATTTCCGGGGCCAGCGACAAACAGGCAAGTGACCACCAGGGTTCGCGGTCTGGCTGTCTGAGAAAGCCGTCTGGGGTGTGCAAAGACACAGGTGATAGTTAGATAATCGTTTCCGCTGGCCCATCTTTGTATCAATATTACCGATAATCTGTCTGGGGAGACAATATTGTGGGGAAAGTAAACCCGCATTTTTAAATACAAAGACTGGAAACTTAAAGGACCAGGACAAAGTATTTGGGCAACTTAGAAACTTAAAGGAAAACCCGCATTTTTAAATACAAAGACTGAAGACCTAAGGAATCAGATCATCCGTCATAAGCGGAATATTAAAATTTCCCAGACCGAGTGATTCGAAAGCATCTAACCTAATTTGCTATGTCCATTCTAAACTGTGCCAAGAGATTGTGTTCCCAAAAGTTACTTTGGGTTCGTGGAACGAAGCTATCGGACCGTTAGTAGTACCAAGCTGCAAAACTAAAGCTTGTACGCCACTAGTTGGGAGTCAAAAGCAAGGAATCAACACTAACCGCCTACATTGGACGAGTTGTGTGGAGAAGGGCCCTCATCACAAAAGAATTGACGAAACCACAGCTGCAGGACTCACTTAGACTAGCTAAGTTTATTAAGGAAATAGCAAAAGAATAATTGTTTTTATCAATCCTCAAACCAAGTCTCAGTGAGGACAATTTTATTTATATCTAAAATTCACCATCATTCCATCGCTATTTTAACCTGTTAAGACTAATTGATTATTAAATGTGTTACATGTTATTTTAAAACAAAACAATCATTGTTGATTCAGTTATTATAGGTATGAAAGCAAACGCATGAGGAAGACTCTTTAAAATATATACATCTAGACATATACTTACATCTATAGAGCAAATACTTATAAAAGAATTTCACTGGATTTACACAAGCTGGGGGCTTGAACGCGCTAAATCCATTGATTAATTCTTCACAAAAGGTGACGGATCAGATATAAGTTAATAGTGCTCTGCCCAATGCAGCATTGTTCTTGACTTCTGAAAACATCTTGAGACAAAGCCCTTGAGATAGAAGCGTCATTATCCTTCTATCTCCAACTCTGCCAAGAGTAATCTTGTGCGAAGGAAGACACCTGTGAAGACCCATATTAGATACTCTTGAGTGTTGGCAGTTGGTGGAACACTACTGCACAACTAAGAGGAGGCAATCCGTGACAGTTTGGCTGGGAAACAAAGAGAACAACAAAACAAGCAACCAGAAAGTTACAGACTTACATAATGGGTGGTTGTTGTAGAACAATAATATTGTAATGTCATGATAAGATCTCTAATGTGGAACTGATGACAAGAACCAGAAAGTTACAGACTTACATAATGGGTGGTTGTTGTAGAACAATAATATTGTAATGTCATGATAAGATCTCTAATGTGGAACTGATGACAAGAACCAGAAAGTTACAGACTTACATAATGGGTGCTTGTGTAGAACAATAATATTGTAATGTCATGATAAGATCTCTAATGTGGAACTGATGAAAAGAACCAGAAAGTTACAGACTTACATAATGGGTGCTTGTGCAGAACAATAATATTGTAATGTCATGATAAGATCACTAATGTGGGACTGATGACAAGAACCAGAAAAGTACCAGTGGAACAAGGAATGAGAAGTCGCTGGTACTGGATAGACACACATTAACAAAACCGTTGACAACTTAACAAGACACGCCTTGATCTAAAAACCTCATGGTAAAAGAACGGGTGACAAAAAGTACATTGAGAAGATGGCCGGAGACAAACATTAACGGGAAAAAGAAGACGCACATAAAGACTTTGAATGGATGGCAAATGATAGAACAGCAGGAAACGTAATTGTTCAAGGTTTAGCGAGCGAGCGAGAGAGAAAGAGAGAGAGAGAGAGAGAGAGAGAGAGAGAGAGAGAGAGAGAGAGAGAGAGAGAGAGAGAGAGAATGTTGAATTATTTGTTTAAAATGTTATTTTGGAATATAACCACATGCAGGGTCACTGACCATTTATTAAGGTGACCATATTTTCAAAACCCTAATCCGGGACAAAATAGTAGATTTGACCTATTTCAATGCAAAAAATCGGGACAAAAGGATAAAGAAAAGGTCAAAAGTCGGGACATGTCCCGGAAAAATCAAGTTGATGTCAATTTACAATAATGTACATTTTATACATACATTTGAATAACATTGAATAACATACATTTTACTGTATAAGTTTAACTACTTAAACTAATAAGAGAGAAAAACTTCAATAATCCTTACTTAAGGTGAAGCTGAGTTACTGTACTTTTCAGATGAGTGGATTTTTATCAATAGGTCCTTCTTTGCTAGCAGCATCTTAAAAAACTCGACAATGTTTCCTCACAGTTCACTACTTTGGATGTCAACATAGCTTTCAAAGTTTACAAACACCTGGCTGTTGTTTTATCACTTTTTGCCCATAAGCTGTTCATCAAAGAAAACACCTCTTTTTTGTGGCAGCATTTGTTCCAGGTAGACAGAAAAAAAAAAAAGTCTCTGCCAACTTGTGTAAAATATTTGAAAATGTCATGATATTGTTTTTAAGTGTGGAAAACCATTTCAATCCAACGTTGTGGTACAGCACTGTTATTTTTTGGCAACTCCATTCACTAATTTTCTGTCAGATAGTAACAAATGTGCTTCATATAGACATATTCGTCATAAATTTCAGTTTTACTGTAAAGTGGGCTGAAGGCAAATATTTGAATCACTAGTGATGATGATATCTCAATATCTGCCAAATTGGTGATTCTGTTCCAGAAAGTTACCCAGAAACTGTAGGATTCCAGGTCTTGAAAATTTTTTGAAGCCCATTTATTCAAATAATTGGAACAGCTGTTTCATAGGACGAAGAAACGCTAGCATGAAACTTTTTCACATCCTCCTTTGTAGAAGTCCTTAATTTCCAGCTTTTCAAGGATTAGCTTAACTCTTGATGGCAAGAAACAGTCTTCCAGTTTGGACTTCAAAATAGTTTTCAACCTGTTGTGCTGTCAATGAACTTCAAAACAAAGTGACCGTCTGTACCTCATGATTTTTGCACTGCTTCGTGGATTGGAAGAGGCCTGACTGTGAACAAAAACAAGCCAGCCTCAGATAGAGGATTTTCAAAGAATGTCTTGTATAAAAACTGGGCATCTGTCTTGAGATTGAAAATACGATTTTAGAGGCAGGAAAACATCTGAAAGAACCCTTTCAACAGCAAGGCAGCAGAGCAAGCCACCTAGCGTGTTAATGTTAACCTAAGATCATCTGGAAGTCTATTTCCACAAACTGGCAAAACTCCTTGAGACTTTCAACTCGTACTGTGTATGATTTGAAGAGTAGATATAATTTTAGCAATAATCAGCTCGACATTAACAGGCAGTACATCTGCAGCTGTTCGAACAGTGTTGTGGAAAAATATGACCTGCACACCCAACTCCTATAAGACCATGTCCAAGGTTTTTCTTGCAGTTTTTTAATGTGAAAACATTGTTCTGTCCTTTCCTTTCAGCACCTCCAAAATTGGAATTTGTGTTGTCTGCGAATAATCCAACTAACTTTCATGTCTAAAAACCTTTTTCAGTTATGCAGTCATTAAGAAAAACTACTTACAATATCAGATGTTTCACCTAGCAATGACTTTAACTCTAATATTTTAATTTTCACTCCATTACTTTGATCAAAGTATCTGACAAGCAAAGGAAAAATCTTGAATTATTTGTGGTTGGATGCATCTGTCAGTACAGAAATAAAATGTAGACTTTTCTAGGTCACACTTTAACTCATTTAGAGTATGGGGGTGCCAAGACATTTCGAATAAATGTCTTCTGTTTTCGTACGAGCACATGCAAATTTTGGCTCTAAAGTAACCTGAATTAATTTTGATGTGCAATCCATAGACCTGAAAGTATGATTGTGTAGCACTGTATGGTATGCAAAGGCGCCTTCTATAGCAGCTAATTGCTCTTCTTGGTCACCAATTTTATCAGCTCTGAAGAAAGTGGTTAACGACGAGCTTGATGCAGCTGTAACGACGGCTCTCTTATGTTTCTCACTGCTTATGTGGTTCTTAATATCACCACGTCCACTATGGCTTATCGAAAACCCGGAGGCACATATATTGCATCGTACACTGAAGTTTGATGTACTCTTTTTAATAAACGGATATTCCTTTTGTAAAAAATTGAAACTGCATTTACGCTTTGGTACCAGTTTGTTACAGCAAGAGCAAAATATGCGCAGATAGTTCACCGTGTAGATTAAATAAACGTATACCGTGCGCGAAATGTTGGTACTTTACCACTACCTAAAATTTCAAATAACTGCGAATATCACATTGGAACTACAAAACTAATTCACGGTCCTGACAACCTCTTGTGCTGTTTCGGTGCCAGTTCACTAATAATTAAAAATTCCCTCAAGTCAGCCACGGAATAATAATTTTTTTTTTTATCTGTGAGATTTATGCCAAATTGGCAAATTCGTCCAAAACCGGGACAAATTGGCGTCCCGGATTGCATCGAAAAAAAGTCGGGACAAATTATCAAAAATGGTCAAAAACCGGGACTGTCCCGGAAAAACCGGGACGTCTGGTCACCTTACATTTATCGATATTGAGTGTTTAAACATTACAAGTTTGACGTAGTTTTGGAGAGGCTAAATGGTTCATCAAGTCTTTCGGTTATATCACAGAAGGTAGTCACATTACAGATACTGCCGTAGTGGAGTGAAATTAAGAAATACTAGGTCGCAGGTTTATGACCTGCTGTTGACCTCGCTGAAATAGCCTTAATTAGCTCAAGAACAGCGTCGGGTACCCAATGTTTACAAACTGGAGCCGGACACGACCAGGTTTCGAACCACTCCCTTTGTCTGGAGAAGCAGTTGCTCTAACAACTCTGCCAGTTTGACGTATTCGAGAGTTTGCCTACGTGTAAACAACCCATTGTTGTGATATTTTAAGTACAGTTTATTTTTTCAGGACCTAGTTATTTGTGGACATTTAATATTATGTACCAACGGGCTGATCACCCATTTGCCAGTCACTTCGATTACGGAAACAACAGCAAATGGATTGATTTGCCGTTGCCCTAAAGACGCCAATAGGCGTGATGGGAAACAATGGCAAAGAAAACCTATCTGCTGTTGCCCTAAGACGCCACTAGGCGTAATGGCCACTGACTGCTTTGACGGTCGGTGGCTAAGGACGGAAGAAGAAGAAGAAGAATATTATGTATTCTTCGCATGCCGTTTGTCCACGCTTTAGTACTCCAAATAGACAAGAGAAACGAGAGACGCCACTGCGGACTTAGTCACGTATCCGGGTCCGGGGAATCAGAGGTGTTTGTCCTCACTCGAGATCATATTTGATCGCGTGCTTGATTTATCATGGCGTCGTCGCAAGCTAACAGGCAAACAGATGAGTTTATCAATGAGAGTAATTGACGGCACATGAAAGATGGATCAGTAAGTATGACATTGTGATTAGAACGAGAGGATACGGAGAATTTGAGTTGCTGAGTAGGGATAAGGCTGTTCTGAGATTTTTTCATTTGATGGGGGTTTTTTGGGGCCTTTTTATGTGAGTATTTCTGGAAATGTGAGCAGATATTTGGAGGCAGAGAGGGATAGCAATATTTATAAAATGATTATGTTTTTCTATTTGGTATTTCCTGGCGAAAATCAACGGAGGGGTTTATGTAAAATAGAACTGAGGTGAACGTAAATGATTACAAAAATATAGACGAGGATGATATGAATACGAGTGGGTTAGGGAGAAAGATAGAAAGACAGGCATATTGATAACTTCTGCTGGGATAGCCGATGTGTTTTAAGTGTAAGATAAGAAATGAGTGTGAAATCAGAGAAGATGGAGGAGTAGAAAATGATGTATTGACTTAGATATTTTCGGCTGCTTTTATTTACATATGTTAATTTGTGTATGTCCATGAGTAAAGAGAAATACACTGTGCGTTTAGTGGCTGATGTCAAGAACCAGACAAATGTCAAGAACCAGACAAATGTCAAGTGGCTGATGTCAAGAACCAGACAAATGTCAAGTGGCAGTGGAACAAGAGGCGAGAAGAATACCCGGGCGCTGGATAAGACAGACATTGCTGAATCCTGTTAATAGTGCTACAAGGCAGTCATTGGTCGAGCATCCCCGCGATAAGAAAAATGGAGGTACACCAACAAAAATATAGATGAAGAAATAGAGATACACCAACAAACATATTGATGAGAGAAATAGAGATACACCAATAAACATATTGATGAGAGAAATAGAAATACACCAATAAACATATTGATGAGAGAAATAGAGACACATCAACAAACATATAGATGAGAGAAATAGAGATACACCAATAAACATATAGATGAGAGAAATAGAGATACACTAACAAACATATAGTTGAGAGAAATAGAGATACACCAACAAACAAATAGATGAAAGAAATAGAGATACACCAATAAACATATAGATGAGAGAAATAGAGATACACCAATAAACATATAGATGAGAGAAATAGAGATACATCAATAAACATATAGATGAGAGAAATAGAGATACATCAACAAACATATTGATGAGAGAAATAGAGATACACCAACAAACATATAGATGAGAGAAATAGAGATACACCAATAAATATATTGATGAGAGAAATAGAGATACACCAATAAACATATAGATTAGAGAAATAGAGATACACCAACAAACATATAGATGAAAGAAATGGAGATACACCAACAAACATATAGATGAAAGAAATAGAGATACACCAACAAACATATTGATGAGAGAAATAGAGATATACCAACAAACATATTGATGAGAGAAATAGAGATACACCAACAAACATATTGATGAGAGAAATAGAGATACACCAACAAACATATTGATGAGAGAAATAGAGATACATCAACAAACATATTGATGAGAGAAATAGAGATACACCAACAAACATATTGATGAGAGAAATAGAGATACATCAACAAACATATTGATGAGAGAAATAGAGATACACCAACAAACATATTGATGAGAGAAATAGAGATACACCAATAAACATATAGATGAGAGAAATAGAGATACACCAACAAACATATAGATGAAAGAAATAGAGATACACCAATAAACATATAGATTAGAGAAATAGAGATACACCAACAAACATATTGATGAGAGAAGTAGAGATACACCAACAAACATATTGATGAGAGAAATAGAGATACACCAACAAACATATTGATGAGAGAAATAGAGATACACCAACAAACATATTGATGAGAGAAATAGAGATACATCAACAAACATATTGATGAGAGAAATAGAGATACATCAACAAACATATTGATGAGAGAAATAGAGATACATCAACAAACATATTGATGAGAGAAATAGAGATACATCAACAAACATATTGGTGAGAGAAATAGAGATACATCAACAAACATATTGATGAGAGAGAGAAATAGAGATACATCAACAAACATATTGATGAGAGAATTGGAGACAGAAATAAAAAGAAATGAGGAAGACAGAAAGACCTTGAGCTGATGACACACGACAGGGAGAGGGGGGGAGGATTGGCATCACTTTTGATGAACTCCTATGCTCCATGGGAGCAGTAGGATAGTCAGTGTGTCAGTGTGTCAGTGTGTCAGTGTGTCAGTCTGTCAGTGTGTCAGTCTGTCAGTCTGTCAGTGTGTCAGTGTGTCAGTCTGTCAGTCTGTCAGTGTATCAGTGTGTCAGTGTGTCAGTCTGTCAGTGTGTCAGTCTGTCAGTCTGTCAGTGTATCAGTGTGTCGGTGTGTCAGTGTGTCAGTCTGTCAGTGTGTCAGTGTGTGAGTTTGTCAGTCTGTCAGTGTGTCAGTCTGTCAGTGTGTCAGTCTGTCAGTGTGTCAGTCTGTCAGTCTGTCAGTCTGTCAGTCTGTCAGTGTGTCAGTCTGTCAGTCTGTCAGTGTGTCAGTGTAATACTTCAAGTATTTGTCTCAGTGTTTGTTGTAAGTGAGTTGGTAAACCACAAAATAAAAGTGAAAAGAAACAGAGTTCCATTTCAAAGGGAGTTTCAGATTACAGACCCCAACACACAAAAGGGACATGCGCAATGCTTTCTTTGAGTTAAATCTGTATTATTCTTACCTGATGTTTGCTGCATAATAATCAATATTTTAAAAGACTGTTTCGCTTATAGAGTAAATTTCTGAAGGCTAAAGGCGTTGGTTACCAACTGAACTCATTGTTAAGCGAGCACGATTTATTAATGACATAAAACGAGAATCTAATACACAATATAGAAAGCCAGCATCCATGTACTCTTGAAGTGGGTCTTTCTGTACCAACTTGTTATACACGATGAGGTAGACAATAGCATGAACAACCGCCTCTTACGTCACGCATGAGAGAGCAGTTAGCCTATTATTTCTACGTCTGCCCAGAGACCCGCGAAATCCACAAGGAAGATAGAACAAGTAACAGAAAATGAGATTTAAAGATTAAGAAAGTTGAGGCATCGAATAATGGAACACATTATAAGGAAACATAAACATAGTGGTCGATGAAGCTCTGGTAATAAAACAAGCAAGTCTGGAATACAATTAAGTCCCACAATTAAAATTAACCTGTGAAAAAGTGTTATAGTTCATTAAAAACACGTAATGGAGAGGAGAGTTGACACTCAGCGACATAACAGGTAGTTAGTTAGCAGGTAACAGATAGGTGATAAGTGGTTGTCAGGGGAGTGAACGTTTTTGAAATTCACTGCAACCAACCTTTGATGTTGATATTTGGGCACTTTTATTTCAAGTTTTTGTAATGCAAAAAGACAGAAGAAAGAAACATATTTAACGGATTTATTAATAACCAATAATTTCACGGACAAGCTAAAATGTAAGAGAAAAATTTTGAAAGAAGTAAACAAGAATGACACTAAATTGTTAAAGATAATGAATGAGATAACAATAGGAATGTTTAAGATTTAACCAAAAAAATGGTTTCCATTTTCTACCTTCGAGATAATGGGTGAACACTTCATTAATTGAACATTTGCAATACAACTATAAATTGGAGACTTGCAAGGTGAGTCGCAGTTGTCTCCTCAGGCCAGAGCAAACCACAGTCGAGAAATAAAAACACACGGAATGACTTTGAATTGATGGCACTGGAGAGAAAGGTTTGGCGCGTTGTAGGCATGTGCTGCATACAGAGTTGCGGGTAATGAATGCATTAAACGCGTGAAAAGGCGTGGCGGTCTAATTTAAAAAAAAAAAACATATAAGGAAAACGTCAAGATAATCAGCAAGATAACCACAGGGATGAAGGTATGAATGAAGTGTCAGAGATCAGGAGACATACTTCACTCTCTACGTCACGAAGGTAGAGGGAAAGAGAGAAGGGGAAGAGATAACCATTGGAGATCTTTGATCTTGAAAGCAATCACATTTGAGATAACAGAATATTTGTCTGTGTATATTTTTGTTGTATTTGTATTGTTACCGATGTATTATGTCATCCATTCACCACTTGCCAACTTTCTGTGGACCATTGATCTTCAACAAGTGTACATCAAGCTATCTTATCAGTTACCATCTATTCAATGTCATTTTATAACTTGTTTATCTGTTTTTAAGTCTGCGTCCGACATCCTTCTCCTGCAGGTTTTGGTGTCTCCCCCAAGTTCGTCTACCCTGTGGTTTCCAGAAAATGGACTGCTATGTGATACATTAGTTGAATTCTTCAATGGGTGCGATATCCAATGTCTAGAGTCTTTTTCTGACATCTTGTTCCATTCGTTGTGTTTGGATCATTCCATCACTTTCTAATTAGTGATCTTGTCATTAATTTCCATTTCCTATTCACTTGGTCGTTCCCCTTCTACCGTGAGGTGTAGAGGTATGGAACATAGAGCGCCAGACTATCCTATCGGTTGTTTTCCTCCTTGCCTGGTTCCATTCTAGTCCTCGGTCCTTCAGAGATTGTCTAATGTTGTCCTCCCAGCGTCCTGGAGGTCTAGATCCCTGGCTCTTAGTTTCCCATGCTTGTCGTAATAGCCGATTCTCTCCCATTCTGCAGACATGGCCAAACCATCTTAGTTGGCACTCTTCTACTCGTGTCTGCAGGGGGTGGGATTTTAGTCATTGACGTATCGTCTGGTTGCGGACCATGTCTCTTCTTTTTACTTCAACCACCTTCTAAAATACTTCATTTCTGAGGTTTGGATCTGTCTTTTGTGGGTTGTAATCATTGCCCATGACTCGCATCCATATGTCACGACAGGGACATATGTGGAGCGGTATACAGCCATCTTTGTTTTCTTACCTCTTTCTTGCTGAGGAATCCTCGATTTATGGCCTGAAAAAGTCTCCCAGCTGCTGTTTTTTGAGTTGCTAACTCTTCTTTGATGCCTCCCTTCCAGTCTATAACAGCTCCGAGATATTTAAAGTGGTCGACCTGCTCCAGGATCTGTTCTCCCAGCTTAATCTGATGTCTTCTTTCCTCTCGTAATATCACCATGGTTTTTGTTTTAGGGCTGCTTATGACCATCCCTCTTTTCTCCAGCTTTTATTTCCAGACTTGCAAGTTGGATTGGAGATGTGCCTCTGATTTAGCAATCAGGGCATAATCATCAGCAAATGCCAGCTCTGAAATACATCTTCCAGTACCCCACTGAATACTTTCTTGTTCTCTCCTTACATGCCTTGATGACATCGTTGATGAGGAGTAGGAAATGATAAGGTGACAGGATATCACCTTGTCTTACACCAGTGGTGGTCCTGAACTCTTCTGACTTATGGTTTGCTGTCCTCACATAATTTCTGCAAGACTTGTAGAAGCTCTGTATAGCATGAATCAGAGGTGCTGGAATGTTCTTCCTTGCCAAGCAGTCCCAACCAAAGTTTATTCCAGGTGACCCCGTCAAACGCCTTTTCCAGATCTATGAAACAGAGATGGATCTCGCTCTTATACTCAAGGGCCTTTTCACTCAGCTGTCTGAGTGTGAAGATTAGGATTTGAGTACTTCGGTTTGCTCGGAATCCGCACTGGACCTCATCCAATTGTGGCTCAGCTAGGCGTTGGAGTCTCTGCTCTAGGATTCTAGAGTAGATTTTACCAGGGACACTGAGAAGGGATATGCCTCTATGGTTTCCACATTGTCAATTGTCACCCTTTTTGAGAATCGGTGTTATGATGGCTATCTCCCAATCCTTTGGTATGGTCTTGTTGCACCACGCTACCTGTAGGATCCTTAAGAGTAATAGGTCGCCTGCTGCTCCCATGTACTTAACCATTTCAGGTGTTATGTGACCGTGCAGGTGTCCCTACTAGTTGATAGCTATAACTAGGTGACTGAGGCAGGCCTAGTTATCTATTATTTACTTTGTTTCTTTCTTCCAAGTGAGATTGTTTCTCTTACTGGCCCCCTTGTTCCGCCAGAGATGATAGTTCTTGGATGAGAATAGGTTCGTCTTTTGTTCAACCCAGACCACGTTCTTCCCTCCTTGGTGTTGTCTAGCGACTGATGCGTATAGGGTGTTCTATTATTCATATCCTTCCTATTACTCAATTCTAATATCTCTGCATTCCTTAATCTCTTCACACATCAAAGCAACCGGAGTGATGTGATTCAATTTAAAAAAAAACAACTTTTATTTACATAAGATAATGCATGATCATCTAACATAATTCATCAGATACAGTTCACATTTTACTATGTCCTCAAGTCTTCCGCTTGATTCAATCACATGTCTCAAAGCATAGTTATATATTGTTTCTCCTGTAGCCTCTTGCATTTCGAGGTATACCTAGCTTAATAAAGTTCCTTCTCATTTTTTCTATTTTGCTCATATTTTCTACAACAGTTCTTCTATATCCTTGGAGTCATGTTCTCACCCAATCTCAACCTAGATAGGTTTAACTCCTTTAAATGCAGCATATAAAATTCAATAGCTACACCTGAAATAATTAAACAATGTCCATCACCAAAATGGCTTCCACCATACTTACTCTAGTATGAGAGAGCGCATGAGATGTTTCGTGAATGTCAGACTCACTTGTGGTGGCGTCTCCATACTTACTCTTATATGAGAGAGCGCTTCATATGTTTCATAAATGTCAGTGCTGTGAACCCTTAGTTCGATACAATCTCGTTTAATGGCAATGCCTCATCTTCTTGGTATAACAGCCCATCCTGGCTATCTGAATATCAAAGTTATCCACTCTTTTTTTTATGCTTTAAATTATGCCTTAGCTTCAATATTCTCTTCTGTAGCTCGCTCCCTCAAATAGATGCTTCATTAGCCTGTGACAAATTTGCTGAAAGTCAAAAAAAAATAGTTCGAAACTCATCTTACCGTTATATACAGAAGTCCGTTACCTATCACTGACTTACTATCACCCCTATGAGCTAATCCTAGGTATAGCAGCACAAATTATTAATCAATTCTAAATGTTCTCCTGAATTTCCTATTACTACCTTTCTATATCTAGCTAATTCTGTAGCCCTTCTGCAAACCGCAGGTTTCACATTTCTTGAGAGCTCAGCAAAACTTGACTTGCTCCGTCAACTTCTCTGGTAGGACTCATCTCTTTTCGTCCTTCAATTTCCTATCTGATGGTCCAAAGTTGTTTTAGTTAATACGATTGGTCCATTGTTCATTTCACTCACCTATCGCCACGCTTAATTCTATGCTGTCACCCCGTGAACTGTGCTACATAACTGTTTACATTTCGCCCACTTTTCACGTGCGGTTCCCTATCCTAACTCACTAAACTTGTAAAGGGCGTTAATATTCATAGTTATTCCCCTTAGCACTTTTTACCTTAGTTTCATTAATCCTTCTATCTCTTAACTAAAACTAGTCTGATATGCAAATTTGGTAAACTCTAATGATATATACTTAGATTACTTTAAGGTCTGAAAAGGTTCCCTCCCTTACAAAAAACACTACATTTTCATTCTTTTATCTCCCATGTTAAGAACAATTAAGTTATCACTTAGATTATTCTGATTTTCTAACCCATTTTTATATCCTCTTTCATCTTGTTAACCCCAAATAACTGTTCGACTGACTTTAACTGCAGCGTATTTTACGCTGTATAACCAAACGGTGACATACGTCCCGGGGCCGTTCAAATGTATCCCGCAGGGAGACATTTGTGTTCTATCAAAAACTATTATCTATTTACCCCACTAACATCTCTAATACTATTACCATAGACGACTCGAAATTACAAGCAAATTAAATCGTAATAGTGAGACTATATTATAAACCTAATATCAATGCTGCAACTAGAGCATCTCATTAATTACTACTTCAACATAAAATCTCTTTACATGAATGTATAAAAGGCATAAATGAACATTGTATTTACTTAATTCATTACCATCATCTGTCAAACAAATAGTACCCAATAATGCAACCAAGTTTTATCCCTTGTATCTCTACATAACCAGTGCTATAAAAAATATATATATATGGACGTTCATCCTCAGTGTAATTTTTGCTTAAGTCCATGAGTAAGACTCCATATGACTAAGTCTGGATCATGTCTCATCTCTGTTCTCTTTTTTCCTAGTCCTGAACACCTCTATGCCTGAGATAGGTACATTATAGCAATTAACATGCACTTAAGGTACTATACATTTTTTTTTTTCATGTCAGTCCTGAACACCTCTATGCCTGAGATAGGTACATTATAGCAATTAACATGCACTTAAGGTACTATACATGCTCGACTGATTCTAGCCTTTGATGCACCAGTCGAATTAGCAGTCATGTATGCAACTAATCACGCGAAATCTTACCATCTGTCTTGGGGCGATAGTAAAAGACCTAAGTCACTATTGTCAGAGCAGGATGTGCTCGGCTGATGCTAGCCTTTGATGCATCTGTCGAAACCGTAAGCTCAGTCTGTTACTACATACATGTACCCATGTATGTCGGATTTACCCAAAATTTTCCAGACCAAAATGCCTCAACTCAATGCGGACATGACCATGTAAGGGTCATCTGTGTTGTATTTTACCAAACCAGTAATCAATACCAATTGTGGAGACATCTCATCTCGAAGTCACCTGTATAACCACTGTCATGTGGAATAAGGCCCTTTATCTACCGTCTAATGTGCGCAGCTCTGAGGGAGTAGGTTTTTCTCTCTTTTTTTTTTTTTTTTTTTTCTGCTGCAACACCCTGGATTGGTCTGTGACATCTGTTTTCATATATCTTCCCTTCTTTGAACTGGTCCTAAACAAAATCTCTGAAATACATACACATTATAAGTTAACCATGCACATTGTTCTTTATAAACTAATTAACAGTGTTGATCTGTTATGGCAAGCCTTGTCCTATGCAGAATCTTGTTATTGTCTTTCTAGAAATCTGTGTCTTTTCTAATCTTGGTATAAACTAGTTTGATCAGTTATAACGGTCTGTTTCTAAGCTTTCTTTATCACTGAAATGTCATGTGATTAATCAAACTTTATCCTTCATCTCTATATGATCAATGTACTTTCATAAGTTAATGCACTACACAGTTAGGTTTCTTTGCAAAGTTCTACGCTTCTGTTCACAACGTTAGTGTATTTTGTAAATGTTTAAGTGTATTTCGAACTATCACTAACCACTATGTTGAGCACTAATAGATCTAATTAGCTAACTAATCGTTGGATACCGTTGATAGAGGTACCGTAATTAAGCACTATAGCTGGGGAAGTGCTGTGAATGAGTACTATATGCTGGGGAAGTACTTTACGGCGATTACACTGTTTGTATGAGTTTGGAGATCTGTTTTGCAAGCTCCATCAGTGTAAATTTCTCTACTGTAGAGACGACTGTCGTACTGATGAAGTTGGTATCAGTTGTGATGTTATTTATAGTCGCTCTGCAGGAGGATGAGGACGAATGAATTACTATTTTGTTGTTGTCAGTATGACAATAGCTTGTTTACTTGTTGTATACATTCTGAGTTTGGTGTTGGTAAAGTCGTCCATTCTTTCAATATCATCTTCTTTACTATGTTTTGATAAGTTCTGATTGTATAAGTAGTACCATCTCGTCAGCAATATTGTTGCTAAAGTTTATAAGATGTGCTGTAGGTCTTTGATGATGATGATAAGTTTTGTTGTTTCTCTGTGGTTGTAAGAATATCTCATCTTCATCATCCCAACTGTAGTATATAAGCTGGGGTTAGCTTGACTAGTGGTTGTGGTTGTTGACTCATTCTTCCTTCTGTACGGCTCCGGTTCTGCTGCATAGTTCCATCTTGTTGCTTGTATGTCACTTGTCATCACCTGTTCGCTTCACATGATCACTGGGGATGCGACAGGTGTCACAGGGAATATGTTATGGCTGACGTAGGGATAGGGAATGATGGTTGTGACCACGTGAATAGCATTGCGAACACTGATGCGTTGTCTCTGTGTAGTGTGGCCAGACTTCTTATGTGATTCTTGTTTCTTTGTTTCTTCTGTAAGGTTTCGACTCCGCTGTAGTATGTCATTTCCCGTTGACTGCAAAGGTCTCCCATCTTCAATGTCCCGACTTGATCGTCTAGGCTGATGTCAACTTGTGGCTGGTAGTCATGGTTGGCTTCTGTTTCCTTCTGTAAGGCTCCGTTTCTGCAACTTGTTTCTTCTCATCGGTTGTAGATGTCTGTTCTTCATCTTGATACATCTGAGCTTGCTTGGCATTTCTTCTGTCATCACATGTTCGCTTCACATGATCACTGGGGTTGCAACAGGTGTTGCAGGGAGTATGTTGGGATTAACGAAGGAATAGGGAATGATGGTTGTGACCATGTGACTAACATTGCGAACATTGATGTGTTGTCTTTGTATTGCAGGTAGACTCATGTGTTGCTCACATAGCTTGTTGCTGCTATCTCCCATTCTCCTTACTTATTCACCATGTCTAAAAACTTCATCATCATGGCCTCTCTACTTTTAAGCGCCTCCAACGCTATCAGTTTATTCATGTCTTGAGTCCCTTCTACTATTCTGACTTCATTAACACTTTGCTTCCTCTCTACCTCTCTATTTCGTATCTCTCCCGAGTTTCTCTCAATCTCTGCACTTCTTACCTCATCAACCGTTTGCCTCGGTTGGACACTGGTACTAATTGACGTGTCTCTGCTTTCATGCCTAACTTTCCCATTTTTCACTGGGATTCTCGACTTCCTTATTTCTCTTCTGCTACCACTACTTATCTCCTCCTTTCTAGCCTCTTGGCTCCTGGATCGATATTCTCCTCGATCCGTATTTCTCCTGTCTTCATTGTCCACTCTCAGCTCCTCAAATTTCATATCAATAAATTCGCACAGTGCAGCCATATCTTCCTTTCTACCATCACCTGCCTCTGGTGATATTACATCTTCCTTCTCCAATGTTTGTCTATTTATCTTCTGTTTCTTTTGTAACTTTTCCAATGTGATCTCTAAATCTGCACAACGTGCGGTTAACTCTTCCACTTTTGTTGTGTCATTTCTTTCTTCCTCTCTACCACTGGGTCGGTATCTTCTTCGATCCTTAGTAGTTTCTCTACTTCTACTACCGCTTCTATTTCTTTGCCTATCTCGGCTCTTGGATAGGTACTCCCTTCGATCCGTATCTCTTCTATTACCCCCTTTATTTCTCAGCTCCTCACATTCTCTATCAATAAATTCGCACGGTGCATCATAATAAGTGTCTTCTACTTCTGTTATCTCTCTATGTCTTTCTTCTTCTTTGTTGTTTCCTGACCATCCATGGTCTACACTGTCTATTCTTTGTTGACCCGTTTCCTTGGTCCTTTTATCTTGTTCCTTCTCTTGTCCTTCTCTATAACTGCTCATCTTCTTTTTCAAATCTTCCAATTTCTTGTCAAGATTTTGAACGAGTGCCTCTATCTCTTCGTTACTCTTTGCTGCACTACCATTTCTCATCTTTTCCTTCCTCCTCCTTCTGACCTCTTCTACATGTCTCAGCTTTGGTAGTTGCCTTGCAACATTCGGCGAATCATCTGAAGACGACTTCTGTCTCTTTATTCCTCTTATTTTCTCTTGCTCCATCTCCTCCTGGGTATCTGAATCTTTAGCTGATGTCTCCTCCGTATCTTGGGTTCGACTTGGACCACTCTGTTGTTTAGTCTGTAATTGTTGCTCCTTTTGTTTCAATAGCTGCTGTTCATGTGCTCTGCTTCTCTGTTCTGCAGCTCTCGTATGTTTGTATGGTGCATCTATTTCATTATCAGCACTGTTCCATTCACTTCTTATTGCTGTCGTATCCTCTAAGATCTCGCTGTAATATTCACTGTCTGCATGCTGACCTATTTGTATTCTATCTTCCTCTTGCGTATGTGTGCCCTTGTCCTCTTGTTCGTTGTACAACCTTTGAGGAGTAGGGGTTGATCTATCATATGTTGTTTCAGGTTCTGCATGGATTTGTGCTCTTGTAACAATCTGTTTCCGCGCTAGTGTTGATCTACCACTGTCACTGACTATGACCTCACTGGAAATAGTATCTATCTCGTCGCTCTTGGTCATTTGAACTACCCAGTTGTCTCCTCTCGCAGTTACACCCCAGTCACTAACTTTGGGTGTTGTTTCTGTTTCGTCATCATGTATGGGTAGTGACGTTCTACTATCTCTATTATATTGACGGTTGTCTCTGGATCTCAATCTCTCTCTTAATTCTGTTAGTGGAATATCTTCCTCGTCTTCTGAATTCTCTCTGCAGCGAGTAAGGCGTCTTACAGCATCTGATACTTGTTCTGCGTTGTTGTTTTGTTCATCAACAATGTCCTGCCCTTCATCGGTGTCGTATTCGACAAGTGAACTGTTTGTTGACTCTGTAGACTCGTAATAAGTCAAAGTAGATTTTCGTATTGGTCTGGTATTCTGTAAAGCTGGTGGTACTATGGGGCGATGATCATTTTTTTTTATCTGTACTACGTGTGCTTTGACTTCGATGCTCTTCTCTTCATTCCATAATTTATAATTTACAGGTGTTGTCTGCTCTAACACTTTGTATCCGTCGAGCCATTGGTCATCCATCTTACCTCGAACATTCTTCCTATAATATACTATATCTCCAGGTTTGAATTGTTCTAATGTCGCTCTTTTGTCTTTGTGCTTCTGCCATTTCTTAAAGGCTTTCTGTGCATTACTATTTGCTATTTGATGAGCCTTGTGCTTTTCTTGTATTATAATTTGAATTGGATCTTCGCCTTGATATCTCCTCTGTGGTTGTAAGAGATTGTCTAATGGGAAATTGGGTTCCCGTCCATATAACATATAGAAAGGCGAATATCCTGTTGTGTCATTTTTATTGACCCGTATTGCTTCAAGGGCTTGATTAATGTATATGTCCCAATACTGGGCATTACCTTGTATATACTTAGCAATGATATCAAGCAATGTGGCATGCATTCGTTCGTTTCGTCCATTTGCCTGCGGTCTGTAATACGTAGTAGTAGTATGTTGAATGTTTAGAGTTTTTAGGGTCTGTTTGAAAGGGTTGCCGACAAATTGTTTACCATTGTCTGTAATTATTCTTCTGGGACAACCATGTCGTGGCAAAAATTCTTGTAGGAAAAAATTTGTTATTGTTGCTGATGTTTGATTCTTAAGAGGATAACTTTCGGGCCATACTGAGTATTGGTCGACAATGTGTAACAAGTATTCGTTTCCAGACTGTGTAACAGCATATGGACCGGAAATGTCCATGCTTATAACGTCCATGGGGAAGTGTGATTGTTTCATCCGTTGCAAAGGAACTTTGGTTGGTCTCATGTTGCGTATCTTGCAAGTTTTACAAGTATTAATATATTCAATGATATCTTTGTACATCGTTGTCCAATAGTACCTTTTCTTGATAACATCTATGGTTTTGTCTCGTCCGACGTGTCCATTGTTATCATGGAATTGTGCCAATATCTGAGGTACTAATGACTGAGGAATTACTTTTTGTGGTCTACCTTCTTGTTTAGGATCTATATGGTACAAGGCTTGGTCTTGTGGCATGATAGTAAATTGTTTAAGCGATTTAGGCTTCGCTTCTAACTGTTTGATAATCTTGGCTATCTCAGGATCTTTTCTCTGTTCTGCGCCTACATCAAATGTACATAAGTTTGTTGTCTCCTCTGTATCTATGTCTGTTGTATTTGTGCCATCGTCAACGTCCACTCCACCGGAACTGATTACATTTATTTCCTTTGTGTTGTCATTAATATCAGTACTCGTATCCAAATCATCTTGCTGTGTAGTACTAAGGTGTGGGATTCTAGATAGAAAGTCTGCACAGATGTTCTGTGTACCTGGGAGGTGTTCAATTGTTGCATCATACTGTTGCAAATTGATAGCCCAAACTTGTAACTTCTTTGGTTGTTCATGTGTCTTGGTAAGCCAATTCAGCAATGGTTGATGATCTGTTCGAATGGTAAGTTTGGTACCTCTAATGTAAAAGTCAAGTTTCTGTATAGCATAATGTATTGCAAAGGCTTCTCTTTCTGTGACTGACCATCTTTTCTGAGTTTTAGAGAGCGCATGTGATATAAATGCTATAGGCATCTCATTAGGGATCTCTGGTGTAGTAAGTATTCCAGCCTCTTCTCTATGCTGAACTAGGCGAGCACCTATCGCTGTCTCAGAAGCATCCGTATAAGAATCATCGGTTGAGATATGTCTGGATGTGTTAAAAGTGGCAATGATGCGAGTGCTTCTTTAAGATGTTCAAAAGCCTTCTGACATTCTTCTGTCCACTTAAATCGAGAGTACTTCTTGGTGAGGGCAATAAGTGGTTCAGCGACTTCTGAGAATTTTGGAACGTGGCGTCTGTAATAACCGCAACATCCTGTAAATGCTCGAACTTGCCTGACTGTTGTGGGAGCAGGTATCTTCTTTATTGCTTCTACTTTCTCTATGTCCGGCCGAATGCCATCTTTGTTCACTATGAATCCCAAGTACTTAGTTTCTGTGTTCAGAAATTGACACTTGCTTAGCTTGAGTTTTACTTGGTGGTGTCGAAGACGATCAAAAACTTGCTCTACTTTCTTTAAGTGTTCATCCACAGTACCTGCTGTATGTATGAGTATGTCATCTATGTAAGCCAATGCAAAAGTGTGCATACCTTGCAAGACTTCATCCATTAATGCCATGTATGTTGCTGGACTTCCTTTCAACCCGAATGGCATAACATTCCATTTGTAGCTACCTATGTGTGTACAAAAGGTTGATTTCTCCTTTGCCGCTGGAGTCATAGGGATGCACCAAAATCCAGAGCGTGCGTCCAATGTGGTAAAATATGTTGAATGCCCAAGTGTTGCCAATATGTCATCAATACGTGGTAGCGGGTATGAGATCGTTTTAGTTATCTTATTCAGTGCTCGGTAGTCGCAGCAAAATGTACTTGATCCATCTTTCTTTGTGACAATAACTATAGGCGATGACCATGCCGATGTAGATCTTTCTATGATCCCTGCTTGTAACATTTCGTTTATGGCTTTTTCCACTATCTCCCGATTCTTCAGAGGGGTGTGATAGGGTCTCAAACTGATAGGGTCCTCTACTGTAGTCTGGATGTCCATGCTTATAGTATTAGTTCTGCCCAACTCCATGTCTGTAAGTGCAAATACATCTTGGTGTTTGGTAACAAATGCACTAAGTTTTCTCTTATTTTGATCGTCTGCTTTCAATGTCGCCAGCAATTGTGCTGCTCGATCTGGTATGCTTCCTGGTGTATGCGAATCCTCGCTTGACCATGGTGTCTTAACACATGTATTATCCTCCATTCTGTGAAGGTTGTTCTTACTCTCTCGTTCTCTGTTATTGTATCTCCAATGTCTGTCATTCATAGACTCGTTCTTCCTAAATGGTTTGTTTCTATCTTCTGCTCTGGTTACACTGACTAACAAAAAAAAAATTTTTTTTCTTTCTCTAACATTTCTATGTTTTTCTGGTCAATTTTAATGCGCTGTTTTTAAATCTGCAAACCGTTTTTTCTCTATCAGGTCGGGATCTCTAGAAATACGCAATTGAAGTTTTTTAACAACGCATACAGTATTACAACATCATTTGTACAAGAAGTATAACAGTTATGTAGGCTTGAATTTCTTTGCAGTCGACTTTCGTCGGTGAATGGCATGTGGTACATCGCGATGAAGCATCCAACAATAATCGGCAAGCATGGTCACACTCCACCGTACTTGATAACGTGACTCCATTACGGCGATATCTTGATGGAATCATTCTCCATGTTCATCGCTGACTTCGCCAAGGTTGTCAGGGATAAAGTCAAGATGCGAATCGAGCAAATGGATTTTGAGGGACATGTTACAGCCCATAATTCTGTATGCATCTATGCACTGCTTAACAATATGCACATAGTCGACAGATTTGTGATTTCCCAGAAAGTTATCGACGATCGATTTGAATGCCATCCATGCGCGAAGTTCACTACCATGTAACAAGTTCTCGAATTGTTTGTCTGCAATAACTTTCCTAATCTGAGGTCCTACATAGATACCTTCCATTATCTTTCCATGGCTAATTTGCGGAAACTTTTCTCGAAGATAAGCGAAAGCTTTGCTCGTTTTATCTAACGCTTTTACGAAATTCTTCATGAGCCCCAACTTTATATGTAACGGTGGTAAAATGATGCTGTCTTTGTTAACTAATGGCTCGTGTATTACATTTTTATGCCCAAGCTGCATACGATCCCTGATAGGCCACACCTTTCTTGCATAATGTTCCTGTTTGTTGCGGCTGTCCCATTCACATAGGAAGCAACAAAATTTAGTATACCCAGTCTGCATGCCCGTGGAATTGCAATGACCTTTAGGTCTCCACAAATCCGCCATTGGTAGTCATTGTACTTTATTTTTGCCAAAAGTATAGCCATATTGTCATAAGTTTCTTTCATATGAACAGAGTAGGCAACTGGAATTGATGAAAATAAATTTCCATTATGCAATAACACGGATTTTAGACTAGTCTTGGAAGAGTCGATGAAAAGTCGCCATTCGTTGACTATGTTCTGATGACCGAGGTGCACCATTAGACCTTTTACATCTTTGCAATAGCAAATGTCATCATCCATCTCAAAGTATTGAACAAGTTCTCTGTGTCTATGACGAAATTTAGATATCGGAGTATTGGGCGCTAAATGATTCCATTCTTTGAGTCGTGAACCGAGTAATTCCGCTTGTCCTTTGGTGAGAGCGAGATCACGTATTAGATCTGAAAGTTCTGAATGGTTAATTAAGTGAACACCATCATTCACCAGTACATAATCCGAGTCAGAATTAGTTTCTAAAGCAGGTAAACTATCACTTTCTGATGGTTCATTCACATTCAACGGATATTGTTCTGGTGGAACTGGGATCGGACACGTGATTGGATCATGAGGCACTGGTTTCGAAACCGATTCAATATTTGGATAAACCACAGACTTTCTAGTTTTAAAAGTGAAACCATAGATATTTGTCAAGCAGAAGTAACAATCAGTAGCGTGATTTGTCGGTTCACGCCATATTACTGGCACTCCAAAAGGCATCGACTTATGCTTCGGCGATTTTCGTAACCAACCTGCCAATGTATTTGCACAAGTCGAACAAACTGCATTTGGCTTCCAAGATTTATTTGCATCATCAACTTTCGAATCGAAATAAAGTTCATATGCTTTCTTTAGCAATGGTATAAAGTTTTTCTTGTGAACACGATCGGTAAAATATCCGCACACGTAACAGAACAGATCAGCCGAATTTCTACAACTTCTAGAAGCCATATTTCACTCAGAATTATTTCAAAATACAGTAACTATTTGAAATATAACGTAACATATGTCATGCATCTTTTAGCAGTAAAAAAGTAGAATTATTTTGCATTTTATTAATTTTTAAAAAGTTATATAGTAAAAATGAAAATAACGGTTTCCCAAAAATATATTTATTCACAAATATCTTAAGAACCCGACGTGATAGAGATAAACGGATTTCAAATTTGAAATCAGCGCAAGAAACTGACCTAAGAACACTTATTCTTATATAAGAAAGAAAAATGTTGTTTGTCAGTGTTATTTGCCATGGAGTATACCGTCCATTGTTTCTATTATCATATTCGCACTGTCGTTCACTACGGCAGTAATCGAAGGGTTTTGAATATCTTGTTCCACATCTTTGTTGCAATGGTGCGCTTGAGTATCTCTTATTGGTTATCCGCCATGGAGTATACTCTGAATGTCTACTGTGACTAATCCTTTCTTTTTTTCGTTCACTACGGCAATATTTTGCTGGTGTTGGCAATAAGGAATCTGTAACAAGGTTGATATCATATGGTTGGTCTCTATCACTCTCTACCTGTCCATATTTTCCACCGCTAGCTTTTCGCTGTATTACTTGATCCATTCTTTGCGCTTAGCGAAAGTAATTATGGTCTTTATTATTTATGCCTATGTTTTCTGGTTCGTTTCTGCTCGCTCTCTCATATGGTGTATCATCTTGATTACTGTATCTTCTTAGTCCGCATCTCTGATCCCTGCAGCGATTAGATACATTATTAGAGTTATCTGCTCTCTGTCTATACTGTATCTGTTGATCGTCTTGTCTGTTCTTATTTTGCTGACTATATACCTTGTTTCTTTCTATCCCATATCTTGACCAGTTCCTTGAACTTGTTTGCTGGTTCTGTCGAGTGTTCCTATCTACAAAGTTATCATTGTGCGCACTACATCTCTTTGATAGTCTGTTGTTATCCGAAGGGTAGCCTGAGGTATAATTTCGAGATGTATTTTGCTTTGAAGAATGGTGTTGATTTCCACTTACTTCGGGTGTTCTATTATTTCTTGCAGTGGTTAAGGACAACCTTTGTATTTTGGCTACTATTGCTCCTCTATGTATTGTTATTGTTTGTCCAGAAGTATTTATAATCATAACTGGGAAATCCCTAGAAGATGAAATTTCTGTGATGCCTTCTGTAACGCACATGAGAGGTTCGTTGTTTATGTCTTCGTTGTCCAAAGGTTCGATCTGTACTATCTGACCCGGTTGAATGTAATTGGAATTCTTAACTCGACCTTTGGTTATGACCAGTGTGTTGGGTTTCACTGTGATTGGGGCTGTTAACCGCACTAAAGATGCAATGTGTATGTCATCTTGTAGTGGTATGTATTCGCCATTAATCCAAA
The DNA here is from genome assembly GCA_024509875.1 of Oreohelix idahoensis. Lineage (NCBI taxonomy): Eukaryota > Metazoa > Mollusca > Gastropoda > Stylommatophora > Oreohelicidae > Oreohelix > Oreohelix idahoensis. The sequence continues at coordinate 166,567 of JAMPIV010002791.1, read as the reverse complement.
CCTGATGGTTATCACAGTATATCCTGGCATTATTTTTGTTGAGGAAGTCTCTTCCCAGAATAAAGTTTCTCGACATCCCTCGTGTGATTATAAAGTGATGTGTAATATTTTGTTGTCCTATGCTGAAAGTAATAATGGCAGTACCACATGACTTCATAGGTTCTCCTGTCACTGATGACATGTATGTTATGGAAGGCCGAAAGGTTGTTGAGTGCTTAATTTGCTTATACAACTGTTCTCGTATCAGGCTAACAGAAGCACCGGTGTCCACAAGTGCTCTGTAATTTTTGTTGTTAATTTTGATTAAACAAGAGCTGGGATCAGAAGTGGTATTTATCCTTTGAGGGGGGGTTGTGGGGTGTGAAATCATGTTATTTTCTTGAATGTTTTTAGACCTACGATGAGAGAAGTTATCTTCGTTACTTTTGTAGTCACCACTAACGGTCCTGCTTAATGGTTGACTGGTCCGTTTCCCTGATCGTACCTTCTTGATTGTCCCCTTGTGACAGTATAAGTTGAACGCGTTCCTCTAAAATTCTGCCTGTTGTTATTGCCACTATCTCCCGTTTTATCGTAACTATTCTGAAATGGGCGTGCCTGTTGTCGACACTGCCGGGCAAAATGTCCTCGAAATCCACATGCGAAGCAAATGGGAACATTGACCTGTTGTATGTTTTGTTGTCTGTTCCTGCTTTCTGGTTGTTGGTGTCTTGACTGAATTTGACGGTGCCAACGTGTTCGGGAATGTCCGACCTCCATGGGCTCGTGTTCTGTATGAGTTTCCACTATAGCATCTTGCTCAACGCATTGGTTGAACCTAGTCTGCACATTCTGTTCCCTCACTGCTATTTGGATTGCCTCGTTTATTGTTGTGGGGTCTTTCCTAATCAAGTATCGTTTAGTGTTGGTACTTAATAAACCATCTACAAAAGTACCCACCAGATGTTTTTCCATATCTGGTGATAGTGCTAAACTATTTGAGGATGCCTCTTCTACTAAATTTAATAATTTCTCCGCATATGACTGAATTGATTCATTTTTCTGTTGTCGTGTGCGACGAAGAAGTGCCCATGCATGCTCGGTATTGGTAATGTCGCTATATCTTGACGTTAATTCTTTCTTTAGCGATTCGTAAGTCTCCATGGGGTATGTGCTTTCTCGTCTCCGCAAAAAGTCTGAGACCAAGGAGCCTGATGTTAAATGCAATATCATTTTGCGGTCTGTGTCTGTGACTGCATTTATCATTTTTGCTGACTTTTCAACATCCTTTATCCACTGTCTAAAATGTTTGGCCTCTCCTGTGAATGGTGTCACACTCGATTTAATTTGGCTATATTTTGTATAATGACCCATCTCATTCATTGTTTCAGTAATAGTTTGTAATGCAGCCATTGTACATTGCTGTTCTGTTGGCATTTGGGCTGGCATAGGCTGTTGTTGATGATATGTTTCCTCTGGAAATGGTGTGGCCATTTTGTCGCTGTTGGAGGAGTGGTCACGGCGCCAAATTAGTCTTATGTGACCGTGCAGGTGTCCCTACTAGTTGATAGCTATAACTAGGTGACTGAGGCAGGCCTAGTTATCTATTATTTACTTTGTTTCTTTCTTCCAAGTGAGATTGTTTCTCTTACTGGCCCCCTTGTTCCGCCAGAGATGATAGTTCTTGGATGAGAATAGGTTCGTCTTTTGTTCAACCCAGACCACGTTCTTCCCTCCTTGGTGTTGTCTAGCGACTGATGCGTATAGGGTGTTCTATTATTCATATCCTTCCTATTACTCAATTCTAATATCTCTGCATTCCTTAATCTCTTCACACATCAAAGCAACCGGAGTGATGTGATTCAATTTAAAAAAAAACAACTTTTATTTACATAAGATAATGCATGATCATCTAACATAATTCATCAGATACAGTTCACATTTTACTATGTCCTCAAGTCTTCCGCTTGATTCAATCACATGTCTCAAAGCATAGTTATATATTGTTTCTCCTGTAGCCTCTTGCATTTCGAGGTATACCTAGCTTAATAAAGTTCCTTCTCATTTTTTCTATTTTGCTCATATTTTCTACAACAGTTCTTCTATATCCTTGGAGTCATGTTCTCACCCAATCTCAACCTAGATAGGTTTAACTCCTTTAAATGCAGCATATAAAATTCAATAGCTACACCTGAAATAATTAAACAATGTCCATCACCAAAATGGCTTCCACCATACTTACTCTAGTATGAGAGAGCGCATGAGATGTTTCGTGAATGTCAGACTCACTTGTGGTGGCGTCTCCATACTTACTCTTATATGAGAGAGCGCTTCATATGTTTCATAAATGTCAGTGCTGTGAACCCTTAGTTCGATACAATCTCGTTTAATGGCAATGCCTCATCTTCTTGGTATAACAGCCCATCCTGGCTATCTGAATATCAAAGTTATCCACTCTTTTTTTTATGCTTTAAATTATGCCTTAGCTTCAATATTCTCTTCTGTAGCTCGCTCCCTCAAATAGATGCTTCATTAGCCTGTGACAAATTTGCTGAAAGTCAAAAAAAAATAGTTCGAAACTCATCTTACCGTTATATACAGAAGTCCGTTACCTATCACTGACTTACTATCACCCCTATGAGCTAATCCTAGGTATAGCAGCACAAATTATTAATCAATTCTAAATGTTCTCCTGAATTTCCTATTACTACCTTTCTATATCTAGCTAATTCTGTAGCCCTTCTGCAAACCGCAGGTTTCACATTTCTTGAGAGCTCAGCAAAACTTGACTTGCTCCGTCAACTTCTCTGGTAGGACTCATCTCTTTTCGTCCTTCAATTTCCTATCTGATGGTCCAAAGTTGTTTTAGTTAATACGATTGGTCCATTGTTCATTTCACTCACCTATCGCCACGCTTAATTCTATGCTGTCACCCCGTGAACTGTGCTACATAACTGTTTACATTTCGCCCACTTTTCACGTGCGGTTCCCTATCCTAACTCACTAAACTTGTAAAGGGCGTTAATATTCATAGTTATTCCCCTTAGCACTTTTTAACCTTAGTTTCATTAATCCTTCTATCTCTTAACTAAAACTAGTCTGATATGCAAATTTGGTAAACTCTAATGATATATATTTAGATTACTTTAAGGTCTGAAAAGGTTCCCTCCCTTACAAAAAACACTACATTTTCATTCTTTTATCTCCCATGTTAAGAACAATTAAGTTATCACTTAGATTATTCTGATTTTCTAACCCATTTTTATATACTCTTTCATCTTGTTAACCCCAAATAACTGTTCGACTGACTTTAACTGCAGCGTATTTTACGCTGTATAACCAAACGGTGACAGTTATACCATCATGCCCTGCTGCTTTGCCCATCTTGATTTTCTCCAGTGCTGCCTTCAGTTCTTCCATTGTTATGTCATCTTCACCACCATTGGTGTTGTCTTCTGTGCTAGTGGTTATCATTTCTGATGCTTGACCTTGCTCACCATCCAAGAGCTCTGAAAAATATTCTTTCCATCTTTCCATTACTTCTTTTGGGGCAGTAAGCAATTTGCCTTGCTTGTCCTTTATAAATTTAAGAGGGCATTGTTTTTCCTTCATCATGTTCTTTAGGGTCTTATAGAACAATTTCCATTTCAATATTGTTATCTCTCACGCTCCTCTCTCTCTCATCCCCCCCCTCTCTCTCTCTCTCTCTCTCTCAAGGAAGGGCAGAATGTTAGACGGGCCTGCGTGCCCAATTCTCAACCCTTTGAAAAATAAAGTTCGTTCGTTCGTTCGTTCTCTCGCTCTCTGTATAAGTGTGTATTTGACAAGTAGAATCCTCACTATATGTTTTTGCCTCTTTGCACACATTTAACCTACCTTAATTTTTAAAAATTTCTATTTTGGGGTTGTATCAGGCGTTATCACTCTTCAAGTTAAAAAATTTGTAGTCATTTCTTTATCTACGTCCGCCTGACCCGCTTCAGACATTTAAATGTTAGAGAATTCGTTTTCAAGTGAAATGTGGAAAACTGTTTTGGCTTTGCGTTTCTGAAGGATAGAGTAGCTGGCCCATGACCTACTCTACTTCTTCGTCACCTACACTACACCTGGCAAGCTGTAGCCTAAATATCCCCCGCCCCAGTTTCCGGTCCCGGGGATACACTAACGGTATATTTCGTTTATCTGTGCATGAGCTGATTAGAAGGATCGAAATGGGTTGACAAGATCGCTCACGTGGAACTGACGACAAGAACCAGTAAAGTATAGTGGACCAAAATATGAGAAGAAGACGCTGAGTTGCATAAGACACACTTTCAAAACTAATTAATATGATCACAAGACAGTACTTATTAGTGGAGCGTCCGATTAGCAGAGTGGTTAGAGATAAGGTACCGGCTTCGAAACACGGTGGCGTCATGCACCGCTTTACCCAGCTGTAATTGGGTACCTCCTGAGATAGGAACGGCAAAAAACAGCGAGGAAAGGAACTGATCAACCCCACCTCTCGAACTGGACCTAGGATAGTGACGCCCCTAACACTTCACTCCCCTACAGTAGTATCTTGTATAGGACTACATTGACCTTTTATCTTTCGTGAGTCCCCAGGGGAAGGAGACATAGAGAGAGAGACGAGAAAAAACACGAAGACGAGATAAAAATAGAAGATATAAAGATGCCATTAAAAGACCTTGAACACTAGTCACAGGCCAGGAAGTCTTTACAGTGAACTAGTTGAAGTTCTGTACTTCACAGGGAACTGAAAGTTCGTGAACGGCTCTAATGAAATACTTGCAAAGAATAACTCATGAAAAATTAGCAAAGAGTAATTTATGAAAAACTAGCAACGAGTGAATCATGAAAAACTAGCGAAGAATAAATTAAGAAAAACTAGCAAATAATAAATCATGAAAAACTAACAAATAATAAATCATGAAAAACTAGCAAAGAATAAATCATGAAAAACTAACAAATAATAAATCATGAAAAACTAGCAAAGAATAAATTAGCAAAAATTAGCAAAAAATTTAACACGTAAACTACGAAGTCAGCTGCATTAACTTTTAGTTTCGATAACTTCACAAATTAATTATTTATAACTCACATGTTTTTATATTTGTGACATTGAGAGCTTTATGTTTATCTTTGTCTTATTACAATGTACACACGACAAAGATACGTCATAAAATTGAATTTAAACAAAGCCCGTCTATTAAGTTTTATACAGAAGGACACTTGCAAGATTTAGCGAAACTTCGGTAAAGGTGTCATGCTGGTTGTGAAACTTCTGCGATGGGCAGCAGTACTCAGAAAACTAGATTGTTACTTTCACAAATAGTTTACAACCTTTTCAACCGAAAAACCTTTGTCAAGTTGGCAGAATGAATAAAATCACGAGAACGTAGTCTATTCGGAATTTGCAACCAAGGGGGATGGGTTCATCTCCCAGCGCAGTCGGAGAAAATAAGTAACATGAGGAGGATTCTTGGGACGGGTAACCCAAGTGGGTCTGCTTTTCTGAAGTGTTAATGCTCTAAGATTGTCACAGACAAGGGGTATGATGACGTTGCAAGAGGCAGCAATGCATGGATGCATATCTGGAGACATCCTTAACTGACCACCAACTAAGAACAATCTGTCTGTGATGTTAATTACACTCTAATTGACTCTTGACATCATTCACACACATCCCAGGATTTCCCCTCACAAGGAACCAATAGCAGAGGTAGAAGCATGATCTACATGGAGCAAGAAGAGAATTATGATGATATCGTAATATGTACATTTTTATGCCAACATTTCTAAATTCACATTTGTTATATACAGTATATATATATATAGCTCTGTCAAGAACGGCGGTATCGGGATATATATATATATATATATATATATATATATATATATATATATATATATATATATATATATATATATATATATATATATATATATATATGTTTGTATATTGTCACGTTGCCTCCCCTTAGCTCTGCAGTAGTGGTCCAACAATGGCAAAAACTCAAGAGTAACTGATGTGAGTCTTTAAAGGTGTCTACCTTAGCACAAGATTACTCTTGGCAGAGTTGTAGGTGGAAGGATAATGATGCTTCTTCCTCAAGGGAATATTCACAAGATGTTCAGAAAAGTGAGAACAATGCTGCATGAGGCGGAGCAAATGTAAACTCTAGGATCTGCCGATAACTTTTGTGAAGGATAGGGTTATTTTATAATTAGTTAGCTCGTTCAATTTCCCAGTTCAGCGAAATTCCTCTCATTATTATTTAGTAGCTCTGATTGAATGTATCTAAGAAATTGTCTGAGACATACGGATACAACACATTCAAAAAAATTTAATCAACTTTAAATTTGGATAGATATAAATAACAAATTTAATAATCACGTAGGTTTTAACAGTTATTAAAATGAAAAATTGTTTAGAAAAAAGTATTCACCACAGTGTGATGTTATGGTTTTTTGAAAATGGACAGTTCACTTGGGAGCTTTTAAGTTTTACTTATCTGCCAATAGTTGTTTCTGCTCCCGCTGATGTTTGGATCTTTGCAGATAGATGACTGGAGCGCTCACGTCCTTGGTCAAGATTAAGAGTTGCAGCACGTCCCAAGTAGAATCAGGGAGTAAATTCAAAGCTGGTCCCGCGTCTCTAAGACCCGTCTGGTGATGGTGCCTAGCATCGACTTCAGGCCACTTATACCCTCACTTGTTCCAGAAACAGTACCCTCAGCTGGTACCACCAACTAGTATGGCAAAAGAAGATAAAAGAATACCCTCTGAGTATTGAGTTTCCGACACATACTTATGTGCCTCCCTCTTTTTTTTTATTCCACCATTCTCTTTCAGAACTTGTATCCTCTCTGAGAATTAATCTTAATCCCAGTGGGCGAAGAACTATCGTTAGATTTAAAATGAATAGTTTTATATTTAACTCTATTTGAAAATTTTAACAATATAGTTTGAATATGTTTACATTAACATCGATTAAACAGGTTGTAAACTTTCAATACAGTTACAGTGAATATGTTTTACATTTACACTGGCTGAAAAGGTTGAAACTTTCATTACATTTAGAGTGAATAAGTTTTACATTTACACTGTTTGAAAGTATGTACATCTTTTCTTTCATCATTCCCTCCCTGCTCTACATGGAACTTGGGACTACTTCTGCTTTTGGTTCTTTACAGGAAACTCACAATAAAGCAGTCACCAACTTTGGCAGTAGTGGTCCATGAAGTCATCATTCTATATGCTGAGGTTGCTGCCTCAAATGACTTGGACATCCACTAGAAATTTTCACATATTAATCTTTACATGTCAATATATACGTATTAGTTCACATGTTAACAATGAAAAAAAAAATAGAATTCAAATGTACAACTTACGCCACTCTTTAGGCTCACAGACTGCTGGCTCAGAGAAACAAAGGCACTTGTAGAGGCCTCTTACACTTGGTCTGGGGTGTTGTTACTTTAGCAATAATTGACTTGTTTTTCAGTTCCCTCAGATTCCAGTTTTCTGTTTTAAAATGGTAGAGTTTTTCCTGGGCGTTTAAGTCCCGACAATGCTCAAACATGGTCCGGACTGGTACTATTCTTAACTCTGGCAAGGTCTGGCTGTGTTCTTGGCGCTAGTGAATTTTCACAGTGTTCTAACCTGTCTAAAGTGTCAGGTTATATTGCCTGTCTTCCCCTGCATTTGTTTGTTTCGATGTTAAGCAGGGCTCCAATAGGAAGGGGTGTTGTGCCTTCATTCCGAATGTCTGCCAATCGTGGCAAAAAAATGCGTGGGGCGCTTAAGCGCTTATCATATATTTTATCCATAAGTGTCTAATGAAGTATAAAGCAGAAGTTAATTTCATGCAGAATAAGCGCCCCGCGCTTTTTGTCAATTTGATGTTACGTTTTTTTACTCCAAGCTATAAACTCCTTGAAAAATTATTTTCGAATTTTTAGTGCATTAAAAGCGTGTGTTTAAAATTTTTAAAATATATTTTTGCATTTTCTTCTTTTTAGTGTTAGAAAAATTATGACATACTAAACCATAAACAATATTTTTACTTATTGTAAATCTGGTCTAAAATTTCTTAAGCGATCCATTTCTTTTAGAGCGTCATTATTACATGGCTTTGTGCCTGTTAATTTGATACGATCAATTTCTTCAATTTGAAGGCCATCTAGAGATCGAACTCGACTTTCCCTTGATTCATACTTTTATAATTTGGATTGTTTCCCTTGATTTGGCTAGACACTTGTTTGAGTACTGCCCTGTTTTATGCATGGAAAAAAAATAAAGCACACCACGTACTCTTGAATTTTTAATTAACTTGATTATGGCCCCTGATTTGTTTACATTTCTTCACGAAAACCTTTATTACTCATAATGTCATAATTACAATATTAAATTATTAAATAATTGACTGATTATTGCATTGTCATCGGGAATACACAACTAAGCCAAGTTTCAGAGCTATTGCTCATTGTTATGACTAAAATTCATAACATGTCTGTCGATATCAAAATGGTTCGACAAGTAGTCATATTTGTTTACTATAGTATCCCTTGGTAACAGGAAGTTACGTCATTGCCTTGGGGGGGGGGGGAGAGTAGCAGACGTCTAGAGTTGCTATCAGCAGAAGTGTACGATCGTTTGCTGGGGTCTTCGGTGCATGTATTTTGAGGCAGGTGGACGCATGTGATTGAGCTCCTGATTATTATATGATTTCACAACATTTTCCTGTGATGTTTCGACCACTAGATTATCCATATACCTCTGTGAGAAAATGCTAGTTCATGGATGAAAGAGATTATGATTTCGTTGAAGAAGTGAGTAAATTAAAATTTTGAAAACCTGTCGAGGACAGCGTTACAGTGACAGACAATTCTGAGCTTACTGATGATTGCATATCTACATAATGCCAACGTATATAATGGCTTTCCTCATGAGATTTGTGGAGCAACGTTTAAGTGAATAAATTGTGTATTCATTTGTCCAGCCTGGCCTTTGTGGTGACTTTAATCGTTGGTGGAGAAGGTTGTGTGCAGGGTCTACTTATATACCCCTATGTGGACCTGGCCTGAGTAAATGTATTACTCATACTATAATATAATATAAAGACCCGCAACACTCATCTGGAAGTGATTGAAAAATTGATTGCAAGATTTGAAGGTGACATGAAAGTGACATACAAGTGAAGTTAAATAAAAATGTTGTTAATAAAAAAGAAATTTTTTTTTTTATACAAACCTGATTCTCCTAATGCGATACTTGGGCTTGATGCTTTTGAGTAATTTCCTGGATATTTGGCGCATTTGAGATAAGCGAACTCTTATTTCATCTTCAACACAGAGAAGTCTTTCAATTTTTTTCGCACTTAATGCTTGTAAGTTTTGAAAATCCCAACTTACATAAATATGTCGTAGAAAACTGCATCAAAATAATTAAAGCTCGTTTTGCAATAACAGAATACTCGTCTTTAACAGAAATCCAGTATACGTCCAGTGGTATCTTAGAATGTTTCATTTTAAGAATGCGAACAGTTGAAATAGAAGCTAACTGTTCTTCTTCTATTATTGTAAAATTCAAGTCGGATGAAACAGATAAAAATGGATTTCTTACCCAGTCGACTCTCTCTGTAGTCAACGATTGAAAGTAAAATTGGATATTTGGCCCAATGTTTCCAAATGCTCCATTTGGTAAGGAATAAAAGCTCCATTAAGTAGGGAATAAATGCTGCATTAGGTAGGGAATAAATACGAGCTGAAATCACGTACTAAAATAACATCCCTATAGGTCGAATGGTACAGATTTGTTTGAACTATCATTCTCTTCTACAGCTATCACTGACACTGTGCGTTAACTACAGTCTCTGTGCCATTCAGAATAAATTATAATGTTCACCAGTTCTATTCGCAAGGTTGCGGCGAAAAACTGAATTTTTTTTCTATAGGCGGTCATGAGCAAAAACTAAAAACCGCGAGGAAACCAATCAACTCGCTCCGCCACGAACCACACCGAAAACATTTCCTTAAAATAAAACTCACACCAAATATAATCGGGCGGATTTTTAGCTAACCACGCAACCCCGAACTTGAGCCAGAGATAGATAAACTGAAATCAAGAGCTGAAGAAAATTCACCTTGAAGCGTTGCTTAGACCTGCGGGCATCGACTGCAACCTACTCCACTAGTCGTGTAAACTTTTTTTGTTTACTTTTACTGACTTCTTACTTAGTTTCTCCTATTTATTTACCGCAAGGTGTACATATCAGCTGATTTTAAATCTCTGCTCGCCTATAAATTTGTCCGTAACACAATTAGACAACGATTTTTACGGAAGTTTAGTCAGCAGACCTGTGAAATTGAATGATGGATTTTGAACAGCGCTTTATCTTGTTGTTTTTAGTCATAATGTGAATTTCCTATAGTAAGTAGTGAGAAAGCGTGATGCTGACCACATCACCCCTAGTGTGCAGACGGTCAAGAAAATATGGGCCTAACACCATATTACCAATATGCCTCAATGGGCGTGTAACGGGATCCTTGACCTACCAAGTAGTGAGAAATCTCGAAAAATGAATTGTTATTGTTCTGGTGTAACATGATTTTTTGTGTAATCATTCAGTTTGTTAAAGGTCAAAGGTAGTCCTCAGGAGAAAGTGCTGTCGGTGAGTGAAATGTTACAGACTTCACCTATACTAAGTCCAGCTGCATGGGGTGGTATGACCATTTCATTTCCTCGCTGCATTTGTCTTCCCTAACTAAAGAGCAGAAACAGGTACCTATTTACAGCTGGATAGACTGGAGCATGACGCTACAATGTTTCCATACCTGAACCCGGTTACTTTGCCGCTTGAGGAAAACGGAATGGCCAACGGAGAGGAAGACGAGAGGAATTGGGTTTGTTAGCATAATCTAAAAATTAATGTTTATAATGCTTTGATACCGAAGTTTTTGTTTTTCATAATTATGAAAATTTTGCTTCGTGTCGCTTCATATTAATAAAGAATCGGAACAAATCTTCTGAATTAGAGATCAAATGCAACAAATTGTGCATACGTCAAATGTCACGTGTCGTGCATGTCAGACTGTGTTACGCTCCGCCCAGGCATTTTAAAATTGTGAACTCAGAAACCTCGAGTTCCTAAGAATACGTCTCCGTGACGTCTGCAGACTGCTTTACCAACTGTCCCATCACGTGCGGCAAATATCACAACCACAGTCTAGACCTGGCACGAGCTTTGATCAGTACGTCTGCTGTGATTCAAAGAGGATTCAACAGATCTGTCTGCTTCGTTTATTTGATTGGCTGTCTCTTGTGGGCAGCGAAGAGTAGCAATGGAAGGAGACCATTGCCTGATAAGATTTACAAATTATGGAGGAAAACACTCAACATTGTTGTCGAATGGGGGCTGGTTTTAAAAAAAAGTTCTCAAAGCAATATAGTTATGCGGATGGACTGAGAAAACAGACAGAAGCAAAGAAAGAAATAACACGATAAGAAAATACATGTAATAAAGGATAGACAGAAATCACGACGATAATACCCAGAAAAGACAGAAACAAACGTTTAATGTCTTATTACAGGGGCGTTTTCTGTAGCAGCTTGTTGTCATCACCATTTCTCTCGTTAGCTGTCTATAGGACAGGGAATCAACACTGTAACTGCCTGTATCAAAGCATTCATACGCTCCTGCAGAAGTTTGTCTTACAAAATGAGGTTGATTGCCAGCCTTAAACACCATTTCATGGTAGCTGCACCATACGACATGCGTGAAAGATCAATTGTCCCATTCTCTGTCTCCCCAGAGACCGCCACAGATACACGGGGCAGGGGTGAGTTAGCAAAGATATTTGGTTTGTTCTTGATTATAGCAAAGTTATAGTAGTAGCAGTCCCCTTCGATCATAACTGATTCTGGGAATGCGCCCCTGGGGCGATTTCCCTCAGCTATATTTTTGGTCTGGTGTTTCTTTTGGCGTGTTATTTTTTCTTCTGCTTTTTGTGAAAACTTCTTTTCGTTCAATCTGAGGTGACGCAGTAGGAAGCATATCCACTTGATGCGATCGGCAGCTTCATCCTCACAGGTTGCTGGATTTATATCCAATGCCTTCATGTCTCTCTTGCACACATTTTTGAACCTCAACTGCTGTCTCCCGACTGATCTTTTACCATCTGCCAGTTGCTCGTAACAAATATATCTTTGAGGGATGCGATCATCTTCCATGCGGAGGACATGGCCAAGCTAGCATAGTCGACGCTGTCTAAGCAGTGTATACATGCTGTGGTAAAGTGGGATGATATAAATATTTATAGGGGACTTAGTGTACTGCCTGAGGTCAGCTGTGAAGGTATCTGTATCTAATAGGGTAGTGTTTTACAGATAACCTTACTTGCTACCACATTATACCTCAGTCAGAATTATTCTGGAATATTGTGATGACTAGGTTAAATGTCTAGGGTTATGTAAATGATGAAGTGTAAGTCACAACAACAACAGACAGATAAACAATTTAATTTATTCCACCACACTTGACAACACTGTGACACTCACACACATGTAACACTCTATAAGACTATCTTAAATAAGTCACTGGTAAAGTTTCAAATATATATGTATTAAGTACTTTCACTATTATATATCCTAATTCAACTACAAAGTGAACCAGGAATCACATTCAAATGTAATCACAATTTATATGTACAGAATTTATAAATATGAACATTGTAGTGACATATTTTATTAATATTATCCTATGTGTGTCAGTGTGTAGTAGTACTATGAGGTAATACTGGTTTTTTTTTTTTTAAGCTATGTTGTTATTGGTCATCATGACTTCAAGTGTTTGTTTATCTGGGAAATAGTATGGGGGAAAAGATCACAGTTCCTGTCAATTTAAACAAGGTATTGTCCCTCTTTTTTACTAAAAAGTCAATTTTTGAGGGGACCCATAATGTTGAGCTCCACTGGCCACATAGGCTTAACTTTCGTGATGGTGGCAGGAAAAGACTCCTCTGCTCGATTGCTCCCCTGTGTTCTGGAGACACCTCACTAGTCGCTATCTGGACCCAGGAGTATGCTGTCAGCCTCCAGATTCAGCAAAGCTCAAACCAGGTGCTGCTCAATAACTTTAGGACCACAGTCCCTGAAACAAGAAGGTTGTACCTCCTATTTCAGAACTAATCTATAATCTATGTCCAGACTGAACACAATACATAACAAACACTGAGTTCAGAGCGGTAGGCCAATTGCTATCTTCATCTGAAACAATTGACACCAGTATACTCCTCCCTAATGGTCACTACGCCTCTGCAACTCCAGCATTATTTCTTTCTAGTCAATAAGATAGGTGTCAGTGTACTGTTTGGCAATTCCATGTAGTTTTACTTTTCCTCGACCCTTCTGTTCAGGTTGGAGCACTATATAGGCTTTGCCTCATGTTCGCTACTGAACCACACACATATACAGACATAAATTATCAATTTACATTCAATTTTCATTAAAAAGATATTGAATATATCAAGCTTACCACAATTCATGGAATAATACACAGTTACGTTGACTGGCAATGAATATAGTACAATTTCGATCTGCCGATGTCCCAGGCTTTTATTTAGAAAAATATGCACTGGCGCTCAACGCACTGGTTCTTTAGTAAGTTTATTTGAAAATGTGGTGGTGACCTGACGCCTCTGATTGACTATATTGGCGGGTCTAACCAATCGTGCCATGTTTACACAGCTTTTCAAAAAAAAAAAGTACCCTTCCTTCCGTCTCCCCTAACAACAAAAGATAGTATTTATAGCCCGACTAATCGTGTTTAGCCTTATATTTATTGCGCTCCAATCAAATCGGATTTAACATGGAGACCCATTTCCCGTACAATGGTGGTGTCAAAATCTGCCACTGAGCGATTCTGATTTTGGGGTTGTCTGACACCCTCACTATTTCTTTTGGCTATAATTTGTTAATTCCTAGACTATTTGCGTAACGTTTAACATATTCTTTGTCAGCAAGTCCTAAGGAACCCAAATATACAAATTTAAGGGAGCTAGGTGGCTGCGTTCAAAATATGCATTTTCTTCTTGGATAGTCGTGTTGTTGCCACCTCCTCACTTCCAAACTTTATGGTGTCTGGGTACTGTCATACTAATGTCAGGATTTCAGACATAAAACAGTAGAATGTCAGGTTTCCTAATAAGCGTTTTGTAAGTTTTTAAAACCTAACTCTCGTATGGGTAGTGTTTTTTATCACTGTCCCCTTGAAAAAAAGTTAGTGCTTTTGGCCTTTACGCGTGATGGCAGCAATTGTGTATAGCGAGACGCGTGTTTAGTGTTGCATGCGTGCCTGCTTTCAGCCCTCCCTTCTTTCTATCCTAAGTTCATCTGTCTGTTCGTTTTTGGTAACGTAGTGTATAAAATGACATGAATGGAATTTTAAATATAGGTCAGTTTGCGTATCTCAAGGTTTTTCTTAGAAATGGAGTACACGTTTTATTGTGTTGTGGAAACGCGTGTATGTTGCAGAAGGCTTTTACTATCAACGTGAAACGTTATAATTTGCAGACGACTTAGAAAACAAGGGGGATTTCGAGTACAGTCATTGTGACAGCACTGTTCTTTACCATTCTTCTTTCCTTTTATTGAAGTTATTTGTTAGGCTTTACATTTACTTTTTAATTTATATATGTGGATTAGAATTTCTCACGACACATGCTATGAAGACCAGCACATGACAGCATAAGGCAGTTATATGCGTGATTATTCTACACATTTCTCGGTCGTTTCAAGGTCCTATATTCTATAGTTGCGTATTGTGTCATGAACAATGGCCACGGGCCAATAAGGTACTTTCACTAGGGTGTTTAGCTGGCAGTGTGTCTTTTCAAGATTCACTCTCGCAGCGACAGGATGGTGCCGTTCTGATAATTCCCGGTTCGAATCCCCGGTTAGCCTGTCACTTACGTATTTGCTGAAGTACTTTTTTCAAAAAAAAAAAATAAAATGTTGCCTCGTTTCAGCCAAGACATAGCTTCCGTCGGTTATATCAGGGCGCATGTACAAATATAAAAGACCTTCGATCTAGTTTCGCTATAACAATGTCTGTTGTCTAGAGCCCTCCTTGTCTCTGTCTTACTATTGCATGTTATTTACTGATTTTAGTTTGTTTATTTACTACTCACAGGCCTCAAGTTTGTTTTATTATTTATTTAAATGTGCATTCATCCGTGACAATAGTCAGGTGTTGTTGATATACAAACATTTACAGAAGAGCAATGCTCCTAACCTTTTGTTTTTGGCCAAAATGTGTGGGTAAACACATTACTACAGTGTGCTTTTGTCGCTGTTCGTGTAGGCGATGTTGCTATCATGATGGTGATGACACGGCAACTATTATTTTCGCTATATTTCCCTGTGTTATCGAGCTACTACCGTCAAGAGAGGTGCAATTTTTCAACCTCACTGCCTTATCGATCACGTGGTCGGCTGAAGATATCACAGTTTAGAATTTCGTAAACATTCAATATCTGATATTTTTCTGGTGAGTGTTCAGAAAAATTGTTGTTGTTGTGGTTTTTTGGGGCGCTTTATTTGTTGTTGTTCTGGTCAAGGTTACAAGACTGGCAATTTTTTTGTTGTCCCAGTAAGCGTTATCAGAAACACATTCCACGGATTTCATTCCAATATTCATTTTTGTGTTCCATTGGAGGCGATGAAAGAAGCGGAGAAGGGGAAATAATCTGAATTCTATCAAATTATCATTACAGTATAAGGAAAAATAAAAGATGTAGGAAATAACAGGGAGATCACTCCTTGAGTTAATCTCGGCCTTGGAACCTGACACTTAAATAGGAGAACTCTTCTGTAATGAAACTCTAATTTATCTCCTTATTTGCTGCAGGATGTGTATAAAACTTACCTCAGAATCCCATTGCTGTAAAATTTATTGCCACAGAGGCACTGAGGAAAAAAGAAATAACATTTTCGAATGCATAACATATAAAATGTCACATTGCTATTTTAATTCGATTTTTATGTCGATGTGATGTTAATCTTTCGGCGTGATGTCTTCTCTATGGCGCGTGCGACACTTCTGCCACAATTTCTGGACTCCATTTTGGTTTTCGGAAAAGAGCGGGTATCCAGACAGACGCACAGGAAAGAGGCAACTGGAGACTCGCTCAAACAAACGGACATATTGACGTCAGCATCATGATTCATGTTTGCTCCACGACGAAGATAGGTTTGACATTGTTGCTGGCTTAAGATGTCTATTTTAGGACTACCTACTGCAGCTCTACACCTGAGGCTACATTTTATTTTTGGGCATCTCTTTTAAAAGTTCTTTTTATGATTCTCCCTGGCGTTCCCACTGGCTCCTTTCCCTGTGGGTTCAAATACATTTCTGGTTATACTTGTTTGTTGTTAGCTGAGAGTGTCAGACCATCTGCAATTTCTCTCTTCAATGTCCACCGAGATTTAATAACTAATGATCAATATTTTGTAAATCAAAATACTATGTAAACATTTGTCATTTGCAGGGTGTAAAACGCTTTAAAACATTTTCGAATAATGAAACATGTCACGTTCTCTTGTGACAAATATCTCGGAACCAAGAGGGCGGGCCACGCTGACTGCCTACAAATTTTTGTTTGATCTTGGAAGAATGTTCAGTGACAAGTTGAAAACACATCATCATTCATTCCCTAACCTTAGCTTCCTAACGAGTATACGCCTTAAATCAAGTCACTCCTTCTTATCAATGTCGTGTGCCATTTATTCAAGTTCTGGCCACGTCTTCCTTGTCCGTATTAAGTATGTGCCCACTGCAGTCGTCTTTGAGCTTTCTTGTCTATCTCTATTTCTTGTACTCTGTGGATTCAAGAACAAAGACTGCCTTGTAATGTTATCAGCAGGATTTCTCAGTGTTTGCCTTTTCCAATGCCAAAAGCTTGTCGACTTCGTGTCCCACTGGTGTCAGAGTCTTCCCAAAATGTCCACATTGGTGATCTTGCTGTACTATTTCAATCCTTCTATTGTGACATCAATCCTTCTATTGTGACAGCAATCCTTCTATTGTGACATCAATCCTTCTATTGTGACATCAATCCTTCTATTGTGACATCAATCCTTCTATTGTGACATCAATCCTTCTATTGTGACATCAATCCTTCTATTGTGACATCAATCCTTCTATTGTGACACGCAACCGTATAAGCAAATCTGTGTTTTTCTGGTTGTCGTTGTTGCTCTCTTTCATATTTCAGCGCCATACAGTAGCACTTCTTTGAAACGTTCTTTGAAACGTTCTTTGAAACGTTCTTTGAAACGTTCTTTGAAACTTCTTATTTCTGTGTTGGACATGATTTCTTTTCACTTCCACAACATTTACAACAGATTCAAATCCTGTCTTGACTTCTGTATTCTTATTTTGTTACCACTTCCCCTTCCTCCAACGTTTTTTGTGTTGCTACCCAGATATCACTGTGAGTCCACATTTTGTAGAGTTTATTTCTCCAAATACAATCTCGTTATTACTTGTGCGTTAATACTGGCCTTTACTTTTCCGATCAATGTTGCCGTGAAGCCGAAGTGGGGAACTGAGATTTGTCTTCTTGAGCCAACAGTGTCACATTGACCGCTGCCTGCACGTGTTTTTGTAGGATGTCTGTGATGTTCTCTATCCATCTGCCCTTTGACCTTCCCCGTGCTCTGAAACCAGCTCTTTCACTGTTCCAGGTACGTAGTGGTAATTATTGGGCTCAGTTCTCATGAAATGATAAAACCACTTCATTTTCTATTGTGACTGGAGTCCTATTCAATCGATTCATTTTATAGCCATCTTTGTTGCTAGCTTCCTCTACGGCAGTATTTTGCCGATAATCATCTCTTTCGTAGGAGGTAAATTCTTCTTAGATAACACCGGCTTTAACCAAGCCTGACTTGTTTATCTATCTAATTGTCAAAAGCCTGCAGCGAAGCAATTACAATAGCTTAAAATATGGCCGCTGGAACCAAGCCTGGCGTGTTCGTCTTGATACAGACAGAGGGTAGACTAGTGTAATGAGTCAAACAAATTAAGTCAGATTAGAAATGGATGGCCGTTTGAGGATAACTTGTGTTTAATCTTGTTATAAGCTCCCCGAAGAATCGAACTGTCACATAATGTGTTTGGGTTGATCTCTGCTTCACTACGGCATAATCAGTTACATTTGTTGTACTGACTTATTACATGTATTTCATGGTCAGCACCTTTTTTCTTTCTCTGCTTTGTAGCAGCTATTTTGTATTTTCAAACATTCTTACACTCCTCTCAGTGTTAAGTCGTCATGTCTGTTAGGTTACCCGTTCCTCCCTGCTTTGCAAGGAACGGCTGAGGTAATAATTAATCGACATGTTGGTTAATGTAGGTTGTGGCCGACATCAGACTACAGATTAATACTAAAATCGCCCAGCGCATTTGTTTAATCGCTGATAAGGCCAGGGTGCGTTCTTTGCCAAGATGGTAAAGAGACGGATTGTGTGTGCTCAAGCAATAGATAACGAGATTACTCGTCTGTGCGACACATTTTGGACAGAAATGCATGACATCATCGTTTCGGCACACCTTTTTACAAAGATATTACATTAGATTAAATTAATAATAAGTTATTTGTAAATATTGCCGAGAGAGGATCGGATGTTTTCATTCCATATATAGGAGACGTGACCTTTTGCATCATGCATATTATTTCAGGCGGAAATAATTTTGAAATTACCCCACAAAACACGCATGTTTGAAACGATTGGAGCTTTCTTAGCATCGTAACAAAACAAATGCGGGGAAAGACATGCAATATAACTGGACACGTTTCAGTGTCAAGATACTGTGAGAATCGCTTGCCCAAGACGAAACCAGACTGCCAGAAGTTAGAATTCAGAATTCCATTCATCAGACCGGACTTTGTGTAACATCTTAAAGGACTTAAAGAGCCCAGGAAAACCATTTTAAGAGGGACCGGAATCTGAGGAAACTGAAACGTGGAGTCATAGTGCGAGTTTAGTGCTAACATAACGACCCTCAGAACACGTGAAAAAAAGCATCTGCCAGTGCCTTAAACTTACTTCTCTGAGCAAACAGTATGTGAGCCAAGATTTGCGTAAGTTGTACTTTTTACATTCTATATTTATCATTACTAACATGTGAACAAATATGTATATATTGTCATGTGAATATTGATATGTGAAAATTGCTAAATAGATGTTCACGTCATTTGAGGCTGGTGACTGCTTTATTGCTAATTTCATACAGGGAACTAAAAGCATAGGTAGTCCCAAGTTCCATATGGAGCAGGGAGGGAAAAATGAAAGAAATGATGTTCATTCTATTTATAATATTTCATTTTCAAACCAGTGTAAATGTCTATTTAAATATCATCATCATAACCCTCCACTCCCAAAGGAGCATAGGCTTTCAACAAACACATGCCAAGTCCTCCTGTCACGTGCCATCATCTCAAGTTCCTTCCACGTTCTCCCTATCATTTTCATATCTGTTTCCAGCTCTCTTCTCCATGTGCTTCTTGGTCTACCTCTGCCTCTCTTTCCCTGGGGGTTCCAGAACAAGGATTGCCTTGTAATGCTATTAAAAGGTTTCCTCAGTGTGTGTTCTATCTATCGCCATCGTCTTCTCATCTCTTGTTCCACTGGAACTTGTATAGTTCTTGTCATCAGTTCCACGTTGGTAACCTTGTCATACCATTTTAATCCCTCTATTCTACGCAAGCACCCATTTATGAAAGTTTCTTGCTTTTTGATTGTTGTCTTTGTTGTTCTCCATGTCTCAGAGCCATACAATAGGACTGACTTCACATTTGAGTTGAAGATTCTTATTTTCGTGTTGGATCCGATTTCTCTTGATCTCCATATATTTCCCAATGCAATGAAAGCTCCTCTTGCTTTTTGTATTCTTATTTTGATATCATTGTCTGTCCCTCCAACTTTGTCTATATTGCTGCCAAGATATGTGTACTATTCTACCTCTTGTATTGGTGCTTCTTCAAGTTCAACCCTGTTTTCATTGCATGCATTTATTCTCATTATCTTTGTCTTTTCCGTGTGTATTTTCAGACCCAATTGCTGTGACCTCTCATAGAGTGTTTTCAATTTGACCTGCATCTGATTACGGTTATGGGACAGAAGAGCCAAGTCATCAGCAAAATCCAGATCATCCAACTGCTTAGTCAGAGTCAACTGGATTCCATTTCTGTTGTGTGTTGTTGATGTTCTCATAACACAGTCTATTGCTAATAAGAAAAGAAATGGAGACAAGAGGCATCCCTGTCGCACTCCTGTTCTTATCCCAAATGGTTATGTAAGCTGTCCTTCATGAAGAACTCTGCATGCCATGTCTTCATGTGTTTTCTTTATTAAATTAATGATCTTCAGGGGAACTCCATAATGTCTCACCAATTTCCAAAGTGATTGCCTGTCTACACTGTCAAATGCCTTTTCGTAGTCCTCAAATCCGATGTATAATGGTGAATTCCATTCCAGACTTTGTTCAATTATTATTCTCAAAGTGGCTATCTGGTTTGTACAGGATCTGTTTTGTCGAAATCCTGCTTGTTCATCTCTCAGTTTCTTGTCTATAGACTCTTTTAATCTCTCAAGGATAATCCTTTTTAATACTTTTCCTGGCACTGATAGTAACATTATTCCTCTATAATTTGTGCACTCTTGTAAATTTCCTTTCTTAGGCAACTTAACCAGATATCCTTCCTTCCATTCTGCTGGTATATCTTCCTTTTCTTAGACTTTACCAAGTAATTTATATAACATCTCTGCAGCCGTGTCGATATCTGCTTTGATGGCCTCTGCTGGAATGCCATCAGGTCCAGACGCTTTTCCCTCTCTTAGAAGCTTTATGGCTTTCTTTATTTCTTCCTTCGTTGGTCTTTCACCGTTAATTTGTAGCTCTTCTTCTGCTGGCTGGATGTCCGGGGGGTTTTGTGGAGCTGGTCTATTGAGAAGGTCCTCAAAATATTATGTCCACCTCTTCATTTGCTCTTGTATATTGCTGAGCAGTTTTCCATTCTTGTCTTTTATGAGGCAACTTGTTTGCTTGTATTTCCCTGTCAGCTTCTTTGTGCTGTTATACAGTTCTCTCATATTTCCTTTGGCTGCAGCATCTTCTGCCTCTCTTGCCAACTCCTCAATATACTTCCTCTTGTCTCTTTTAATACTTCTTTTAACTTCTTTGATTGCTTCTGTGTACACTTCTTTAGCCTTGGCTTTGGAACTTCTGGTTTTGCTTGTGTTTAAATCTGCTTTCTTTTTTTTTCTGTCTTTTATCTTATTGATGGTTTCTGTTGTTATCCATGCTTTTTGTTCTCGCTCCCTTTTCCACAGTATTTCTTCACATGTCACATTCCATACCGTTTCGATTTGCTGCCAATAGTCTTCTGTATTCTCTACATCTTCCAGCTGCTGGAGCACTTGAAATTTGTTGGATATTGTGACCGCAAATTTGTCTCTTGTTTCTTGATTTCTTAGATGTCCTACATTAAACTGTTGTCTATAATTTTGCATTGTTGCATATCTCTTGAGTTTCATTTTTACTTTAGTTATCAGCAGGTGGTGATCTGATGCCACATCTGCTCCTCTATATACTCGTACCTTTACATCCTGCAATGATGATCTAAACTTCTTGTTTATGCATATATGATCAATCTGATTTTCTGTTCTATGGTCTGGTGATATCCATGTTGCCTTGTGTATTCTCTTATATGGAAACATGCTTCCTCCTATAGCCAGTTGATTTGAAGCACAGAAGTTTGAGAATAGTTCCCCATTTTCATTCATTATTCCTAGCCCCTGTTTTCCCATGACTTCTTCAAAGCCGGCGTTGACTGTACCTATCTTTGCATTCATGTCACCCATCAAAATTGTGATGTCTCTTCTTTTTACTTTTTCCATAATTTCCTGTAGTCTAGTATAAAATGCTTCTTTCACAGACTCTTCTTTGTCATTAGTTGGTACATAACATTGGATGACATATTTAAATATATGCACTTTAAAATTAATGAAAGTTTCAAAGCTTTTCAATCAGTGCAGGTGTAAATGAAAACATATTCAATCTGTATTGTTAACACTTTCCAATCAGTGTAGATGTTAATGTAAACATATTCTATCTATCCTATTAACCCTTCATTTGAATGTAAAGTGTGAACGGTGGTTGGTTTTAGAAAAGTAAGTGAGTGTAGATAAATGGTTTGGAAAAATAGAATGGAGTTGTTAAAAGACTGTTTGTCTTTGTACAAGGGAAGTAATATGTATGGAGGAGTGCTTTGGGCAAAGGGAGGAAACTCCGTGGTTTCCACTTGGAAGATGTAGTAGTTATTTTTAGAGTTAAGCATATTAAGTGAGTCCAAAATTGTGGTGGGACAAATTTGCATGTAAAGTTTTTGTAATAAGAATTGAAGAGAAGAGTATGGTTTTGAGTCTAATCATCAAAGGGAGATAACTTGGAATTACGTCCCTTGTAAGTTTTGGTGGGTGAGCAAGAAAATAAAATACGCACGAGAAAGTTGTGGTAGGATGAACACATTTTAGGAGTGAACGAAAAATGTTAGAACATGGATTAGTCAGTCAGATTTTGAACGCGCTGAGCGTAAGTTAGCAAGTGTGTGCTAGAGAGATGGTAGTTTGGACGTTCATTAGTGAGCGATGTTTTTGATATTCATGTCTCTGGAAAACAAGCCATTTTGATGTGGTTGGCTACTGTGGTTACAGACACGCCATAACAAGAGTTATGTTATCAAGTTGTCAAGGTTTTGTGTTTTTCAAGACAGCAGTTATGATCGCAGTTTATATTGAAGATAGATTTTTGTTAGATAAAAAAGAGACAGACGTAGTGATCAGGTAAACTGGTAGAAAATCAACATCCCTGGCAGTTGTAGGCCAGTCTTCTAGCAAGATACACCAGATGGTCACTAAGTGAAAAGTTATAAAGATAAACTAACTTTCTTAGAAGATCAACCAGGTGACATAGCAGTGGAGAAATTAGACAAGAGCAGATCAGTGACAGATATGTACAAGAATAAGACTTTCGGATGTTCGCTGAATTGAGAAAATGTACGAATGGGAATTATATCAAATTGAATGCATAAATCTATGAGATAAATTCGCAGAAAAGAGAAGCGGATTCTACTTTATATAAATAAAACTTTGAAGTTCGTTTTACTGCTGTTGGAGTACAGTGTGTCAACAGAGTTAGAAACCATCAACCATCTTTACGTCTTGTCTAACAGTGCATTTCATCACTTGTTTACAGCAGAGTGTTTACATTGTCTGCTCACACATACTGGCCACTGGTTAGGGCAGTGATCTGAACCTCTAGCATCAACACTATACGAACACTATAAAGAAATGCAAACCTTAACCCACACTATCACGGCCACAAAAGTAAATATAAAGCTATTCAATTTAAATGTAAAGCAAGTTTTCTCTCGAGGGATTAAGTGTAATTCTCATCGAGGGTAAACGTCTGAGGTAGATGGGATGGTGGAATAGGAATAAGAAGACACAAAAGCATGTGTCGGAAAACGCAATACTCTATTCTTTTACCATAGTAGTTGGTGGTACCAGTTGAGGGTACTATCTCTGGAACAAGAAGGGAAAAGTAGCCTGAGCTTTAAGACGAGGGGCCAACTTCGTAGACACTCCATGACACTTCTGGGAACGTGCTACGCCCTACAATCTTGACCAGCGACGAGCGTGAACAGTTTACCAAGAACCAACCCATCAGAAGGAGCATAACCGTCACTGACAGCTAAGTAACACATAAAAGCTGCCAAGTTACCTCTGTTACACATTTCTATCCCATCACAACAGAGATGATAAACTTTTTTTAATAAATAATGCTTCGTTTCTTTAAAACCTCGTTAAAACTTAAATGACTATTAAATCTGTTATTTGTAAATATACAAATGTAACGTCGATTTAATCATTTTGGATGTAATGCATGTTTGTTTCAGTTAGTTTACTAAATACGCTCTAAACAGAGCTATACCATAATAAGAAGTCCACTTAGTAAATCAGAGTGGGGGCTTGAACGAGCTGAAATTAATAACTGCTTAATTCTTCATAAAAGGCGGCGGACCGATATAAGTTAACAATTGCCCTGCCAATGAAGCATTGTTCTTGACTTTGGAAAAATCTTATTGATGCTCCCTTGAGATAGATGCATATTATCCTTCTATCTACAACTCTGCCAAGAGTAATCTTGTGCGACGGTAGACACCTGTGAAGGCCCATATTAGATACTCTTGAGTTTTAGCCACTGTTGGACCACTACTGCAAAGCAGAGGAGGCAAATCCACGACACTAACCCAGGACCTTCCGAACGGCAACACAGCATAGCTACTGCAGCGAATCACACAATCTTCCCTGCTAACCAGGCACCAGACAAATAGTTATTCGCTCCCTTGCTAAGGTTAGGCAGAACCATTTGTATGCTTCCAGCTGGGTTGTTTGTTATTTCTGCCCAGGAAAGTTCAAGCAAAATAACAACATGAAACCTGACTCATGCGGTCAATATGAGAGAAAATACGAGTTAGAAAGAAATAAAAGGAAGGTACAGTAAGGAGAAGAAGACTAGTATAACACGATAAAACGAATAGCACGGTCATGTGACACAACGATAACGATACATATCTATCTCACAGAAGTGCGCGGAGGATACAAAGTTTGCAACAAAGCTAGGACACGCAGCTGTTGTACTTGGATGGGTAAGAAAAAAAATTGAAAAAAGGTGATTCGTCTTACGAGGACAAAAGACAAAAAAAATAGTCAACGTTGCGGCCACAAGGCCTTCGTCAGGGCATCCTAAAAATGCCTGTGAGAATCCCTAAAATAGGAGCATAATCCCCCTATTTACATCACTGCCAGGATTAATCTTGAGTGAAGGTAGCTACCTTTGAAAAAAAAATCACCCTTTTACTTCACGTGTTGGGTCATTCGTAGACCACTAGTGCAGATTAAGGGAAAAAGCTCGCAACATCTGTCTCTGTCTCTGTCTTTGTAGTATACAGCAAATTATTCTTTTATTACCTTTCAATAAACGTATGCCACGTCCACCTCCTCTGCCATATTCCACTGGTACTTGTCTGGTTCTCGTCATCTCTTGTTCCACTGGTACTTGTCTGGTTCTCGTCATCTCTTGTTCCACTGGCACTTGTCTGGTTCTCGTCATCTCTTGTTCCACTGGCACTTGTCTGGTTCTCGTCATCTCTTGTTCCACTGGCACTTGTCTGGTTCTCGTCATCTCTTGTTCCACTGGCACTTGTCTGGTTCTTGTCATCTCTTGTTCCACTGGCACTTGTCTGGTTCTCGTCATCTCTTGTTCCACTGGTACTTGTCTGGTTCTCGTCATCTCTTGTTCCACTGGTACTTGTCTGGTTCTCGTCATCTCTTGTTCCACTGGTACTTGTCTGGTTCTCGTCATCTCTTGTTCCACTGGCACTTGTCTGGTTCTCGTCATCTCTTGTTCCACTGGTACTTGTCTGGTTCTCGTCATCTCTTGTTCCACTGGTACTTTTTTGGTTCTCGTCATCTCTTGTTCCACTGGCACTTGTCTGGTTCTCGTCATCTCTTGTTCCACTGGTACTTGTCTGGTTCTCGTCATCTCTTGTTCCACTGGTACTTTTTTGGTTCTCGTCATCTCTTGTTCCACTGGCACTTGTCTGGTTCTCGTCATCTCTTGTTCCACTGGTACTTGTCTGGTTCTCGTCATCTCGTGTTCCACTGGTACTTGTCTGGTTCTCTTCATCTCTTGTTCCACTGGTACTTTTTAAATTCTCGTCATCTCTTGTTCCACTGGTACTTGTCTGGTTCTCGTCATCTCTTGTTCCACTGGTACTTGTCTGGTTCTCGTCATCTCTTGTTCCACTGGTACTTGTCTGGTTCTCGTCATTTCTTGCTCCACTGGTACTTGTCTGGTTCTCGTCATCTCTTGTTCCACTGGTACTTGTCTGGTTCTCGTCATCTCTTGTTCCACTGGCACTTGTCTGGTTCTCGTCATCTCTTGTTCCACTGGTACTTGTCTGGTTCTCGTCATCTCTTGTTCCACTGGTACTTGTCTGGTTCTCGTCATCTCTTGTTCCACTGGTACTTTTTTGGTTCTCGTCATCTCTTGTTCCACTGGCACTTGTTTGGTTCTCGTCATCTCTTGTTCCACTGGTACTTGTCTGGTTCTCGTCATCTCTTGTTCCACTGGTACTTGTCTGGTTCTCTTCATCTCTTGTTCCACTGGTACTTTTTTAATTCTCGTCATCTCTTGTTCCTTTGGTACTTGTCTGGTTCTCGTTATCTCTTGTTCCACTGGTACTTGTCTGGTTCTCGTCATCTCTTGTTCCACTGGTACTTGTCTGGTTCTCGTCATCTCTTGTTCCACTGGTACTTGTCTGGTTCTCGTCATTTCTTGCTCCACTGGTACTTGTCTGGTTCTCGTCATCTCTTGTTCCACTGGTACTTGTCTGGTTCTCGTCATCTCTTGTTCCACTGGCACTTGTCTGGTTCTCGTCATCTCTTGTTCCACTGGTACTTGTCTGGTTCTCGTCATCTCTTGTTCCACTGGTACTTGTCTGGTTCTCGTCATCTCTTGTTCCACTGGTACTTGTCTGGTTCTCGTCATCTCTTGTTCCACTGGTACTTGTCTGGTTCTCGTCATCTCTTGTTCCACTGGCACTTGTCTGGTTCTCGTCATCTCTTGTTCCACTGGTACTTGTCTGGTTCTCGTCATCTCTTGTTCCACTGGTACTTGTCTGGTTCTCGTCATCTCTTGTTCCACTGGTACTTGTCTGGTTCTCGTCATCTCTTGTTCCACTGGGACGTGTCTGGTTCTCGTCATCTCTTGTTCCACTGGTACTTGTCTGGTTCTCGTCATCTCTTGTTCCACTGGTATTTGTCTGGTTCTCGTCATCTCTTGTTCCACTGGTACTTGTCTGCTTCTCGTCATCGGTTCCACATTGACGACCTTGTCGTGCCAATCCTTCTCTTCTACTCAAGCACCTTTTTATGAAAGTCTGTGACTTTTTGGTTGTTGTTGTTGTTAGTCTCCATGTGTGAAAGCCAGCATTCGTCCTGACGTGACATTGAGTTGAATATTGGTATTTTTGTTGAAGATTCTTTTCTTTATTTTAATTACCGTATTACAATATGTCACTGGAATTGATGGTTCTCGTCCCCATATACATGACAGCATAGTTATTTTTCTTTTTATTTCCTCAGGATATTTTAACAATATCAATTCCCTTTAAAAGCCTTCCCGGATACGTAGAAAGTGGTAGTACAATAATTGTTGCAACTTGATAAAGCCGTGGACTTTTTTGTTGCTTATTGAGATGAAGTTTCTTCATGTTTATGCGTGGTTAAGTTATCAGTGTGAATAAAGAACGTTTTGTTCAAAAGTTCAATAATAATTCATTTGTTCAGGTACAATCAGAGCTCACAATATAAGGGTTGAGACTGGTAGTTCGTTCAACAAATGTTCAATGCATTTTTGTTCTGGTAGTACAGTAGACAGGTGGCGTGGGGGTTTTCAAGTTCGCTGTAGTATACTCCGGTGTCAGTTGTGGTCTTCATCTTAGTTATCAAATAATGAAATGTTTGTCTTGTCTACCAAGTAAACGTGGATGAAATCATCAGATAAACCTTTTTCTTATTCAGCTGTCTTGTTCACATAAACAATAAAACATTGCGTTCGTTCATTATCTGATTTTGTGAGTTCTTCAAGTTAAAAGTTCGTGTCTTTAACAAACAGGGCTACCTCATGTGTTGACATTTCTCACTTGAATCCCTAAACTTCAACCTGCATGTTGGAGGTATTAAACTACTGTTTTCTCAATAACAGAGTTTAACCGTTTACTCACGATTGTCCATCATTGACGAAGGAGCGGCGGTTGAACAACACTCAAGCCTCCATTCTCTTCTTCCATCTCGACATTATGATGCTCGAAATAATGTAATCATTTATGTTGAATAATTCCTGAACCTGGTGTGTCTCACTCTTTTAACTACACTTGTTTTTATTTCATGATAACCCTTTCTGAAATGTCTCGTGTCTGATGTTAAAACTGCTCCTTTAATTTCGTCCTTCGGTCCTTCTGTTTCCTTGGTATATCATCACTGCTTCTAATCAACGCTCTATGTTGTACTCCTCGCCATTTTAAAATAGAACCGAGAGTATACTGCTCTAATAAATTTTTAATCTTCAGTTGTCGTCATGCGACCGAAATATCATCATATACTTTGTGTCACAGTATATATGTTCGCCGAAATATAGGGTTGGTCACGCTGTGAGTGGCAACATTGATATAATGAAAAATCCGTTTTGTCAGCTGACCGGAAGGGAAGTGAAAAACGAATTCTGGCGCAAAAAGTCAGGGGAGTTGACTTCTGGCCATCGACCGGGATAGGTCGTCTTTATATTCCCTATCAGCGTTTTTGCTGGAATGAGTTTGCCATTATTGTTCAGATTTAGGGCTTGCCTTTTCTTCATGCGGTTTGGATTATATTGCATGATTCTAGAGTGATAATGTATTAGCTAGCGGAATTTCCTTAGGCCGGTGATGTTGAGTTATTTGTGATTTAGTTTTGCCTGATCTTAGTACATAATTTCGCCGGTGAGCGAAAGTCATTGTGATGTCCATTCAGGATGGCCATACCAGTGGGTATGATACTGATATATTAAGTTGTTAGTAGTGCAAGCTATTTTGGTATTTATGGTCAGTGTATTTCATATGTATTATGAGCCGTGTTGGGCTTCATTGTGTGCAGTGTACTATTAAAAAGGGAATTTACCTGTTAAATGTGTTATATTTATTTATTGTCAGCTATTGTATGCTGTGGTCGTATCCTTAGATGATGAGCCAAAGATTAGATAAGTGTCTTGTGTTAAATCCACAGTATAAATAGTTTTCCTGACACTTTGACGAATACTGAAAACTCTTAACTAATAGCAATACTGACAAATTAAGAACGTAGAATAATAATGTTGTGTGACACGTTGTTTGACACGTTGTCTGACACGTCGTCCGTCTGACACGTCGTCTGACACGTCGTCTGACATGTCGTCTGACACGTCGTCTGTCACGTCGTCTGATATGTTATCTACAATGTTGTGTGACATGTTGTCTGACATGTTGCCTGACATTTTGTCTGCCAGGTTGTCTCACATGTTGTATCACATGTTGTCTGACATGTTGTCTGACATGTTGCCTCACATCTCTTCTGAAGTGTTGCCTGACATGTCGTCTGACTTGTTGTCTGACATGTTGTCTGACATGTTGTCTGACACGTTCTCTGAAGTGCTATCTGACACGTTGGTTGACATGTTGTCTGACATGTTGTCTAACATGTTGTCTGACATGTTGTCTCACATGTGTTCTGAAATGTTGTCTCATATGTTGTCTCACATGTTGTCTCACATGTCATCTAAAATGTTGTCTGATATGTTGTCTGACACGTTGTCTCATGTTGTCTGACATGTTGTCTGAAATTTTGTCTGACATGTTGTCGGAAATGTCGTCTGACATGTTGTCTGATATGTGGTCTGACATGTTGTCTGATATGTGGTCTGACATGTTGTCTGTAATGTCATCTGACACGTTGTTTGACATGTTGTCTGAGGTTTTGTCTTACATGTTTTCTGACATGTTATCGGACACGTTGTCTGACATATTGTCTGACTATTCTAACACGAGGTTCAAGATTTATCAGATGCATCACCTTGATAACTTCGTAGAAAAGAAACACTTTGTGACAAAACGGGGCGGCCCCTGTCGATATTTGTTTCGCTCCGGCAGGATTGGTACATTTGTGGGACTGATTTTTATTATGTGCTTTCAATTATCGCACTTTTCTTTCTTTCTTTCTTCGTTATTTTTCTGCTAAGTAGCAGATATTTGAGTATTGTCGAATCGATCGACACTCCCTGTAGGTGATAATAATCACATTTGCTTGACGCTACCCAGATTTGCTGAGATAATTACTCGCAGTCGCAAGAGAGTGGCACAGCTTGGCTAAGATTAGCACAAGATCTCGTGTACGCGGCGGAAACTTATGACATAAGTGTTTCCTGTCCTACTTGTTATGACATTAATACTTTCTGATAAAGTAATGATGGTTACATTTTGAACACGCTGTTGTATGAGTTTACCGATCTGTCTGTAAGTTCGTACACAAGGGCATCGGACATCTTATTACCATATATAGGAGAGTTGACCTCTGCCTTACGTTCAAAATTATCCGATGTCGGAATATTTTGAAATTACCCCATAACCCGCCTGTTTGAATATGATTGGAGTTTTTTGATAGACCATAACAAACGATGGCGTGGGAAGGCAGGGAGTATAATCGGATCATTTTCTCAAACTATTCCACTTGAGAAATCTCTCGCCAAGACACCAGACTGCTACAGTGAAGAATTAGAATTCAGAATTCCTTCTTAAAATACCTGACACGTTTTATTGGAGTATTTATCAGGACTTACAATATAGCCCAGGAAATCTCTAGCATTTTAAATAAGGAAATCGGGACTGATGAAACTGAAGGACTACACACAAAATCAGAGAGGGAACTTATTAAATTAACGACACCTTTCAGACGCGTGTAAGAGGCCAATTCAAGTCTCTTTTATTCATCTGAGCAAAAGTCTGTGAGTCAGGATTGGCGTACGTTGTGACTTACATTTCATATTTTATTACTAACATGTGAACTAACTTATATACATGTATATATTACCATGTGAAGTTTAATATGTGAAACTCGCTATTGGATGACAAAGTCATTTGAGGCTGGCAACCTCAGCGTATAGAATGATGATTCATGAACCACCACTGCACGGGTTGGGGATTGCTTTATTGCTAGTTTCGTAAAGAGAACTAAAAGCATAAAGTAGTCCCAGGTTCCATACGGAGCAGGGAATGAAAGATGAAAGAAATGATATACATTCTAAGTATAATTCTTACATTTTCAAAGCAGTGCAAATGTCCCTATAAACATAGTCACTTTAAAATTAATGTAAGTTTTCAAGCTTTAAACCAGTGTAAATGTCTGTGAAAATATTCATTTTAAAGTTAATGAAAGTTTCAAACTTTTCAATCAGTGTAAAACATAAATGAAAACATATTCAATTTATATTGTGAACACTTTTCAATCAGTGGAGATGTATATGTAATCATACTCTATATGTATTATTAACTTTTTCATTTAAATATAAAGTAACTATGAAAGCTATTCTATTTAAATGTAAAGAAAATTTTATTCCGAGGGAATAAATATAATTCTCATCGTGGGTAAAGTCTGAGTAATTGGGATGGTGGTATGGGAAGATAGGAACTCATAACTATGGGGTGGAAAACGCCATACTCAGAAGAGCGTTTCGTTCTATTCTTTTACCATAGTTATTGGTGGTACCAGCAGAAAGTATTATCTCTGGAACCAGAAGGGAACCGTGGCTTAAGCTTTAAGACGAAGGACACATATGGTAGACTCTCCTTGACATTTCTGGGAAACGAGCTACCCCCGACAACTTTGATCAGAGACGAGCGTGAGCAAAGTGAAAAAAAACCAACCCATATGAAGGAGCAGAACCGTCATTGGCAGCTAAGTTCAAATCTATGCTGCCACTTGAACTTTTTGTAACATCTCACATTCCATAAAAACAGTGATGATAACTTTTCTTGATCCATAACTATTCAAATTATTTTCCAACTGTTAAAACCTAAAGTGATTATTAAATTTTGTTATTTGTAATGTTACAAATTTAACATCGATTTAATCATTTTAAAGTTACTGCATGTTTGTCTCAGCCAATTTACTACACACACTCTAAACAGAGATATACTAAAATAATAGAATTCCACTGAGTAAATCAGGGGTGGGGGCTTAAACGAGCTGAAAGCTCACAAAAGCGTCGGCAGAATTACAGAGTTAACATACTCAGCCAAAACAGTATTGTTCTCGCTTATTCTGAATATCTTGTGAAGACTACGTTTGTAATAGAAGTGTCATAACCATTCTATATACATCTCTGCCAAGAGCAATCTTGTGCGAAGGTAGACAGCTTTGAAGCCCATATTAGATACTCTTGAGTTTTGGCCACTGTTGGACAACTACTGCAAAGAAGGGGAGGCAATACCGTCACATATTTGCAAAAATTTATTTTATAAAAAAAAACTTGTAGTTTTATATCAAGAACTTTCCAAATGAAATCATGGAAGCAAACTTACAAGTCATGAAATCATGGAAGCAAACTTATAAGTCATGAAATCATGGAAGCAACAAGTCATGAAATCATGGAAGCAAACTTATAAGTCATGAAATCATGGAAGCAACAAGTCATGAAATCATGGAAGCAAACTTACAAGTCACGAAATCATGGAAGCAAACTTACAAGTCATGAAATCATGGAAGCACACTTACAAGTAAGGAAATCATGGAAGCACACTTACAAGTCATGAAAGCAAACTTACAAGTCATGAAATCATGGAAGCAAACTTACAAGTCATGAAATCATCGAAGCAAACTTACAAGTCATGAAATCATGGAAGCAAACTTACAAGTCATGAAATCATGGAAGCAAACTTATAAGTCATGAAATCATGGAAGCAACAAGTCATGAAATCATGGAAGCAAACTTACAAGTCATGAAATCATGGAAGCAAACTTACAAGTCATGAAATCATGGAAGCAAACTTACAAGTCATGAAATCATGGAAGCAAACTTACAAGTCATGAAATCATGGAAGCACACTTACAAGTAAGGAAATCATGGAAGCACACTTACAAGTCATGAAAGCAAACTTACAAGTCATGAAATCATGGAAGCAAACTTACAAGTCATGAAATCATCGAAGCAAACTTACAAGTCATGAAATCATGGAAGCAAACTTACAAGTCATGAAATCATGAAAGCAAACTTACAAGTCATGAAATCATGGAAGCAAACTTACAAGTCATGAAATCATGGAAGCAAACTTACAAGTAAGGAAATCATGGAAGCAAACTTACAAGTCATGAAAGCAAACTTACAAGTCATGAAATCATGGAAGCAAACTTACAAGTCATGAAATCATGGAAGCAAACTTACAAGTCATAAAATCATAGAAGCAAACTTACAAGTCATGAAATCATGGAAGCAAACTTACAAGTAAGGAAATCATGGAAGCAAACTTACAAGTCATGAAAGCAAACTTACAAGTCATGAAATCATGGAAGCAAACTTACAAGTCATGAAATCATGGAAGCAAACTTACAAGTCATGAAATCATGGAAGCAAACTTACAAGTCATGAAATAATGGAAGCAAACTTACAAGTCATGAAATAATGGAAGCAAACTTACAAGTCCTGAAATCATGGAAGCAAACTTACAAGTCATGAAATCATGGAAGCAAACTTACAAGTCATGAAATCGAATTTTAGGAACCAGCAACGACTGCTCAAAATCGGAAAGTTATTCAGCGCTGAAAAATTAAGGCCATCACAGTTTGAAAGAGGTTAAAAAAAAAAAACCCATGAAGTCCACTTTCACGGGCTTGAACCTAAATCACCAAGTGAAAACTCTGCCTTTTCGGTGATTTTCCCCACTTCAGACGATCGTTCAATAAATCGATTCCTGAAAGTGGTGACAGGAGACTAAGTAATGGCCCATAATTGTCATAGGTTGACGGCAATAATAAACTGTTATTATCAACATAAATGTGTCACGCTGGAATCATCAATATAACTATGTCACGACGATACCATCAATTTAAACAAGTAACTCTTCAGTCATCAATATAATTGTGTCACACTGCCACAACCAGTAACGGCTCACAGCACTGTTATCATTAGTATCACAGTACACAATGTTAACATATTTTAACTTGTAACGAATTAAAAGTGGAGCTGTTATAGCCTTGTGTTTATGTCTTGGCGACGCTAAACGGAGCTGTTGTTGTAGCCGTATCTTAATGTACTGGCGACACTTAAAATGGTGCTGAAGACTTCCTTTCTGAAGCATTCTGCGAAGATTCATGTACATGTCTGGTCATGTTCCTTTTTCACTGGCGTTTTCGCCACCAGGTAGTCATCCTCACAGATGCACTGTCTGTCCTGCAAGCTCTCAAGGGTGGTAAACTCCCGCATCTGAGAAATGAACTAAACAAGGTAGCTGCCAAAAAGAGAACCATACTTCAGTGGGTACCATCTCATTGTGGTGTACCCGGAAATGAAAAGGCAGATAAACTTGCAAAAAAAGGGAGGAGAATGTGAACAAGAAGATAATGAAGTCACATACTTTGAGAAAAGGAGAGCTATCCAGACTATCAGAAGAGAACAGAACCAACCCAAAGACGACTATCACACTCTCGACCGGCAGGGACAGATAACTATTTTTCGACTCAGGACAGGGCATAACAAACTGAATAAACACATGCACAAGCTACGATTGTCTGCTTCACCACTGTGCACATGTGGATTAAACGAACAAACTGCTGAGCATGTTCTACAGGACTGTCCTCTGTATGACCAGTTAAGAAAGATATACTGGCCCAATGACTCAACACTAAACTCAAAGCTATATGGAGTTAAAGAGGAACTTCAAACAACAGTCGAATTCATCATGAGAACTCGTCTGACGGTGTAATCATCAAAGATGCGATCGCAAGAAGAAGAAGACTGGCGTTTTCATATTCTGCTGTCATCGGCGTTCAACGATTTTCGAGTGAAGTGAAGTGGCACACTTGAAGAAAAAGCGTGCCTACATCATGTTTGCATGGAGAACAACACAAACACCCAAGACGCTACAGACTTTATTAATGGATGCTTCAGTAGAATAGAAAGAATGACATTGCATGATAAGATCACTCATCTAATGTGGAACTGATGATAAGAATTGGAATAGCGCTAATGGAAAAATGGATGAGAAGAAGACGCTAAAGATAGTGTGACAGTGAGGTTTACTACCCCAGCATTATCCGTGCCAATGAGAAAAGTGTATACATTTTGGTAGCTTACTTACTTACTTAGTCGTTCCCCTTCTACTGTGAGGTGTAGAGGTTTGGAAGAGAGAGCGCCAGACCATCCTATCGGCTGTCTTCCTCCTGGCCTGGTTCCATTCTAGTCCTCGGTCCTTCAAAGATTGTCTAATGTTGTCCTCCCAGCGGACTCTGGGTCGTCCTGGGGGTCTGTATCCCTGGCTCTTTGTTTCCCATGCTTGTCGTGATAGCCGATCTTCTCCCATTCTGCAGACATGGCCAAACCATCTTAGTTGGGACTGTTCTACTTGGATCTGCAGGGGATGGGATTTAAGGCCTTGACGTATCGTCTGGTTGCGTACCATGTCTCGTCTTGTTACTTCAACCACCTTCCTCAGATACATTTTGGTAGCACCAATCACAATCATCGACGGTGAAAAGAAATCACAACACCGTCGAGCTAACGAAAAGTTAACATTTTTTAAAGAGAGCTTTTTTCCAGATAGACGACCTCGGAGAAGGTTGTGTTTTTACTTGTGAGTTGCTGAGAAGCCATGTTTTGAGAAATCTTATCTATACACAACCACATAGGTATTTCTGAGTGTTAGTTTTTGAAGTTATTCAGAACTAAGATATAGTGTGATAAACTTTAGTGTTATTATTCACACGACAAAATATAAGCGGTCGCTGTATTTCTGTACTAGGAGGAAATATTATGTAAAGTGGTAACACAGGTAAGTACATCTCGATTTAATTTTGTCCCCAGATAGAATTGATTTTTATTAAAGGAAGAAAACCAAGAAAACAGTCACAGATGTATTGAAGTTTTCATCATCTGAAGAAAATAGCACCTTTAAATATTGAAGGTAAAAGGCACAACTACTTGTACTGAAAAGTTGTGGAAGCAAAGGTCAAAGTGACCAAGGCACATGAACCACACGGGATTTTTGGGTAACTGACACAATTACGGAGAGAGAAAAGGAAAATATGGTCACTACAGTAAATTACATTCACGACGAAGAAAATATGGTCACTACAGTGAACTACATTCACGACAAAGAATATTGATTTTAATTCCAGCTGCATTTGTTTATTTATGTATTCTGTAAATAAACCACGTTATATGACTCAGCCGAGTTATGCAGATTTGTCGAATTGAATACAAAGTTACAAGACTGTTAGTAAGTACACCACTATGCACCTTAACAACAACTAACGAGAGAAGAACGAACCTGGCACATTTCCACAAGAATCTACTAATGTATATACTTGTCTCACACATGTTAAACTCCCTCTCGCTTATTTAAATCTACAAAACTATCCCCTTACAATCTGACTCATGCACAAGAAACATGACTAAACAACTCTTCCCAACACTCACATTTATCTCTCGTCATCCAGACATTAACTTCTACAACAAAATCCAGGTTATGTCCAGAAGTACCCGACGGGCTAAAACACGATTCTGGTTACATGACGTGAAGACATTTCTTCACGACATTGCGAGCTAAATATTTATTACAAGGTCCATCTTATTTATTCATTAAAGCTAACTTTTATTCAATTCAGAGAAAAGAACTTTTTTTTCCACGACATTTGTTGGTTTTTCCCATTACAAGGTATTTCTCGGTCATGGAATATCCAGATTAACCCCATATACGTAATAATATGGGCATAGAGTACTCGTTTCTTTGTTTTAGTACAATATGTTTGTTTTGTTTTAGTACAATATGTTTGGTCTTGTATGTGTTTTAGTACAATATGTTTGTTTTGTTTTTTGTTTTAGTACAATATGTTTGGTTTTTGTGTGTGTTTTAGTACAATATGTTTGGTTTTTGTTTTTTGTTTTAGTACAATATGTTTGGTTTTGTGTGTGTTTTAGTACAATAAGTTTGTTTTGTTTTTTGTTTTAGTACAATATGTTTGGTTTTTGTGTGTGTTTTAGTACAATATGTTTTTTTGTTTTTTGTTTTAGTACAATATGTTTGGTTTTGTGTGTGTTTTAGTACAATATGTTTGTTTTGTTTTTTGTTTTAGTACAATATGTTTGGTTTTGTGTGTGTTTTAGTACAATATGTTTGGTTTTTGAGTGTGTTTTAGTACAATATGTTTGTTTTGTTTTTTGTTTTAGTAGAATATGTTTGGTTTTGTGTGTGTTTTAGTACAATATGTTTGTTTTGTTTTTTGTTTTAGTACAATATATTTGGTTTTGTGTGTGTTTTAGTACAATATGTTTTTTTGTTTTTTGTTTTAGTACAATATGTTTGGTTTTGTGTGTGTTTTAGTACAATATGTTTGGTTTTTAAGTGTGTTTTAGTACAATATGTTTGTTTTGTTTTTCGTTTTAAAACGCTGCCGTACAGAAAACACCAAAATGTTTCTAAGTCCACAATACGCTGAGTTTTTGGTGTTCTAGTGAAAGGGCTGTGACTGAGGGGCAACAGGCGGCGTATATTATAAGGGGTGTCAGGCACAGAATTTCAGTGGCAAAGCGCGCAGTGGCTAGACGCGTCGGCTTCGCGCTGGTGTCTCAAAGTGTGTCCTTAATTGTGATGTGCGACGGAACGAACGGAATAATTTGTCTTCTCTTTGTTACTTTCACAATTGCCTCTACGGCTGGCGGAGTTGTGGATTTTAAAGTTGCTACCATAAGTGAAATGGGTTCATTTTCGAAACAAGACAACAGAAGGCTGAGACGCTTGGGAGTCATGACCCAAGTGGGCCCGGCCCCTTAGAGTGTAAAGGAGTATATCGGGCCGAAACACTTGTCGGACAGGGGGACCTCTTCTGATGATCAGATTGCTTCCTGTTGTATCGCTCTGTAAAGAGTTTCCTATCATTGTTTGTTTTTGTTTTTTGTTTTAGTACAATATGTTTGGTTTTTGAGTGTGTTTTAGTACAATATTGTGACCGCTTGACCTTTCACGCTAGCTTTGTCCCTCTTACTTCACAATAAGCATTTATATGTGCTAGAAAATGCTACAGGTAAGAATGACAGACCTTAAAAGCAAATAAGACGTTTTTACACAAAACGCAGTGTTCATTCAGAGTTCAGTTGGCAGTTACTGCTCTGACAGGGTAAACGTAGGTCAGTCCCAGATAATAATGAATGGGTTTTATAAGCGCGAAAGTGGGAAATGAATGTTTGTGTGATCTGGTTTGTTTTTAATCCTATTGTTAAGTTGGAAAAGATCACACATGTGAAAATAAAGTCGAAATAACAGAATGTCGTGTGCAAAAAGGTCGAAAAGCTGAGAAGAGGAGTGCAAATGTTAACTATTGTGTCGTGTGAAAAAAAAGGAGTTGTGGGCGATAGGTAGCGATTTCAGGACTTATGATTACAAGGATACCATGATTTTAGACTAGAGGATTTTTACTGATAGCGTTAGAAGAACTTCGTCTTTGAGGATACCAAGACAAGTTTTTGAGTAAACAAATCAGTAAATTATTTCTTGTGGATATACATATATTATTCTATCTGGATGTACCTATATTATTCAGTTGGATTATAGATTGTTCATTTTGGATAAACAACCATCATTTTGTGAAATTTACAGTGTTTGTTTAATGACATCAATAAACTCTAATATAATGTTCTACATTTGCTGTTTGTGGAAATTTACAGTAATTTCTTTCGGATATACGTTGTTGTGCTGAAACTGTTTTGCTTATCACCAAAACTCAAAAGGGAAGAACATTCCTGGGTTGAAATAAATTAACAAAAGGTCAAGTATCACCATCTCTGGCGGAAGGCCAGTTATCACTTGAACCACCACAACATATGAAGGATTAACTCTGACTACATAAAATCAATATAACTACTAGTGCCGCATTCAACTGACGCGGGCACATATCTTCTAATTGATGCCGTAACCAGCTCGGTTACATGTTCTAATTGGCGCCGTGACCTGCCCTTTTTTTGTGAAGACAGACAGGCATAATCAATAAAATGGATCCAAGCCTAGAACAACAGCAGCAACAACAGGCGTTGTATACACTACAGCAACAACAGCAACAACAACAACAGGCGTTTTATGCACAGCAGCTACAACAGCAACAGGAAATGCAACAGGCAAACGTCCATCCTGCTAACATACCCTTACCTGTAGAGGCCGAACCCACAATGACCGCGTTGCAACGGATAACAGACACGCTATCCAATGTAGATCACTATAATAAATATAACCAAATTCGCTCCATTATAACTCCCTTCGCAGGCGATTCTAACACATTTAGGAGATGGCTAATGAACAGACACAGATATACGAGCAACAATACATATTGCCAGAGACAATCTGTGAACACTAATAGATATTGCCGTAGAGAACCAGAGATCAACAATACATATTACCAGAGAAAACCAGAGAGCCACAATACATATTGCCGGTGTGAATCAGAGAGCACACCACATAACTACAATAGAAGATCCCAGATCAAGTATCGAGACAACAGCAACAACACGGGTCGCATAGCCACTGGCGACAGCCACTGGAACAGTCTCAATAAAAGATATTGTCGCATAGCTGTTAGAAATTTTATCAACGGAATCAAACAACAAAAGATATGGGAAGTAAATAATGTCACAACGACTGATCAACAAACATGTATGATTACGACAGAAGATGGAATGAGGGTACATATCAGACCAATACAGCAATGGAGAACACCACCTAACATACATCACCAGGTCGGTTTTGTAACATCAAATGACACACGTTGGGCCCCCATGATTACTAGTCAACCAAGGCCAGACTTACAAATGAAGAAAACAAAGATCTGTTGTGTTGCGACACAAACAAACGTTGACAGGTCAAGTCAGGTCAATGACCCAGAACCACAGGTGAAGAAAACAACTATGATCAGTGTAGCAACACAAACAGAGAATAGAGCTGCAGTTTCAGCAACACAAACAGAGAATAGAGCTGCAGTTTCAGCAACACAAACAGATGTTGACCTTAACACTGACACATCATGCAAGCGTATAGGAACAGCAGTAAGAAGGAATCCTATCAAAACAGGTGCACAAGAAGTACAGGACATGGATACATCTTATAGGCGTACAAGAACAGTACAGAAGACGAAACAGGGAGGTGTAAGCACAGAGGAGATGAAGAAAGCACTAAAAAACGAACTGAAGGGAGCTAAACCTGACACAGTAGTATTAAAATATGTACAGAGATTTCTGGAGAGAAAGTTTGATACAGACTTATCAGAAAGGAAAGAAGAAATTCGTAGACTTGTGGTAACAGTAATGGAGGAACTTAATTACTGGGGAGTCAAAATAAAGGAAGGAGACGTGTTCTCAGATTCGTCATCAAGTTACTCAGACAGTGTATCGTCAGATGAAGAAGATGAGTTAGAATGCACGGAGAAGTGCGAAATGGTAGAAAAGTTGGGAAAATAAGTGAGAGAAGAAGTGAATGACACGAGTAAGAAAATGGTTAAAGTGGATGAACCAAACATGGAGGAGTTGAAACCGGTGATAGCAGCCATCATAGCAAGGCCTGAGGTTCATTTATCAAGGAGTATAGTCTGGAGACTGCTACAGGAAAAATATCATACAAACTTTCCACAAACAAGAATTGAAATAGATGTGGTTCTAACAAAAATGTTAGATGAAGAAAACATGAAGAGACACAGAATAGAGCAGGCAAATCGTAATCGAGGTCAGAAAATGAAGAAAAAAAAAGAGGTAAGACAGCTTGTGAACGATATGATGCAAGAGGAGTATGTGGAGGACACAGTTAAGAACAAACACAGAAGCCCCACAGAAGAACTTATCACAAGAATGACATGAGAGTCTAGCCGCACTACACAGAAACAACACATCGGTGTTCGCAACGTTATTCACATGATCACAACCATAATTCCCTACCCCCTCATCAGCCCCAACATACTCCCTACGCGACCCCCGTCGCAACCCCAGTGATTATGTGAAGCGAACATTTGATGACAGAAGACATACCATGGAACCCAGACAACAAACATACAATAGAAATGAACAACCTTCAACAAGCAACTACCACTCTGATGTAAACGCAGACAGCCACACAAAACGTAGCATGAGGTGCACCATTTCAACACTACTTCATCCTTACCCTCGACAACTGCAGCCACCACCCACTCGACAGTGCGAAATACGCCATCCTCTTGTGAT
This sequence comes from Oreohelix idahoensis, assembly GCA_024509875.1. Lineage (NCBI taxonomy): Eukaryota > Metazoa > Mollusca > Gastropoda > Stylommatophora > Oreohelicidae > Oreohelix > Oreohelix idahoensis. The sequence goes on along the minus strand of JAMPIV010002791.1, from coordinate 125,421 downwards.
CAACGATTGACGAGGAAAAAGTTCTCTTGATGGAAATCGCCAACTTCCTCATGTCAAATTCGTAAACGTCCAGTTCAACGATTATTGGTTTATTGGAGAATCAATCTTCTCTAATAACAAAAGGTACTCACCCAGCTAAAGTACCCAACGAGTGCTCTCTCTACAAATAGCACTCTCCCTCGTTACCCCCATCATCTAAAGTCACTAGTGTCCATTTTTTTTTTGTTGGTAGGAAATTTTATTTTTTCAGAAAGATGTCAGCCTCAGTCAAGATCCTGCTGATGATACTGACGATATTGACAGTTACGACGTCTGCAACACCCACATATACTAACAAGTTATTATGGCGTCACACCACTGTGTTTTAATTGTATACAATTATTTCAGATTCTTCGTCGACATGGACTGTCATTAGGACTACATCTTTTACACCACTATGTCAAGAAATTGAAGAACTTTTGCAAACATTCTATAACACTATATTATCCCGGTTAAACAGAACTTTAAATTATCACAGTTCTCTAGTTATAAAAAATTTTTTTTTACAAGTGTTAGGTACGAAATCTTTATGATTAGAAGAGTACCCACTGTACAAATTACATCACTTTTGCCTTTGAAAATCTTTATAAATGACTTATGCTTTACAACGGTTTTTATTTTTTTGTTCTTTTTCCCTTCTTGATGAATTTAGTGACAAAAGCAAACATAATATACGCACACACATATTTTTCCTTTGTGACACATGAGAGTTTCTTTTTTAATGTGTTAACTCACAGTTTTCCTTTTGTGTTATGGAAAGGCCGTTTTATAATGTTCAATCGCATCGAGAATGTATTTTGGCGATTTTTTCTTAATGATGCTGTTTACAACCTGAATGATCGTATATGGCTTCTCACATTATTCAAGCCAACGACCCTTTCTCACAGATATACGACGAATCAGACGTCAAATTTATTCTTCCCTACACATCCAAACGCCTTTTCATTCACTGTCACCTTCTCCGACATGCTTCATCACAGACGGAGCGTTTCTAAATCGACGCTCCTTTCCGAGCAGTCCCCAATATTCAACAGGAATTTACCTATGTTAACGTGTCTATCAAATTCTATAAATACTTCTTCGTAGTCTGGGAAACACCCCTTCTTGCATTCCTGAATCCAGTGAGACACACCAGAGGTCATGACCCGTCAAACTAGAGTGTCAGGACTATTGATTTTGCTTAGCATAATTGGTGTTTTGAATTTTAAGCGGTTTAGTGTATAAATACCATGAAGATGAAATGTCCACAGCGGACATCGGTAAAAGATAATGAGGACATTGTTACCCCCTTTCCCCCCCCCCCCCCCCCGGACACAGCTAACGCCCATAAGACTGTCGTAGATTTTTCGATAGGAGTATTAAGACTTAGGTTGGTCCCTTCTGAATAGCTTGGAATGAGTGAGAGTCACAGTGTGAGAGTTAGTCGAAGAAATAGATTCCACGAGTGAGATGATAGAATAGTGATAGAGGCTGTCTCTGAGAGCGGAAAATCTTCTCTCTCTCTCACCTATCTTCTACGACAGATCTAAAGTAGTCAGACAGTCTAAACACAGATATATATATTACATATATTTCTATCTAATCACGGGCACGCACATACTCGTGACGACAGTTAAACACACATACGTGGGAAATCTATAACAATGAATATATATATATTGGAACGAGCTGACCAACGCACTGATTAGTTCAAAGAGAGATTTTTATTATCAGTTTAAACCGCACTGATTAGTTCAAAGAGAGATTTTTATTATCAGTTTAAAAAAATCTTCTCACAACACTTAAAAAAAATGTATCAAGGAACACATATACAAATAGTCATAAAATTCAAGGAAAATGCTACAAGGATGATAGCCCCGTTATGATCTTAACTCTAGGGTTAGCCCACAGCCCCGTTAGGACGACAGATGATGGCCCAAAGAGTTATAGATACATATGATTAGGGTCTAATATTGTCCTTCAAAAAGGAACAATTTACTCAAGCAGCCACTCTTCCGTAAGGAGATTGTGACGTGGGGGTGAATCAATAGTCATCAAAAAAAACTCACTCAGTCCACTTTCACTCGGTTCTTTCATCAGGAATCCCTGGCACACGTTCTTACCTAAAACTTGATGTAGTTCACAGTCTGGCGCAACCTTAGGACACTTCTTTACAGTGAATCTGTATTTTTTGGATAAAGCGAATCCCAGCTCTACAATTACAGGTTTATTCCACTGTTTTCGGGGAGCGTTCACTTCACCAGTTAAATTTTAGATTTACTGTTAATGTCACTTGAATCAGGTTAGATAAGCAAGTTTAAACGGGCACACAGAGTTCAGAAACACGAGGAGTCCCTTAATTTGGAAAGATGACCAGTGGACAACTTCTTTCAACAGATAGCCTTGTTTCACTTTCACTCTTTCGACGAAAATAAATGTCGGGAAATGTTAATGTTATTGATTGTAATAATTCTCGCCGCCAGGCAGAAAATTTACGTAGAGTTTATGGAAGAAATTATGATCTGGTTCACAGGCCCAGTATTTATCATTACAGTCTTTGAAAACCCGTTAGTGGGATATAGTATTTCTGTCTAACTCTGTTTGCCTCTGCACTGTCAGATCAGTGTTACTTGAGAAACCCACGTGGTTCAAAATAAGGACTGTCTATTTCTTCACAAGTATGAACTCTTATTAAATGCTGGTAAAGTTCGGGTCACCCCAGTATTTCACTGTATAAAAGGAAAAGCACATATAAATCATTTACATATTATGTACTCGATATAACTTACATTTTAAATAGCAAGCCTACAGCTTGACTTATTATTTAAACTTCCGGTGAAATAAGTTATATAAAATCGATCATCAGGAATTAGAAATATGGTGCGTATTCCGTCACTACTCACTGATGTCGCGTCTAGCATTTATAAGTTTGTTATTAAAACAGTTTCGACTGAGTATTAGCCGTTAAATTAAATTCCTTATAGCTACTAGTTTAGTAAGCTAAAGATATAATTTATTATGTATGTCCACTGTAACTCGTCGACTTAGAGAATATAACAAACTATAAATTAAGCACTCTGTTCAAAAGAAACTAGTTAAAATGAAATGAGCGATTTAACGCTTTAACCACTTTCCAAAATACTAGATATCTATTTTATTAATCTCACCACAGCACTACGGTAACACCACGACTAGGATAATTCACTAGATAGGTATTTAGAAGCTCGTCACAAATCTGACGAGAACTATGAAATTCGCTATACAAGCTTCATTCGCTAGCACGCGTGTTTCCGTCTACTGAAGATGTTGAGGACTCAAATGAAATCAAATTTCAGCTCCTGGGTGGATATTTGAAAACAGGGGCAAACAATCCCACATTTTCTCAAACTCCGAAATCATCTCCCCTTTCCCATGTAAAACACCTTACGTCTAACATTACCATTACTAGACGTCTTACATAACTGACACTTATACTACTTCGCACCTCACGCTGACCGGGCCAACAGTGAGCCGTGTCAGCTGGGATTTCCAGACGACAGATGTCTGAAACTGCGACTATAAGATGTAAATATTCGCTCCTGTTTAAGCGTTCGGCCGATGCAACTACTTGTTGACCGGTGAAAATGCAGATGGATGTCGGCTCTCTCCTAGCATTCTCACGCGTTTACGTCGAGAATCTAACTCAGGAGTGTCGGGTCATCTGAAGGTGCAGACCCAAGTCGGCTCGATGTCTGAGATGGACTGCAACTAAATCGCACTTCACGTCTGACTGACATCTATGTAATAAAATTACGTATCCCAGTCTGAGAAAAACACAAGGTAAAGTTTGAGAATACTGAGAAAATATTTTTCGCAACCGAGTGATGCGAAAAATACAGGAAAAACAAGTACGGAAAGATAATAAAATAAAAAGATTCGGGTGAGAGAATAGGAAGAAGATGTAGGCAATTTAATGATATAAAGACCTACGTGACAAAGGCCCCCGAGTACATTCCCATGACTGACATTCGTTCCCCTCTGTTGAGGATTGTTTCGGGGTTTGCAAGCATGTGAATGTCTGCAGCATTCGCATGGTTGCACCACAACCACCTCAGCTGAATGAGTACTGGAAAATCGCGTACAATCCTCAACACCCGCCCACGGTGATAAACCATACTCCGTCATTAATCCCGATATACACCACACTCCACTAAATAACTGAGACATATATATTTTTTCACCTAAATTTGACTTGGTGATATGCAAGTATTTTGCAATTTTGGTAAAACTTATATGCTAATCAACACATTTCGCGGATTTGCGAAATACTACATTGTTACATGCAAACGATGACGATTTCATGGGAAATCGCTAACATGATAACGGATATGTTCACATGTTGATAAACCTTGAATTTAGAAATAAACATCACATATTGATGTACTTGTATTTTTCTGACCATTTGTCACGTTGTAAGCGGAACGCTACAGTATCTTTTCTTGATATCTTGTTGTCTATTATACCTTGTATAGAGAAATAAACATCACAAATTGATGTACCTATATTTTTCTGACCATTTGTCACGTTGTAAGCGGAACGCTACAGTACATTTTCTTGACAAATTGTTGTCCATTATTATAAACTTGCATTTGTATGCGGATTTTATATTTGATGACGAACCTATAAACAGTTTGGTACTTTGTTCAGGGTAACTGAGATAGTTCATACTCCAACACCCGATAATTTTTTGTATCGGTATAGTTGTCCTCCCTCATAGTAACGACTATTACATAAGTTGGAGATTAGAGACATTTTTAAATAAATACTTTGTAACTCCATGTAACCAGATTAATAATGCTATACAGTAGAACTCCATTTATCCGAACCCCATGGGATCGAGCATCGTTCGGATAATCAAATGTTCGGATAATTGGATTACATAATGTATCGAGTACATGTACACATATTTCTAAAAATAATTAACCATCACAAGGAAAATACACTATAAAACATATTTACTTGTACTGTAATAATAATACCCACACTGTATTAGATCACTGTATCACCAAAATCTTTTATTACACTGCAGTGCATGTACTACTTGTATTAATTATTTTTGTTAAGAAAGAGAAATGTTTTCAAAATAACATTACAAACGATTCAAAACCAGGCGCAACTTACGTATACATGTACTTGCACAGATGTAGCCCACTATTTAAAATAATGAGGAATCCTCTTTTGCACCAAACTGGATAGTCTCCTTTTGGCTGCTAAGTCCCGCATTCTCTTCAACAGCAGAAGCTGTGTAGGGCAGTTGTCATCTTCTTGCTCGTACCAAGCCATCGCTGTTTCTAGTGCTATAAAGGCCTCTTCAGGACTTGGTTGACGTTTTGGTTTTTCTTCATAATCTACAAGTACATCATGTACTTCTGAGGAGTCTTCATCATCGGTCACACATGTATTTGGTTTTCTTCTTGCACAAAAGACAAAATTTCTTTGTCATTCAAAAACTGAAAATAGAATCATTATCATCTTCTAGCCACATGTGTGCATCATCTTTGTCACAGTCCGAAAATCCGGGCATTGCTTGAAACAGTTCCACAACTTCATTTATACAATCATCATTTGTGTCCACTGTAGTAGTTTCATTTCCTCCTTTTTTCCCAAGCAATTTATTCCAAGCCTTGTCGAGATTATCCTGTGACAGGGTGGTCCAAGCATCAGCTAACATATAGCAGCAGTCTTTGAGATTAAGCTTTTTGGAAAACGCCACCACACTTTCTTCATCTTCAGCCAACAATAAACGACGCAGGACTTCCTTCTTGTACATCTTTTTAAGCTTTGCTATAACACCCTGATTCATTGGTTGAATCAGTGCTGTTACATTGGGAGGCAGAAAAATTACTTTAAAATTTGTATCAACTGCATTCAATGTATCCGTCTCTGGATGAGATGGTGCATTGTCCAGTAGAAGAATTACTTTTCCAGTTTTCTTTTCTTGTTCTCTCAACCTCTTCACCTTTTGGATGAACTGATTTGTATACGCTTCAAGAAATATTTCACTATTCATCCAAGCACTCTTCTGTAATTTGTAACACAATGGGAGACATGTCACATTCTTTAAACAACGTGGTTTTTTGGCTTTGCCGATCATTAGCACCGGTAAACGATGACTTCCACTGGCATTCGCGGCTACCAAAATGGTTACTCTCTCTTTGCACTTTTTAAACCCAGGGGCAGCTGCTTCGCGCTGAGATGCAAGTGATTTTTGAGGCAATGATTTCCAGTATAAGCCAGTCTCATCGGCATTATACACATCATCGAGTGAATAATCTTCTTCTTCCAAAAAAGCCAAGAATGTTTCTTTAAAATTTTTAGCGGCAGTTGCATCGCTAGATAAAGATTCCCCTTGAATCTCCAATTCTCGTATGCCATGACGAGATTTAAAGTTTCTTAACCATCCCTGGCTAGCCTTAAAGTCAGGAGGACCGTCAAGTTGATAGTTGAACTGAAGTGCCTTTTCACACAACAGTGAACCAGAGATAGGTTCCCCTTTGCTTCTTCTTTGCACAAACCATATATACAAAGCCTCTTCCAATTTCACATCTTTCGCATTTCTCATGGTTTTACGTTTCTTCGACCCATTTTCACTATCAAATTTCGATGCAAAACTCATATTTTATCCTTGATACTTTTGATGTCAGAGACGGTAGCTTTCCCAACATTGAAAATCCTCGCAAGTGAAGACACAGTTTCACCTTGTCCTAGTCTCTTGATAATTTCTGTTTTCGTTTCAATTGACAAAACATTGCGGTTCCTTTTATATGCTTCAGGCCTACTGGAAGATGCCATATCGCACAGAGAAATACTTGTACACCAAAATTATTCTGCTGTAGTAGCAGACACAATTATTTTAAGTTGAACTGTCTGTTTAGCCACTGTTCTACCTAGTACGCACACGTACACTGGATTGGTAAACCAGATATTAACTGACTTTATGATCTAACTGACTTCCTGTACGTAAGCGACCGACCATTAGCCATCCCATTCTCTACAAATTGTTCGCACACATTTGAAGTTTGCCGCATCAAAAGATTCAGAATTTTAGTCTAACGTGACTGTGGCATCTGATTTTTTTTTTTCTGGAAAAAGTGTTCGGATAATTGGATGTTCGGATAATTGGGGTTCGGATAAATGGAGTTCTACTGTATTTATATTTTACGACCAACACATAGACAGTTCACCAAACTTGTCCAGATTTTTGGTGTTTAAACCCATATACATCCTGGTAAATCACTGACCGCAGTGGCAGGATTGGGGTCGCCTGTATCATATGATTGTATTATATTTACCACGTTCTATATTGACAGTTACGAGAGCGTAAATTTATATGATCACTGGCCCAAGACAGTTTACATGTTGTTAGATGTGTAGTGCGAGCGTATGATGAGTTGAGTGTGGGTGCGAATGAAGACGCGAATGTGTTTAGGCTCGTATAGATGTAGATCCTGCAACCCATACTCTCACATGCAGTAATCAAGGATGCTTTGACACTGCAGGCATGTTTCAAGACATTTATTGACGGGAACACACATAATATCAACAGGAACAGTCAGTGTAACAAGGTCATGCTGACCTGACATCGATAGGTATACATTTGGCATTCAAAAAGGTAAACATCAGAATAGACGTGCATGGTCAATAGCAAAGTTCTTCAATAATGACAGTTCGTAGCGTCGCCCTTGGCGTCTCTGACTAAACGCGTCAGATGCCTTAGTTACCTTGACACACAGGTGCAACTTGGCACTCCCTGCCAATTGCACATATCAGGCTGTAGTATAATAGCCGGAAGCACAGGCCTCGTCCTAACGTCGGCCGTGTACTTCTGTTAAATAGGTTATCACCAACCCTGCAGTAATTCTTCTTGTAGATAGAAGTTCCGCCGTAATACTCGCGGCTCCCAGGTATATTATTTATGTCTAACCTGACACTGATTTTACGTGGTATCCCCTTTATTTCTTGTACAAAACAGGTTTGGCCCTCGCCATTCAGGCAAATACTCGCCGATTTCGGAGGTACCCATTGCAGCTGGGTTCGGCTCAGGAGCCGCCAGTCCCCTGGTACGACATGTCCTTCAAAATGGCTCGCCAGGTCTCGAGTTAATCCAGTCCAAATCCCGGTCGACGAAAAATACCTAAAATTTGATCCTGTATGGTCGCCAGAGCGGTGTTTGTAACCACTACCTAGCGGGCTCCCTAACCCTGCAGTAATACTTATTGTAGATAGAAGTTCCGCCAATCTGCGGCTCCCACAATATATCTTCGTCACTGGATTTCTGGACAATATAAGACTAACAGTCTTGGATGGCTACCTCGAGCACAAATATATAAGTTCTGAAATGGCGGATCCGTGAACTGCTGTTCACCCTAGGTAATCCTTTACATGTTCTGCCACCGAAAAGCGTAATAATGCATAAAGGTCGGTATTACCTGGTAAATGAATCCTCAGAACTACACAAGGAATTCTGTCGTCATCCCGACGCACAGAGATTCACTGGGGAAAACTGCCATAGCAGTTACTTCGAAGATTCTCCCCGAAAAACAATGGACTCTTGGTCCCTTCAGAAAAAACAGGACCTCCCGGCTTCCCGGAAGTATATCTCACTCCCGCTTAAAAAAAAACCTTCCCATAGGCCCACGCCGAACTGTCAACCTCTGACCCTAAAGGTCAAACACAATGAATGAATAAACAAGGGAAGACAACCCCTAATCAACCTGACATCGCAGGTAAAGACACAATTATACTTATGATACAAACATAAGCAAATAACTTGACAGATGACTCCGTCGAAAATGACAGCAACATTACTACCACCCCCCCCCTGTAAAAAAAAAAAAATGCAATTTTTTTTTTTTTTAATATGTTCATGAGCAAGATAGCACCAGTATCACTTCTGTGCTCATGCAAACAATGAACCTAATATCAGGTACAATAGAAGAGGGTACAAATCATCTCCCAACATAGGAGAAAATATTTCCTTTAAGCCAAACAAACTAAGGGATACCATTCAAGAAACCTAAGTTGCTGGCAATACCAATCATATATCAAAACATTACTAAATAATATAATCATAGCAATATACAAATGTCAATGCTATTTTAGCAACATATCACTGATGGATGGACAAAATGAAATTTGTTAAATTATCTAAACATCATCCAAATACATTTGTATTACAACATATTATGATATTAAGGACAGACCTAAGTCTGAAAATATATCAGGAAAAACTAGGCCACAAGATTTAACTGGAATCATGTGGGCATCTAGACAATATGTCCGCCATCACATTATCCGAACCACGGATAGCTCGCACCGTGAAATGGAAAGGCTGAAGAGCAATAGCATAACGAGTAGATCTCGAGCTCTTCAAATCCTTACTTTGCATAGCCGTAAGAGCTTTTTGGTCGGTTTCCATAAAGAAATGCGCGCCCAGAAGGAACCTTTGTAGCTTAAGAATGGACCAAACCATAGCCAACAATTCACGGTCCAAAACCGAGTAATTCCTTTCTGCCGCATTCAGCTTCCTAGAAATATACATTACAGGATGCAGAGTTCCTGAATATTCCTGCATTAGTGCCGCTCCAATGCCAGTGGAAGAGGCATCACTACGAAGGACAAAAGTCTTATCAATCGTCGGTAGTCTTAAGATAGGATGAGATGAGAACAAATTCTTAACCTGATCCAATGAAGATTGGCATTCTTGGGACCAACGCACCATATTAGGAGAACCTTTTTTCAATAACGTTGAAAGTGGTGCCATAATGGAGGACAGATTCTCAATGAATCTTCCATAGAATTGTATCAATCCCAAGAGACTACGCACTTGCTTTTTTTGTCTTCGGAACCGAGATATTTAATATCTTTGAAATGTTTTGGTCCTCTGTCTTCAACAGACCATGACCAACTCGATGACCTAGGAAGGAAATTTCACTAAACCCAACAAAAGCTTTAGAGGGTTTAGCAGTCAAACTATGCTCACGTAGAGTAGATAGCAATTCCTTCAGACCCACATAGTGTTCTTCCCAAGTATCGCTGAAAAGACAGATGTCGTCTAAATATGCAATGACATCTGCACGATCTGATAGAATTCGTCGCATCATGCGCACGAAAGTCGCTGGGGCGTTCATAAGCCCGAAAGGCATAAAATTCCATTGAAACAGACCCCTAGGTGTCGAAAAAGCAGTGAGAGGTTTGGCGTGTTCCGTCAATGGGACTTGCCAATAACCTTTCGACAAGTCTAGTTTAGTAAAGAATTTAGCTTTAGAAAGTCTAATAAGTAGATCATCTAATAACGGCATAGGTTCAGCATCGAACTTCGTAACTTGATTTAATTTGCGATAATCAACGCAAAGACGTATGTTATTGTCTTTCTTTCGAACAATAACTATCGACGAAGAATAAGCTGAAGTGGATGGTTCAATTATTTGTAGTTGAATCATTTCATCCAATTCTTTCTCGACTTGTGCTTGAAAATGAATAGGTATTGGGTATGGTCTTACTCTGATCGGATTACGATCAGTAAGTATGATGTCATGTTCTATGACATCTGTGTGTCCAGGAATGTCGGTAAGGACATCCTGATATGATTGTAACGTAGAGGATACTTGACGTTGTTCCTCAAAAGACAAGTTAGAAGAGACTGTAACGTCTCTCCACGATTCCGTTGAAATAAGTGGAATCGTAGGAAGAGGTAAGTTCACGTCAGAAAAAATAGTTTCCTCATCCTGTATAACGGACAGGGATGAGATGTGACCATGTTGAACTGGAGAGTCGTCCGTCGCCTGGAAAATAGGCTGTAAATAGTCTGGACGTTCAATAAACTCTGTTAACATATTTATATGGAAGGTTTTATGCCTTCCATCCACATCGACAATATAGTCGACATCAGAAATTTTCGAGACTATAGTGTATGGACCCTTCCAAGAAATGAGAAGTCTATTCTCTCTTGAGGGCAGTAAGACATATGCTTTGTCTCCAGGACAAAGTTGACGTAGGCGTCTTTTCTTATTAGCAAATCGCCTAGCTTTTTCTTTCGCAAATTCGGAAGATGAAGTTGCTAACCTGCACGATTCGATAATCTTTTCTCTAAGAGCTATAACATATTCATATGACGATTGTGTATCATCGTCAATATTATCGGAAGTTATCAAATCGTGTAACAAGGACATTGGCCCGCGCGGTTGCGCGCCAAAGACAAGTTCGAAAGGAGAAAACCCTGTATGCTCGTTGGGAACCTCTCTATAGGCAAAGAGGACTGCAGGTAAAACCCTGTCCCAATCTTCAGGATGATCCTCCGTTATCTTGCCAAGTAAGTTCTTTAGTGTCCTGTTAAGACGTTCTACCAATCCATTGGACATTGGATGATAAATACTACTGAGAGACCTTTTAATGTCTAGCGTAGCCATTACCTGAGACATAACGTCCGAAATTAACTGAGTGCCGTGATCCGACAGTATTTCTCCGGGGAATCCCAGACGAGAAAATACGAGCCAAAGAGCATCAGCGATATCGACAGTTGATATGCTCTTCAGAGGAATAGCCTCTGGCCAACGCGTGCACATGTCCACGCAAGTGAGGATAAATTGGTGTCCTCTGGCTGACTTAATTTTGAACGGACCAATGATGTCTATAGCCATTTTCTGAAACGGCCGAATCGGAATATCTGCAGCCTGAATAGGAGCAGCATGTCTCGGACCCCTAGACTTGACCTCTTGACAAATTTTGCAAGATCGGCAATAAATTCGGATGTCTTTATTCACGAATGGCCAAAAGAATGACGCAAGGACTCTAGTTTTAGTTCTGGAAAAACCCATGTGTCCCGCACACTGAGAATCGTGTGCATGCCGAAGAATTAAGGCTCTCATACACTTAGGCACAAGAATTTGCGAGTGCATAGACTTGTCCGAGTGTTGTACCATTCGTACCAATATACCATTCTTCATAGTGATATACGATTTGTGATTCGTATTTTGATTGGGATCCCCTTTCTTTGCAAGAAGGAAGTATTTCTTCAAAGAAGGATCCTCTTCTTGACGTTTAACAAACGAGTCATGGGAAATCACCAAGTGCTCGTCTTGGCTATCAACTTCATTACTATTATCAGATGAAGTTGGGGGATTAAGAGCTTGAGCTCTTGTCACCACTGCATTGACCGTTTGAATGTTTTTTTTTCTTCCCAACTAGAAATTTGTTGCGGGGTGCATTCCTTAACCCCATGAATACGACCGATTATAAGATCCGCAATAGGATTAGGAAGAAGACATGCATGGACATCTCCTGTGAAGAAAGGAGTGTCAATCCTAATAATAGCAGTAGGATAGCTTTCCATAGTACCACCAAATGTAACACATTTGATTGTTTTCCCCGTGGCACAGCAAGGATCTATCAGAGACTCCTTAACCCCGACGGTAGTACATCCCGAATCGAAAAGTACTGAGACTAGCCTATCATTTATTAGACCTTTATGTAAGATGAGAGATCCTCTCCCATCATGCGCAACTGTAGCAGGTAGAGCAGGAAGAGGGTGACCACAACTTAGCGTAGATACAGTTGATGAGTCAAACAATGTTAAGCATTGGGGGCATTCAGTTGCTCTCCCAAAATCGAAAGCACAACCAGTGATAGCCCTAGAGTTACCACTATCATTTACTGTATTACAGACTCCATCAAACTCTTGTTGCGCAGAGTTTGCCTGTTGGTAAGGTCTTTTTTTGTTAAACCTAGGTCTACCTCGATTATCATTTCCCCTGTAGTTATTTTGACTATCATTTCCCCTGTAATTATTTCGATTATCATTTCCCCTGTAATTGTGATCATATTGTCTATTGTACTCATCATTCCGGTTTGAATCCCGGTTTCTAAATTCACCATCGTCATAATCTTGACGTCGAGAATGATTACCTCGAAAATTTGAATAGTTATTATTTGGATAGCCTTTACGAAAGTGTCTCAAATTATTACCACTAAAATTACGAGAACTACCATCTTGTCTCCACTGCATAGACGAAGAACCATCATGTGTTGGATTACTCCGCTTCTGAGTGTAATTTTGATTACTTCCCCTATTCCAATTTTGTTGAGCACCCTGAAATTTTTTTCTGAAATTAGGGCCATATGGTGTTGCCGAAGCAGCTGGCAACCCTTCTTTCACTTTAGAATTGCTAACTGTAGCATGGGGATGTGCTGTGGCATACTGACAACAGTATTCCTCCATTTCTTTTAAGTTTTTAGGCTTACGCTCATGAAGGAATGCAAGAAAAGAATCATTAACAGATGACAAAACCTTATCTCGCAATAATAAGTCCATTAGACCTTCATATGTTTTCTCAATCTGAGACAACTCAACCCATCGTGTAAATGTACGACGTATCTTTGTAACAAAATCAGAGAAATCTACTCCATTTTCTGGCAACATTGTCCTAAAACGAAGACGATAGTCTTCTTGTTTTAATTGGTATTTCTTTAGTAATGCTGCCCTGACAACATCATAATTAGTCCTCTCATGTTCGTCTATTGTCATAAGAGTAGTCACTGTGTCACCTGTAAAAAATGGCATCAGTTGTTCAACATATTTTTCCTTTTTTATGTTATGCGTATCGCACAAAAATTGGAATCTATCTAGATAATCTGCTACGTCATCCTTTAAAGGATTGAAATGAGGCAATTTAATCCTACTAACAAACTCCTTTGTCGTACTCGAAGTTGTTTGCTGAGCACCCGTACTCGCCAATTTCAATTTCTCTAACTCCAAAATTGCGAGTTTTTCATCAAGTTCCATCTTCTGTTTTCTTTCCTCATGTTCCATTTTTCTAATTTCAGCCTCAGCAGCAGCTTGAAGTTTTTTTTTCCTCTGCAGCAGCTTGAAGTTTTTTTTCCTCTGCAGCAGCTTGAAGTTTTTTTTCCTCTGCAGCAGCTTGAAGTTTTTTGTCTTCCATTTCCATCTGGAATTTTCTTTCATCAGCTGCAGCTTGAGCTTTCCTCTCCTCAGCAGCAGCTTGAGCTTTTCTCTCCTCAGCCTCTCTTTGATACCTTCTTTCTTCAAGTTCTAATCTTCTATTCTCAGCTTCTAGCTTCTTTAGTTCAGCTTCTGCTTTCAATTTAATTTCATCTTTTTGTTTCTTTTCTTCTGACTTTAATGCAATGGCGAATTGAGCAGATGAATATTCTTCCAATTCTTTACCAGACTTACCAAGGGTCAACCCTTGCTGGATGAAGAAATCCAATGTAGACATTCTGTCTAATGAGATCAGAAACCTGAAAAAAAAATTAAATAAATTACCTTATCCCACTTCAATGGGAGACAAGTCTGAAATGCTAGACTTGTATACTCACTTCACTTTATTTTACTGTCTCAATCTTTGTAGATAACAAGTCTTTTATCAAAGAACTTGTATAAATATCTTATATAATATTATTTAACAAACTCTATATGAAGAGTCTACCTTATCAATAATATCAAAACATGACCAAGTATGTGTATGTAGACTGTGCATGACAGTAATGTAGTACAACCAAAAAAAAAAAAATACAAAGACAAAAATACAAAACAATACAAATGGCAACACTGTTTTAACCAAAAATGTGTAGAGAAATACACAAGAAAGGAGAGACCTACAGAATACAAACAAAACAAATCGACAATCAAAACTGAAAAACAGACAAAATATTACAAAAACAACGTTAAGTACAATTACATCACAGCTAACATCAATAGCGACCAATTGTCACTAGCAAATTTCCAAATTAAGAAAATTTGCACCTACAGACCGCTTACAGTAAGCCTCGATCAAGTGGCATATTTACCGTAAGACCCACCAACCGAAAAACCCGCAGAAAAATACACAAAACAGTAGAAGTGACATAAACATATAGCAATCAATTTCAATGTGTTGCAGAACAAGTTCAGTCACAGCTGAAACTAAAATAAATTTCTTGCTCCTTGCGAACACAGAAACGAAATGTCAAACGCGCACTGAACGTCAAATCCACTGTAACATAAAGTGGTATTCACGAACCAAAGTTACTATGACCTTCTCAAATTAGGGCTTGCACATTGAATGTTTACAATTTCACGTACTGTTTACAGACACTTGACCTCCAACAATGTAGCTTGAATGCTCTGACCTAGAAAAGTCTGTTGTTGAATGAAACGTGTAACAACCCGCAGTACTGTTTACAATAGGAACCCGCCTTCTATGCAGTTATGGTCCACGTAGCAAATGCCTAGTAGTTCACTTCAGTACTTGTCTTGTTATGCTTTATGTAGCATTATAATATAAATGCTCGTACTGTTTATTTGGGTCAACTGTTGATGACCTATCTCTGTCCTGTTGTAGCCAAAACATGAAGCGTAGAATTAGCGCTGTGTTACGGCTGTCCCGTGTGTAGCTTAGACCCACAGATCAGAAGTGTAATGTGTACTTGTCCTTCTTGTAACTTTCTCGACAAAACTGGAGACATCATACATGTAACAGCCAACCAGGAATGTAAATTTCTGGATCCATAAATGTCAACAATAATGTCAAATGCTCGCTCTGTTCTTTTTAAACCCACAGGTCTGGTCCATCAGAAATGTAAGTTTCTAGGCCACATTGGCGACAAGAAATGTATCATAAGAGCCCACGTAACTGGTCCACCAGAAATGTAACTGTCTTTTTTTCTTGTTGAGGTGATCACTGGCCCAAGACAGTTTACATGTTGTTAGATGTGTAGTGCGAGCGTATGATGAGTTGAGTGTGGGTGCGAATGAAGACGCGAATGTGTTTAGGCTCGTATAGATATAGATCCTGCAACCCATACTCTCACATGCAGTAATCAAGGATGCTTTGACACTGCAGGCATGTTTCAAGACATTTATTGACGGGAACACACATAATATCAACAGGAACAGTCAGTGTAACAAGGTCATGCTGACCTGACATCGATAGGTATACATTTGGCATTCAAAAAGGTAAACATCAGAATAGACGTGCATGGTCAATAGCAAAGTTCTTCAATAATGACAGTTCGTAGCGTCGCCCTTGGCGTCTCTGACTAAACGCGTCAGATGCCTTAGTTACCTTGACACACAGGTGCAACTTGGCACTCCCTGCCAATTGCACATATCAGGCTGTAGTATAATAGCCGGAAGCACAGGCCTCGTCCTAACGTCGGCCGTGTACTTCTGTTAAACAGGTTATCACCAACCCTGCAGTAATACTTATTGTAGATAGAAGTTCCGCCAATCTGCGGCTCCCACAATATATCTTCGTCACTGGATTTCTGGACAATATAAGACTAACAGTCTTGGATGGCTACCTCGAGCACAAATATATAAGTTCTGAAATGGCGGATCCGTGAACTGCTGTTCACCCTAGGTAATCCTTTACATGTTCTGCCACCGAAAAGCGTAATAATGCATAAAGGTCGGTATTACCTGGTAAATGAATCCTCAGAACTACACAAGGAATTCTGTCGTCATCCCGACGCACAGAGATTCACTGGGGAAAACTGCCATAGCAGTTACTTCGAAGATTCTCCCCGAAAAACAATGGACTCTTGGTCCCTTCAGAAAAACAGGACCTCCCGGCTTCCCGGAAGTATATCTCACTCCCGCTTAAAAAACCTTCCCATAGGCCCACACCGAACTGTCAACCTCTGACCCTAAAGGTCAAACACAATGAATGAATAAACAAGGGAAGACAACCCCTAATCAACCTGACATCGCAGGTAAAGACACAATTATACTTATGATACAAACATAAGCAAATAACTTGACAGATGACTCCGTCGAAAATGACAGCAACACTGATGTTCTTTGCAGCTACTACATTTTAAGATTGTTAAATACTAAATGAATATTAGTCAATTCTGTTAAATATTGCCAAAGTATTTTTTTGTTTTGTTTTTATTTGTGTTGTTTGCACAACCCATGAAAATCGTATGCGATTATTTTTTTTGTTTTAATTTTTTATTTATTTTTTTATTTAAATGTTATCATTAAGTATGTTATCATTATGGTGATGACTAACGCACAGCGTTGTTCATATTGATATTGTTAAGAAGAAGTGTACATCAATACTGTTCAATGGCGAAGTGTATTAACAAATTTTATGTATTCCCCGTTTTACGCATTATAAATATACTGGGATCCATAGTTTTACGAACAAAATATTTATTATTATTTTTTATTTTATTTATTTATTTATTTTTAATTTTTTTTTCTCTCTGAGAGACTCTACCAATAGGTTAGACCTAGTCGTTTATAACAGTCACTAGCATGAGGTACTTAGTTGATAGTACGCAAATGTCTCCCTCTGGGATACATTTGTGTGGCCCGGGACGTATGTGACCGCTTGACCTTTCACGCTAGCTTTGTCTCTCTTACTTCACGATAAGCATTTATATGTGCTAGAAAATGCTACAGGTAAGAATGACAGACCTTAAAAGCAAATAAGACGTTTTTACACAAAACGCAGTGTTCATTCAGAGTTCAGTTGGCAGTTACTGCTCTGACCGGGTAAACGTAGGTCAGTCCCAGATAATAATGAATGGGTTTTATAAGCGCGAAAGTGGGAAATGAATGTTTGTGTGATCTGGTTTTTTTTATATCCTATTGTTAAGATGGAAAAGATCACACATGTGAAAATAAAGTCGAAATAACAGATTGTCGTGTGCAAAAAGGTCGAAAAGCTGAGAAGAGGAGTGCAAATGTTAACTATTGTGTCGTGTGAAAAAAAAGGACGGGTCGTGTGAAAAAAGGCGGGAAAAAAGAAGAAATAGTATAAATAGAAGAGTTGTGGGCGATAGGTAGCGATTTCAGGACTTATGATTCCAAGGATACCATGATTTTAGACTAGAGGATTTTTACTGATAGCGTTAGGAGAACTTCGTCTTTGAGGATACCAAGACAAGTTTTTGAGTAAACAAATCAGTAAATTATTTCTTGTGGATATACATATATTATTCTATCTGGATGTACCTATATTATTCAGTTGGATTATAGATTGTTCATTTTGGATAAACAACCATCATTTTGTGAAATTTACAGTGTTTGTTTAATGACATCAATAAACTCTAATATAATTTTCTACATTTGCTGTTTGTGGAAATTTACAGTAATTTCTTTCGGATATACGTTGTTGTGCTGAAACTGTTTTGCTTATCACCAAAACTCAAAAGGGAAGAACATTCCTGGGTTGAAATAAATTAACAAAAGGTCAAGTATCACCATCTCTGGCGGAAGGCCAGTTATCACTTGAACCACCACAACATATGAAGGATTAACTCTGACTACATAAAATCAATGTAACTACTAGTGCCGCATTCAACTGACGCTGGCACATATCTTCTAATTGATGCCGTAACCAGCTCGGTTACAATATGTTTGGTTTTTGAGTGTGTTTTAGTACAGTATGTTTGTTTTGTTTTTTGTTTTAGTACAATATGTTTTTTTTTTTTTAGTACAATCTGTTTGGTTGTGTGTGTGTTTTAGTACAATATGTTTGTCGTGTTTTTTGTTTTAGTACAATATATTTGTATTTTTGTTTGTTTGTTTGTCGTGTTTTTTGTTTTAGTACAATATGTTTGGTTCTGTGTGTGTTTTAGTACAATATGTTTGTTTTGTTTTTTGTTTTAGTACAATATGTTTGGTTTTGTGTGTGTTTTAGTTCAATATTTTTGTTTTGTTTTTTGTTTTAGTACAACATGTTTGGTTTTTGAGTGTGTTTTAGTACAATATGTTTGGTTTTGTGTGTGCTTTAGTACAATATGTTTGTTTTGCTTTTTGTTTTAGTACAATAAATTTGTTTTGTTTTTTTGTTTTAGTACAATATATTTGTTTTGTTTTTTTTGTTTTAGTAAAATATGTTTGTTTTGTTTTAGTACAATTTTTTTTTTTTTGGTGAGGCTGCAAAGCCTACTTCATTATAATCGTTTCACTTTTACGTCTCAAATAAATTTACCAATTCCGTTTACAGAGAATTGAATTTTTTTTTATTTTTTAAAACAGATAAAAATTATTTAAAACGCAAAAATAAACAACAATACGCATATATATATATATATATATATATATATATATATATATATATATATATATATATATATATATATATATATATATATATAACACTCACACGCACACACACACACATATGTCAACGTGAACAAGATACAGACACGGAAAAACAAAATAAGAACAAAATACAAAATGACAAATGTAAAAACGGAATTAAAAAAAATAAACATGATGAAATTCGAGAAAACATATCGTGTAAATTCAGAGGTCATGAGAAACGAATGGAACTTGACCCAAGACAGAGAAAGAAAGAAAAAGCTCTAGTGTCACTGGAACGAAGACAGATACGAAAGATCAATGGGCAATCGATTGAAAGAAAGGCTTGCAGAAAATGGAAACAGAACAAAAACTTGCAGTGTCTGCTACTTGAGGGGGGAAATATGGCTATTGATGCTCTCACATCGTGTTACAAGTAGGGAAACAGCTGTGTAAGATTGTGCGGAATATAAACAAACACAATCAAACGTTGGCGAATGATAGTGAAAATAAAAATAAAAATAAATAATGGTGTGGTCACATTGTGAGGGAAAAAAAAGAAAATGATTTTGTAATGTGAATTGAAAACACAAAGAAGTCTAACTGTGAGGAAAATAACATTTTCGTGACCTTGGCCGGCCTTAGGTTGATCCCACCAATTCTCCCGTATCGGGACCCGCACTTACTAGGGCCCCGTCCAGGGCACTGGCAGATGTGAAACTAGTGCAGAAGAGCGAACACGTTTAAGCGATAAAATCAACTAGTATTAGCAGTCATATTCTGTGCGAAGAACTGGAAGCGTTAAAGCCAAGTCTTACATCTGATTGTAAAAGGTAAAGGAAGACCCACAACTGCCCTTGCCGTTGTGACCGTATGGCCTACTACGTCGCTACAACTATTAGAATTATAGTAAAGTACTTTAAGAATGACTAGTTAGTAAAAATAAACACGTCAAAAAACCAATGACATCATCAGTCATTGACATGAACCCATGATGTCATCAAACCTTGTGTGGCCTCCATACAAGTTAGGCGGGAAGACATTTAGAATAGAGAGAACCTAGAACAATAGTTGGTCATACTTACTCAATAACAATAATTTTAGACTAGAGGTTTCGTAGTTAGTTAGGTTAAAGATTATTTTAACAGTCAGCTAGGCCCCAAGACCAATCATAAGAAGTTTTCCGGTCTCTACTCCAATTAGAAATAATTTCATCCGGCAAGCCATAGCACCGGACTAGTATATAGACTGATGCATCATATTAACTAGTTAGAGACTGAGACAGTTATCTCAGTGACCACAGTCAAACCTACATAAGGCGTACTCACTTGAAGTGTGGAGCAACCTGGCGCATCCCCTATTGTGAGAACAAAAGCCTTTGACTCCTACGTTTGTGACAAGTACATAACCGTCCAGACACCTACTACCTACCAGGGCCACCAGCGAACCAGCGCTGACCACTGCCACGTATTTTATTGTGGTTTTATCCACAGCAAGTGAGTCTCGAATTATTTTCTCCAAAGTTTCGAATCGATATTTTATTTCGATAGGATTCTACAGAATTCAGACATGCCTTATCACCACTTCTATAAGTAATAAGCCTTTTGCCATCGAGGCTAAAGCTGGCAGTAT
This sequence comes from Oreohelix idahoensis, assembly GCA_024509875.1. Classification (NCBI taxonomy): domain Eukaryota; kingdom Metazoa; phylum Mollusca; class Gastropoda; order Stylommatophora; family Oreohelicidae; genus Oreohelix; species Oreohelix idahoensis. The sequence continues at coordinate 104,696 of JAMPIV010002791.1, read as the reverse complement.
TGCCCCACCAGAAATGTGCTGGAGATGTTTATTTGCCAGCATCATCATCATCTCATCTCAACCCATAACCCGTCATGGGTCGTAGGGGTGCCATGGTGGAAGCATCAGCAGACAGGGTCCTCCACTGCTCTCTATTCTCAGCAATGCGTACAAGTGTGGAGAAACCGTGTCCTGCCCATTCTTTGATGTTATCAGCCCAGGATTTTCTTTGCCTTCCTCTTCTCCGTTTACCTTCGACTGTTCCCTGGAGGATCGTTTTCGAAAGGGAGTCATGACGAATTACATGCCCAAACCAGGCAAGCTTTCGACGTTTCACTATTGACAAAAGTGGTTCTTGATGGCCTGCATAGGTGTTTATCTTCTCTCTAACATAGACATTTGTTTTGTGCTCTTTATAGCAAATGCGCAAAATTCTTCTGTAACATTTATGCTCGAAAGCCTGAATCCTTCGCTCCGTATCTGCAGTGAGTGTCCAGCCCTCACACCCATACAAGAGAATAGATAATACAAGTGATTTGTATAATTTGATCTTCACAGGAAAACTGATGTTACTTTTCCAGATCACATTCAACCTTGTCATGGCAGCTGAGGCCATCTCAAGTCTTGTCTTGATTTCTTTATTTGATCTTCCATCACTACATATAGTGGACCCGAGATATTTAAAGGTGTTAACTTCTTCTAACGTTTGCCCATTTAACGTAATGTTGGTCGGAACATGTTTCTTATGGCTATTCACCAATATCTTGCTTTTTTCTATATTAATTTCCATCCCATATGTTCTTGTTACTTTCTCCAGTCTAGAGGTAAGGTCTTGAAGTTCTGATTCTGTTCCAGCTATCAGATCAATATCATCAGCAAAACGTAGATTACACAGAGGTCGGCCTCCAATCGATATGGTTGATTTATAATCGTAGAGAGCCTCCTGCATAATATGTTCTAGATAAATGTTAAAGAGCACTGGTGACAGGATACATCCCTGGCGAACTCCTACAGTTGTTTTGAAAAATTCTCCAATGTCATTGCTTGCAAAAACAGCACTGCTTGCGTCCTTGTATAGTGCTTCAATGATATCTATGATGTTGGTATCAAAATTGAATTTTCTCATTATTTGCCATAAACCTTCATGCCAGACTCGATCGAAGGCTTTTGTGAAATCGATGAAGTTATGGTATAAATCATGTTGATGCTGGGCTATCTTCTATGACAGTTACCCTGGGCTGTTGGGGTTTTGATAGTCTTCTTAATGTGTCAAAAACTGCCTTGCTGTTACCTTTTATTAGCCCCGTATTAATGGACTCACATTGATCAGCTACCCATTTTTCTTTGGCCTGTTTCATTTTCTTTCTAATGCCAGCATAGAAATCAAATAAATAAAGAAAATTTGATATAAATACTTGGACTTCTCCAATATTCTGCTTTTAAAATTTTCCTTGACTTTGTTGGAATTGCAGTTGATAATCAAACCTTCAATCATGGTACTACCAACTATAAGCTTTTACGAGTACTCCTTACTACCTGGGTTTTTCCTCACTTCTGGAATTAACAACTCTGGTGTATCCACAGAAGTATTCCAAGTAAAGAAAGAGTCGTGGTTATATCCCTTTGACTAACTCAAGGGAAGTAACAATATTAGGCGCCGTCACACCGTAGGGGAGTGGAGTGTTAGAGATTTCACTCTACTAGGTCCAGCATCGAGAGGTGGCGGTGACCTGTTTCTTTCCTCGCTGCCTTTACCTACCCTAACTCAAGAGCAGAGTCGGGTATTCATTTACAGCTGGGTACACTGGAACGTGACACCGCCTTCTTTCGAACCCAGCACCTTTGCCGCAAGAGGCCAGCGCTCTACCATCTCTGCCAATCGGACGCTCGTATAATTGTAGAACCCCCACTTTAAAATGAGTTATTTTCTTGCTCATAATAACCGATCAACAGTATTCCCAAGTTTTGTTACAGAGTTGTGAGTTAAAACACAGCTGGTTCGATGTCTAGGGTTAACGACACGACAAGTAACAACTTCAGTTCAACAAAGTACAGCGGAGAGGGAGGGGGTAAAGGATCCCGTTACACGCCCATTGGGCATATTGGGACTACGGTGTTAGGACCGTATTTTCTTGACCATCGGCACACGAGGGGTGATGTGGTCAGCATCACGCCGGCCGCCTTAACCTTCTGAGAAGATGTTCTGGTACCCTATTCATGAGGCTGGGTCGACCCCGGAGCCGTTTGCCGTCTAAAAAATCCCTCTTCAACTGGGGATCGAACCATGGACCACCGAGTTAGGAAGCCAGTGCACTAACCACTGCGCCACCGCGGCTACAAAAGTACAGGGGAGATCAATCATTTCAAACATAGTGTAGCGGGTCCTTTTCAGAGTAGAAGGAGATACTGGACTCTGATGTCCATGGTGTCTAGGGTTATTGAACTACAGTCCATTCAGCAGAGTTATAAGAAACGTACTTGACAGTTGAAACAGTATAAAACTGAATAATGCCTGGTGAACGTTTCACATATGTAGAATTTAATTACAATAACTGGCTCCTTTTAAAATGCATCAAATGTACAAGACATAAGCTCTCATCAGCCTGTCTATAAGTGGGTCTAACGTCTTGTAGACTAGTATACAATGTCCGTCATCATGCTGAAATATTTAATATTAACATATACTTTCCTTCCACATTCCTTCAGCTCTGACGTTTCCATATAACATACAATCAGACTAGGTTCTATCTCGTAGACTACCTAGCTGACATACACTTATAAAACCAGTACTTCAAGTACATACCCAGGAGCACAGAATACACAGCATTCTCACAATGGAGACACGGTGACGAGATGCTCAGAACCGTCATAGCCCACAAAACCACGTCCGCTCGGAAAATACCCATACAATCGTGACGTCCTTCCTGTGTTGTCGTAACAAAGATTAATAAATAGGAAATCAGCCCAACAAACAAAGTTTGAGAGCGACCGAAAATGGTGTTATGAAAAGAGTCATAACAACTCCTCCCCCCCCCCCCCCCCCCGGTCAATAATGTCGAACGGAGTAGACATTATTGGTGTTACTGTCAGATATGTAGAAGGGCTGGTACACTGTAAATGCGTGGTGAAAAAATGGTAGAGTGACCGTGTTATCTGTCATCTGTACTGTGGAATGTAGGTCACCAGCGCGGGGTTACACCAGGGATGATATGGCCCCTCAAAAACAGTGTTCATATAACGTCTGTATAGTAATGTGTTGAGTGAGGGTAAAGACGCGAATGCTAAGAGCTCTTGATAGATGAATAATACCCTCTTTCACTCATGTGCAGTCGTCAATGACGCAAGGAAGACTGCTGGCACATTAAACACATTTAATGACGAAAACTAACAGTAGCATCAATAAGACAGTCAAATCACAGGTTGACATAAAACATCATGGTACAGTTGATAAATGGTCTTGCAATGATACATGGGCACTCGTTGCATAATAGCACAATGGAATGTCAGTAGACAAGCACTCAGTATTGCCCATATATATATATATCATCTGAGTTTACTGACAAAGCACGTCAGTTTATAAACAATATTCAAGATGGCTTCTAGACCTAACCTCGTCTAGCGAAGACTCCTTTCGGTAATGTTGAGCACATATTTTTCATATAACCATATTGAACCGCTAGTAATGGGTTCTCATCTGTAGCAGTGATCTCTGGACTCATCAAGCGATAATACGGGGCATCCCTTTTCTCTTCTTGAAAGTCACAAAATATTTGGATACAAGATGGCTTCTCTCGTGAGCTGTCACTCACTTTCTTTTTTTGATACAAACTAGGCAGCTGTATCAAAGCTGGTCATTCATTAAATGTCCTTATGGCTTTGTAGATTCTATCATTGATAACAATTGGCTTCATCATACAATATAGTGCTGCTAGAAATGAATGTCATCTTCATCTAGTTAAATATTCCCTCAGACGTACAAATCGTGCGTCTGCCTATCGAAAAACGATGGCTTCGTAAGAGAGTTCATAAGAAGTGCTTTTGTTACCTTAGTATAGGCACGTTTCAAAACATTTATTGACGAGAACACACATGGTATCAACAGGAACAGTCAGTTTAACAAGGTCATGCTGACCGGAAATCGATAGGTATACATTAGGCATTCAACAAGCTGGTAAACATTTGAATATTCGTGCATGGTCAATACAATGTTCTTCAATAATGACAGTTCGTGGCGTCGCCCTGGTATCACTGACTAAACGCGTCAGATACCTTAATCACTTTGACACATAGGTGCCACTTGGCATTCCCCGCCAATTGCACTGTATTAGGCTGTAGTACATTAGCCGAAAACACAGTCCTCGTTCTGACGTCAGCTGTGTACTTCTGATAAGCAGGTTACCATCAACCCTGCAGTAATGCTTATTGTAGACATAAATACCGCCAATCTGCGGTTCCCACAATATATCTTCGTCACTGGATTTCTGGACAATATAAAGACTAATAGTCTTGGATGGCTACCTCGAGCACAAAATATAAGTTCTGAAATGGATCCGATCGGTGAGCTGCAGTTCACAGACTAGGCAATCTTCTAACATGTTCTGCCACCGAAAGCATAGTAATGGAAAAAGTCGGTATTACCTGTAACCGAATCCACAGAATATAACAAGGAACTCTGCTGTAATTCCAACGCACAGAGATTCACTGGGGAAAACTGCCATCGCAGTCACTTCGAAGATTCTCCCCGAAAAACACAATGGACTCTCGTCCCTTCAGAAACCAGGACACTTCACGGCTTGCCGGAAGTCTAACTCAACTCCCGCTTAAAAAACCCTGCCTATGGGCATACGCCAGAACTGTCTACCTTTGACCCTAAAGGTCAAACACAATGAATGAATAAACAAGGGAAGACAACCCCTAATCAACCTGACATCGCAGGTAAAGACACAATTATTCTTATGATAAAAACATAAGCAAATAACTTGATAGATGACTCCGTCAAAAATGACAGCAACATATTACTACAACCCCCCTGTAAAAAAAAAAATGAAATTTTTTTTTTTTTTTATGTCCATGAGCAAGATTGCACAAGTATCACTTATGTGCTCATGAAAAAATGAACCTAATATCAGGTACAATAGACGCATAAACAAAGCGTCTGAAGAGGATACAAATCATCTCCCAACATAGGAGAAATTATTTCCTTTAAGCCAAACAAACTAAGGGGGTACCATTAAAGAAAACTAAGTTGATGACAATACCAATCATATATCAAACATTACTAAATACTATAATTATAGCAATATACAAATGTCATGAATTACAATGCTATATTAGCAACATATCACTGATGGATGGTGTTACGGTATATGATATTAACGCCGTCTGCTAAAGGTTACCAGACGTGCAATTGTAAAGGTTAAGACATTTAATATATTGCGATAGATGTTTCAATTACTGAACGCTTCATACACGATCGATTATGACGTGTATAGCGTTGTTTAGGACACAGTCGGTAACTAAGAAACGCTACCCTTTGTTACTTGACCGCCAAGCTGAATAGCTGCGTTTTTCTAACCTTCCAATTTAATGGCAGGATATAGCCATTTTATGTGCATTTTTGATGGATCAGGGTCAGTCCTAGAACTCAATATGAGAGGGAAATTATTGGAGGTTAGTATTTAACTAGAATCCTCAGAAGGATGAGAATAATCGTCAAATTCTTATGAATTATTCAGACTCGCAGTCTCACTGTCGGCAGGTAGCCATGTCTATCTGCTCGTGCATATAGCTGTGATGTTCTGACGACAATACTGCATTGTATCCTCATAACGGACATTGACACATAACCAGCAGTCTACGTTGTTGATTAATTTATGCATGACTTATATGGACTTACGCTCTACCCCTATTGGAATTGATCATCATGTATGTATCACTGTGAATAAATGTATGGACTCAATGAACCGACTTATCACGTCAATGGAATTACAAGTTCAATATAATTGCAACTTTCAAATGTTTGCTCACACGTTTTTCTATCCCACCCCCGCATTCGCGTAAAGCAACACCAATTGACACGATGAAAATCTTGAATGAAACCATATAAGAACTCAACTAACATGGCCAGAATTTATAACCACTTTATTGACATTATATGGAACATTGTTGTCAAATTGAATGTTCCAGAACAACAGAGAAGATCGCCTTCAACAGATGGTGTCCATTGATTGGGGATCGAAAAAAAAATTCGGAAATTAACAATTGTTTACATTTGAAGGACGATCACATGATGTGCTGAATTATGACCTATGACGCAGTACTCAGTATAATCCCTAACAACGTGACGTCACCGAAAGTCGTGTACGTGATCTGTCGGAGAAATCAAGCCGTTTCTAAGTCTAACCAGGGGAAACATGAGCCATTTGAAGCAAATACATGATATGGACTACGGAGCAGACAGTCAGGGGCTTTAGCCTAGCTGTTGACGACCTCTAGCACTGATCTAAGCAACACAAAAGATAAGTCATTTAAGTGTGACCTTTGTCGGTCGATAAATAACAGTGCTGAGTCCATTTTGCTTTGATCAGGCATGTCTATGTATTTTCATGTATATATGTTAAATTTGTTTTCCATCGTATGTATTTGTTGTTAATTCGTGGGAGGTAGGGAGGATGAACTGAAATTAAATTCTGCGGCTCTCACGATGCCTGAATTGATTTCGGTCGTTTCTTAGGGCAGTTAAAACGATTGCACCTTTGGAAACCCCATTGAGGTTTGACATTGGACTTGTTGTCCAAATCTGCTATCGTTTGACGATTTGCGTTAGCTGTACTGTCCCGTAGATAATTGGTGTATTTTATTCGTACTCAGTTAATAATTTTATTCAGTTCTGTACCATGTTCGTTACTATTCGTCCAGTCTCCTCTGACTATCATTTATTTTATGATTGTTAAATTTTTCGTCCGTTATGAGTCCTGTGACGTCATCATTTTTCGCAGTCATTTTTTTTTGTGTGTACTTTGAATATTCAGTTGACCTCGGGTCAGACCTTGACCCTTCATTTGGTCTGTGACATTTCCGCTTGTTTTATTTAGTTCATAAATTCATTTTTAATTGTGAAAATGTCTTGTTTGCGTCTTAACATTGTTTGTACCCCTTAGTTGCATCATTGTTTTGTTTGTCCTCATAATATATATTAATACTACATTAATAATATGATATTATATGCAATAATACACTTGTAATTTAATTTAATTAATTTTTTTCTGATAATTAAGGTTAATATGGGACATTGCATAATTATGCAGTGATAGTCCAAGAAAGTAGCACTACAATTTATAATAGATGCCTAGGGCATAATAATATAATATATATATTGACAAAATAAAATAATCTTATAGCTACCTTTGAGGTAATAGACCCATTGTATATTATTTAATATACTTTTCTGGTACTAAGAGAGTGACTTAGTACATTGAACAATATAATTACTAGGAATTATACCCAACATTATTGGATATTGAGATTAATTGTGTGATATAATTACATTATATTTAACAGATATCATAACTATTTATGATATAGTATTATTTAGATACAATATTGTTACAAAATATTGTCTATTAGTTGAACTTAGACATTAAGTTCAGTACTATTGTGATTACTTATATTGAATATTTCTAAGTTGAGTAAGTATAATAATTACTCTGAAGCTACTATTGACTATTTTAATCAGTAATTATCAATAATTACTTACAGATAAAAGTCAAAATGCTTACTATAGACCATTTCGTTAAAATTGGTCGGGAATATGGTTATAAATCTCAAGAACTTCGTCAGTTTGCCGAATCAGAACTGGAAAAATATGAAAGAAAAGAAGCAGAGAAAAAAGCTGCATTAAAGAAAGAGGAAGCAGAACTTGAGATGAAGCAAATTGACAAGGAAAATAAATTGAGAGAGATTGCTCAACGTGAAAGAGAAGAGCAAAGAACAATCGCCAGACAGGAAGAAGAGAATAAATTGAAACGAGAGGAAATTATTTTACAACAAGAAATGGAATTGGCGCGTATTAAATTGGAGACAGCAAGATTACAAGCACAAAATGCTGATGCAAACCAGAATAATAACGCACAAAATGGATCATCATCCAGCCAACCTAAACATTTCTACAACTTTAAATTACCCATTTTCAACTTGAACATCGACGACCTTTCATCGTTCCTGGCACGTTTTGAACAGACTTGCAAATCTAACCATTTGCCTGAAGAGTCATGGGTACTCAAATTAAATGAATTCTTGGTTGGAGAACCACTGACAGCTTCTCAAAATGCTGACCCATCAATAGCAAATAACTACGGTGCTATTAAGTCCTTGCTTTTACGAAGGTTTCACCTGGACGAGGAACACTGTAGGTTGAAATTTAAGGGAATTTTACCTGAATCTCCAAGGGATTTTGCAGGATTCATTGCGAATATACGCAATACATTTAATAGATGGGTTGAACTGGCAGAAGTCAACAAATCATACGACAAATTAGTTGATTTTCTACTGCGGGATAAGGTATTATCTTCGGTTAGCCAGCCATTTTTTGCATATTTGCAGGAGCGTAAACCAGGTACTATGGATGAGTTAGAAAAAATTTCTTTAAACTACTGTTCGGCACATCTGAATGCAACCATTTCTAACTCCTCATTAAGAGAACCTCTACCTGTGGCGTCTAATATGGCCTACAATCATAATAACAAACAAAGACATCACAGTGTAGACAGAAGCAGGTTCCAAAGAAATCACAATGTTAACTTTCAGAAGGGACATAATAATGATTTCAACAATAAAAATGAGTTCAACAGAGGTAGATCACGAGATAGAAATTATTCACCTCAAACAAACTACCACAATGGTCAACATAACACTCATTATAATCGATCACATACTCCCAATAATAATAATAACTGGAATGGTAATAATCATGGCTCGAGACATCGAGATAATAGTTACTATAGAGGACGACGAGATAATTCTAACAATTATACTCGGAATCGATCTCATTCTCGGGGATCATCTCATTACAACCATAATACAGGGGCGGCAGTTACAAATAATACTACCCCTATAGCTCAGGTCCCACTTGACAATAATACAACACAGTCTTCTGCTGCATGTTTTGCTATTAATTATAATGTGGCAAATAGTTGCCAACAATGCAATCTTATTTTTCAGAAGGCGAAAGAAACAGTGCTTAACTGCGGACATATTACACCAGAGGTAGGTCTTGCAGTCAACGATGGAACAGGCCTACTAATTTTTAACAGGGGATTAGTTAATGGATCCGTCGTCTCAGTGCTGAGGGATTCGGGATCCACAACGATTGGTGTACGACAGTCGCTGGTACATCCTAGCTGTGCAACGGGGGAATATGTCCGTTGCATGACTTTTGGTGGAACAATAGAGTTTTACCCCACAGCTATTATTCATGTTAACACTCCTTTTTTCACAGGGAACGTAAAGTATGTATGCTAAAAAAGCCTATAGCTGATCTGATGGTCGGTCGTATACACGGCAGTAAAGATTGTACTCCAGATGAGATTATAGAATGGGAGAAACATAACCTATGCACTGGAAACGCCGTGACGACTAGAGCGCAGACTCAACTCATGGAGAAAGTTGATGATAATAAAATGGATGCAGACAACCAAGAGGAATTTGTAGTCAATTCACCTATTGACAGGGAAACATTTGCAACCAAACAAAAAGAGGATAAATCTTTAAAAAAATTTTTTAAGTTGGTTGATAAAGTTGACAATCTATCCTCAGGTAATAATAACAAACATTGTTTTGTTATTAAAAATGACATATTGATTAGATGTTTTAATGACAAATCACAAATGAAACAACAAGTTATGGTCCCATATACTTTTAGACGGTACATTCTTCAACATGCACATGACTCACATTGTGCTGGACATATGGGATATACTCGAACACGATCTCGAGTACTGTCTTCATTCTTTTGGCCAGGGGTGTCAAGATATATTTCGCAGTATGTACGTTCCTGTACTACATGCCAAGAAGTGAAAGCACGTGGAGCTTTTCACACGGCGCCTATTCAGGCTTGCGATATCTCAGTGAGACCTTTTGACAAGATGGCAATAGACATTATTGGTCCATTGCTACCATCGGCCAGAGGACATAGATTCGTCCTTACGTGCATTGATTTGTGCACACGATGGCCAGAAGCTATCCCATTAAAGACCACCACTACCACAGATGTAGCTGATGCACTACATCTCATCTTTTCTAGAATAGGGTTTCCTAGAAAACTTTTATCAGACCATGGGTCACAGTTTATATCTGACACCATGAAGGAAGTCATGAAAACTTGGGACATTGATAGGAATTTAAGTAGTATTTATCATCCGATGAGTAATGGTGCGGTTGAAAGACTTAACCGTACACTTAAACAACTACTACATAAGGTTACTGCTAAGCACCCTCATGACTGGGACAGAGCACTCCCAGCTGTTCTATTTGCTTATCGGGAGGTACCGCATGAACAAACTGGCTTCTCTCCCTTTGAATTAGTTTTTGGTGCTCCCCCAAGAGGTCCTATGGGACTAATAAAAAACTTATTAATTGACGAGGAGATGACTCAGGACACTCAGTCATCTTACGAGTACGTAATTAATCTTCGGAAGAACATTATTGAGTCTTGCCAGTTGGCAACAGCTTCTTCTGAGGCTGCAAAAGCTAAGGCTCGATCTCTACAAAATAGGTCTCGACGATTACGCCAATTATTCCCAGGCGACGAAGCTTATGTGTTACTTCCTCACAATAACAATAAATTATTGATATCTTGGAATGGTCCTTACAAAGTCATTGATAAAATTTCCGACGTTGATTACGTCTTAGATATCAAGGGACACAAAAAGATATTTCATATTAACATGCTCAAGCAATTTCATACACGTCCTGAACACTTACAGTCAATTTTTCATGAACTAGATGACAACACAGTATCCACTTGTCATTATATCTAACTTATCTGTCATCCAGGAAGAAGAATCTTCTTTTCCTGAGGTACAGTTACCGTTACCTGTACCAGTAGTTCAACCTACTGAATCTTGGCGGGATGTAACCATCTCTTCAACGGTTACACCGCAACAGCGTCTACAGATTGCTAATCTATTACAATCTTATCCAGATGTGTTGACCGACGTTCCGGGTCGCACATCGGCTATCAGTCATGACATTACTCTCAATGACGATACACCTATTCGTGTACATCCCTATTCTGTTCCTTTACATTTCCTTGCTAAAACTACTAAGGAACTTGAACAGATGTTGTCTCTGGGAATCATTGAGACTAGTAATTCGCCATTCTCTTCTCCATTAGTGATTGTCCGGAAGAAGGACAATAACATCAGACTATGTGTTGATTATAGAAAATTAAATGCTAAGACTATAGTTGACAGCGAACCACATCCACTTATTGACGACTTACTACCACGTCTATCCAACGCAACTATATTTAGTAAGATAGACTTAACTAAAGGTTATTGGCAGATACCACTGACCGAAAAGGCTAAGTACTACACCGCATTTTCCACTCCACAAGGTCTATACCAGTGGAATGTGATGCCTTTTGGGCTTGTTAATGCGCCAGCTACCTTCATTCGCCTGATGCGACAAATTTTATCAGGTAGACCAGACGTTATTACATATATTGACGACATATGCTTGTTTAGTTCGTCGTTTGAGGAACATGTTTCGGGACTTAGATATGTTTTCGATACTCTAAGGAATTATCATCTAACTGCTAAACCTACAAAGGTGCAAATCGCGTGTAATGAGATAACCTTTTTGGGACATATCATTGGATCGGGATATATCCGAACGTTACCTAGTACAGTCTCCAAAATTCTAAACATAGCAGTTCCTCAGACGAAGAAACAGGTCAGGAGTTTGTTAGGACTTGTTCAATATTACAGTAGATTCATACCAAACTTGTCATCCATCACGGCTGTATTGTCTTCATTGTTAAAAAAAGATATGCCGGTGAAGGTGACATGGACTGGTACATGCAATGAAACTTTCAACAAAATTATAAATTTGTTCTCGCATGAACCAATTTTAAGACTTCCCGATGCTTCCAAAAGATTTTTCTTACGAACAGATGCTAGTAACTACGGCATTGGTGCATGCCTGCTCCAGAACCATGATGGCATTCTACATCCTACCTTATACATATCAAGAAAGCTGAAGCCGGCAGAAACGAAGTATTCAACAGTCGACAAGGAACTTTTATCTGTGATCTGGGCAATAACCAAACTTGAAAAATTCTTGCTCGGTGCTCCCTTCACCATACAGACGGACCAACGTGCTGTGGCATCCTTGCGTCGATCGAATCATAAAAGCCAGAAACTCGCCAGATATTCAATCATCCTACAACCATTTGAATTCTCCATTGAACATATTCCTGGCACTGAAAATTGTGTGGCAGATGCATTGTCACGTAATCCTATTGACGACGAATAATCAACATTGACACTCTTAAACTATTTCAATCAGCACTACATTGGATTGAACGAAGTATCAACTATAAAGGAACTAACCTTGCCTTCAATTTAAACTTTATATACACTATATGCATCACAGAATTGAACTACAAGACAATCAAGGTATATATACTGACATTCGAACTTCGTCTAATGTCCATACACGATATACGAATATCATTGATCAATCATGGAACAATATCTGACGACAAGTCGAACTTATTATCCTAGGTGCACTTAATTCTTGGATGCTAGGATAAATGACATTTCTTTCCAACGTAAACGTTTGAACATTTTTGCCTAAAAGAATTCATCAGGATCAAGACTACGGATGGATCATCATATCCTATACTAATTAATTAGTTAACTTAACTTCTTAATTGAATTATTATCAATAAAATGAAATGTGAGAAAAAATGAAATGAAAGAACAAAAAAGAGAACGAAATATAAAAAGAAGAGATTGTGAAAAGAGAAAATAAATCTCACACAAGTATTAGGTTAATATTTTTTTTACCTATACGTTATTTAGTTAATTAAATTAGATAGTTATTATTCACTAACACTTAACACACACAATTAGGTTAAAACTTATATTCGAATTTCTTTCTATTTCTTCTCACTTGTTTTGTCTTTTTCTTCTCTCATAACATCGCGTTACATTAGAACCTTAATAATTTAACTCTTAATTTAATTAATTAATTTAATTTTAATTAGTCAAATTAATTCCTATATGACATACTAATACGACAGACCTTACTTTAATTTAATTTTATCATTCACTATTAACATTGGACATTTATTTAGTTGATATAATAATATGTATAATATTGATATATAATGTGATTTATGTTAGATGACTATGACAAATAGTTAGTTGACACGACCGCAACACGGTTCTACTCAGAACATCGTCGGCCATATGTCACAATTGTGTTAAATTTTTTTGAAAAATTGTTAAGTCGGATAGATATTGAAAAAAAATCTATCGATTTTTTTTTTCCCCCGGTGTACAGGGAATTGTTACGGTATATGATATTAACGCCGTCTGCTAAAGGTTACCAGACGTGCAATTGTAAAGGTTAAGACATTTAATATATTGCGATAGATGTTTCAATTACTGAACGCTTCATACACGATCGATTATGACGTGTATAGCGTTGTTTAGGACACAGTCGGTAACTAAGAAACGCTACCCTTTGTTACTTGACCGCCAAGCTGAATAGCTGCGTTTTTCTAACCTTCCAATTTAATGGCAGGATATAGCCATTTTATGTGCATTTTTGATGGATCAGGGTCAGTCCTAGAACTCAATATGAGAGGGAAATTATTGGAGGTTAGTATTTAACTAGAATCCTCAGAAGGATGAGAATAATCGTCAAATTCTTATGAATTATTCAGACTCGCAGTCTCACTGTCGGCAGGTAGCCATGTCTATCTGCTCGTGCATATAGCTGTGATGTTCTGACGACAATACTGCATTGTATCCTCATAACGGACATTGACACATAACCAGCAGTCTACGTTGTTGATTAATTTATGCATGACTTATATGGACTTACGCTCTACCCCTATTGGAATTGATCATCATGTATGTATCACTGTGAATAAATGTATGGACTCAATGAACCGACTTATCACGTCAATGGAATTACAAGTTCAATATAATTGCAACTTTCAAATGTTTGCTCACACGTTTTTCTATCCCACCCCGCATTCGCGTAAAGCAACACCAATTGACACGATGAAAATCTTGAATGAAACCATATAAGAACTCAACTAACATGGCCAGAATTTATAACCACTTTATTGACATTATATGGAACATTGTTGTCAAATTGAATGTTCCAGAACAACAGAGAAGATCGCCTTCAACAGATGGACAAAGTGAAATTTGTTAAATTATCTAAACATCATCCAAATATATTTGTATTACAACATATTAGGATATTAAGGACAGAGCTAAGTCCGAAAGTGTATCAGGAAAAACTAGGACACAAGATTTAACTGGAATCATGTGGGCATCTGGACAATATGTCCGCCATCACATTATCCGAACCACGGATAGCTCGCACCGTGAAATGGAAAGGCTGAAGAGCAATAGCATAACGAGTAGATCTCGAGCTCTTCAAATCCTTACTTTGCATAGCCGTAAGAGCTTTTTGGTCGGTTTCCATAAAGAAATGCGCGCCCAGAAGGAACCTTTGTAGCTTAAGAATGGACCAAACCATAGCCAACAATTCACGATCTAAAACTGAGTAATTCCTTTCTGCCGCATTTAGCTTCCTAGAAATATACATTACAGGATGCAGAGTTCCTGAATATTCCTGCATTAGTGCCGCTCCAATCCCAGTGGAAGAGGCATCACTACGAAGAACAAAAGTCTTATTAATCGTTGGTAGTCTTAAGATAGGATGAGATGAGAACAAATTCTTAACCTGATCCAATGAAGATTGGCATTCCTGGGACCAACGCACCATATTAGGAGAACCTTTTTTCAATAACGATGAAAGTGATGCCATAATGGAGGACAGATTCTCAATGAATCTTCCATAGAATTGTATCAATCCCAAGAGACTGCGCACTTGCTTTTTTGTCTTCGGAACCGAGATATTTAATATCTTCGAAATGTTTTGGTCCTCTGTCTTCAACAGACCATGACCAACTCGATGACCTAGGAAGGAAATTTCACTAAACCCAACAAAAGCTTTAGAGGGTTTTGCAGTCAAACTATGCTCACGTAGAGTAGATAGCAATTCCTTTAGACCGAAATAGTGTTCTTCCCAAGTATCGCTGAAAAGACAGATGTCGTCTAAATATGCGATGACATCTGCACGATCTGATAGAATTCGTCGTATCATGCGTGTCGCGTGGTGAGAAAAAAAATACGCACGACAAATTCTTGGTTGGGATATTTTTAAACCGAGCGGACGCGAGTGCCTCTCGCTATCATTTTCCAGCGCTGTGTACTGGCTACAAAAGCGAAGCGATATTTGGTTTTGATGGCTAACGAATAAAATTCATATAAAAAGAAGGAATGATCGGAAAGAGTTGATAATAGTATCGTTAGGAGCGGAGAAGTCCACATTTATTTCCTTTTAAACAACTAATTCCACCGTTGTTGCAAAAAGAAGATAGAAGCTTGAGAACAGACCACTTCATCATATTTTGTCAAGTTAAGCCACTTTGAAAAATTATATAAATTCTAAGACCAACCCAATAGTGGAAATTATTGGAGGGAAAGAAGCTGTTGATGGTACAATTAAAGTAAGGTATAAGCACACATGATTCATACAAAAGATAAAAAGAACGGAACGGAGGAAGAAAATAAGAAAACACAAAACAGCGGCGCGAGCCGGTTGGAACGAAAATTCTAGCCGCAGGCGTGAGCTGCTTTCTCGCTCGCTCGCTGGCTGTGTATAAATA
Source organism: Oreohelix idahoensis (assembly GCA_024509875.1). Classification (NCBI taxonomy): domain Eukaryota; kingdom Metazoa; phylum Mollusca; class Gastropoda; order Stylommatophora; family Oreohelicidae; genus Oreohelix; species Oreohelix idahoensis. Next base: position 88,738 of record JAMPIV010002791.1, on the reverse strand, counting down.
GAGAGAAATCGTGGCAGACAGGTGATACACGAAAAATTGAAACCTCGGAAGAGAGACGAATCTGAAGGCAGAGAGGGAGAGAAGGATCAACACCTGAGCAAGTTCATTTCTATTTGTTATGCCGGGCAGTTGAACTTTTGCCAAGCCTTCAGTCAGTTCTACTTCTGATTTATCCTAAAAGGGGTATGTAATATTGCGAATATATATGTATTTTTGTATGTAAATACTTCTTTTACAGGTTTGATAATTAAATTAAACTGCGCGACAACATTTGAATTCAAAATGGAGAATGAGGCAAGGACCAGGAAGCATAACAGAGACGCGCAGGAATGGAAAGGCAGAACTAAGGGAAGGCCTATGTTGTATAACATTGTTTTATCGATGACTGCAATTCAAACTGACTGTAGAAGGAAACTGCAGCATCATGACTGTGTACAGAAATTGTATTATGTATTTTTGAGAATGTAATCACTTAGACTTGTCATTGCCTATACACTGCCATTGAACCAGAACTTATCATTGCCTATACACTGCCATTGAACCAGAACTTATGGCATACCTATATAAGCATACACTGAACACATCACCTCACAACACGCAGACCTGTGAGAAATCACCACACAAGGACTAGCCACATGCTACATATTTTGCAGGTTTACTGGTCTAGTTTGGAACAGCCTGATCTGAAACTACCATCCACTCAACGTATACTGTGTGTGACGGAGTTCACGTGCTTTGGCTCAATCATTCCTTGGCTAGCAAAACATAAGATCCAAGAAGCTGTATTCCAACTACACTCGTGTGTTACCAGACATTGTCCAGGACTGTAAAGCTAAGTCCTAAGTGTTATATTCCAAAACCTTCTGTGAGATCCCAAAAGAGACTGTGTAGTGATGAAAAGTGCAATCTGTGTTAACCCAGTGCAGGCAAAAGACTTTAGGATTAACGTAGACATGAACTTTATGTAAAAAGTTATAAAATATTGTTGATTTTTGTATTTTTCATTTCAATTGAGAGCTTCCGATTTTCTAAAGAGAAATAAGAAACTAGATAGTTAGGTGACGGTAGCACTCTAGAGCTCTTGATCTATACAAATTCCATCCAGACGTGTGCTCTTTACAGCTATAGCTATACCTGTGCCATCCTTACACCAGTGCTCTTCTCCGAGACTGGGATTACCTGTCTAGACTACTTTACGTGTCTAGTCTTCTTCACTATCAACATCTGCCACTCTTATTAACTCATTACGTCACATTTTGGGGGCTCGTTCGCGGGATTATCTTATTATCCTGAGCCAGTATCTATCCTTCTTGTATCTCTTTCTCATAGGAAGTCTTGGTAATAGTAAAAAATTTATTTTTTGAAAAAAGTAATTTTTAAATATTTTTTGAAAAGTACCTTTGTAGTACACAAGTTAAACAGTGGTCTCTCACATTGGTTGAAGGAATATTGTACGTCTTTAATTAAGTTAGGTTAAGTAATTAATTAGTAGTAACATTAGATACTCCTTTCAACGTAACGCCATGGCTGACTTGGTAAAGTTCAAAACTGCAATCATGCAGATGGGTAAGGAACTTGGTTTGTCAGATGAAGCTCTCATCCAATATGTTACTACGGAAGTGGATAAGCATATGGACAGGGAAGAACGAAAGTTGCAATTAGAGACTGAAGCAAAGAGATTAGAGGCTGAAAGAGAAGCAAAGAAATTAGAGGCTGAAGAAAGGCGGTTGCAAGCAGAAGCGGAAAGAAAAGCTAAGAGGCTACAGTTGGAAGCTGAAACAAAGAGGTTAGATGTTGAGGCTGAAGCTAAGAGGTTGGAAGCTGAGAGAGGACATGAGCTGAGGATGAAACAGCTGGAGCTTCAATCGGTTGCTAGTTCCAGTGGGAGCACATCACCTCACTCCAACAACAGCAACTCCAACCAAAGTACTTCAAATGGAGCCATGAACTTTCATATGGACCCATTTGTTGAGAAGGAGGACTTCATAGAAGCTTATATAGACAGATTTGAACGGCTAGCCACAACTTATGGTTTAGAAAAGGAAAAGTGGAATTTGAAGCTATCTCAAGGATTGAGAGGAGTTTCTTATGAAGTATTCTTGAAACTACAAAAGGAAGATCAAGAAGATTTTGAAGCCCTGAAGCAGGCATTGCTTGTTCGTTATGAACAGAACTCGGAGGCTTATCGAAAAAAATTCCGAACTGCTAAGAAGGAGGCTGGAGAGACTTATCAGCAATTTACGACACGATTGGAGACTTACCTACTAAGGTGGTGTAAGTTAGGAAACTTTTCTCCAGATTTCGAGGGGCTAAAGGAGATGATGTTGATAGAACAGCTACTAGATTCCATAACCCCTGAAACTAAAAAGTTCCTGATAGAGAATAAAAGAGATAGGTTAGATGACATAATCACCTACGCAGAAAGCCACCAACTGGCTCAGTCCATGAATCAAGGAGCTAAGAAGAAACATGTAGAAGTATTTAAGAAACCACACAACTATACTATGTCTGAAGGAAGTGGCCACAACCAGGACCACACATTCAAGAATAGGCCCAGATTGGACTACAAGGAAAGAACCCCTTTAGGATCAGACCGGAGACCTTCAAGAAAGGGAGACAAGTGGTGCAAATTTTGTAAGATGAGCAACCACAACACTGATGAATGTGGGAGGAAAAAACCCCTTCATCATGCTGCATGTCTACAGGTGAGGACTTCTGTTAGGAAGGAACTGACTGAGAGTAAGAATAGCCTCCATCACCCACCTACACAGGAGATAGTGACTGTGAATGGCAAACCAGTCACAGGAATGTATGACACAGGTTTGTCCTATGACGCAGTCATATGTGCATCTCTGGTGCGCCCTGAACAAATCACCACAGAAAAAGTGGATATTCAAGGGCCACTCAAGGGAGCATTACACCTAACTTTGCCCATAGCGAAGATTCAAGTCAGTTGTCGCTATGTGGAAGGGGAAATAAATGCAGCAGTACTAGATGATCCCTTTTACCCCCTGATGTTGGGACGTAGATACGTTTTCTTGGGAGACCCTGTAAAACCTATGGTTCTGGCAGGAATCCAGACCAGGTCTGACTCCAGGAACATAGAGAGGGACACCAAATTATCATTTCATTCGACTGAAATGAAACGAGCTCAAGAAGCCGACAGCACATTGAAGCCTTGTTTCAGAAAATTGTCAAAAACTCATAACACTCCAAGGAAAGGACATTTCTATATGGAACATGGACTCTTGCACAGGAAAGCTGGCAGAGGGACGAAAAGTCATGGTCAAATTGTTGTGCCATCCACCTATAGAAATAAGGTTATGGGCTGGGGGCACATAACAACTTTGAGTGAACACCTGGGTAATGGTGCCACAAAACAAAGGGTAGCCACCCAGTACTACTGGCCGGGCATTACGGAAGACATTAATCGGTATGTAAATTCCTGTCTAGAGTGCACCCATGTAGATTCAGAAAGTCGACGGAAGAGTCTTCATCCCAACTCGACAAGACAACCAAGCAGAATCATAGGAGGTAGAAAACAGGGTTGTACCAGACCAGTGATGGATACAAGCCCCACTTCGGTATACTGCCCCTTAAAATAGAAATAGGTGTGGGTCCGGCAATGTTGTTGTTTGGCCGTCCCCATACACAGTCCACTGGAAGCATTGTTGCGGACATGGACTGAACAATATCAAGCACATGCACTCAAGGATGAGATTGACTATCTCTTAAAAGAGACAATTATGTCAAAGTCGGAATCTCCCTACAGCAAGTGTGGTGCTATTAAGGAAACCTAGTGGTGAACCTAGGTTATATATTATATATAGATTATGGAGCCCACTTTACAGTACAATGTGATCATCAGCCGCTAACATTTTTAGCTGCATCAAAAAAACTCAACTCTAGACTTTTACGATGGAGTTTATTATTACAACCATATTCCTTTACGGTAAACTACATACCGGGAAAGCAGAATGTTGGCGCGGATTTTTTAAGTAGACACCCCACTACAGCGGAAGGAGAGAACTACCAGAATTAGTCTCAGCAAATTTTTTTAGGTCTGCTGAGCGAGCTACAGCTTAAAGAGGAGGGCTATGTCGCGTGGTGAGAAAAAAAATACGCAAGACAAATTATTGGTTGGGATATTTTTAAACCGAGCGGACGCGAGTGCCTCTCGCTATCATTTTCCAGCGCTGTGTACTGGCTACAAAAGCGAAGCGATATTTGGTTTTGATGGCTAACGAATAAAATTCATATAAAAAGAAGGAATGATCGGAAAGAGTTGATAATAGTATCGTTAGGAGCGGAGAAGTCCTCATTTATTTCCTTTTAAACAACTAATTCCACCGTTGTTGCAAAAAGAAGATAGAAGCTTGAGAACAGACCACTTCATCATATTTTGTCAAGTTAAGCCACTTTGAAAAATTATATAATATCTAAGACCAACCCAATAGAGAAAATTATTGGAGGGAAAGAAGCTGTTGATGGTACAATTAAAGTAAGGTATAAGCACACATGATTCATACAAAAGATAAAAAGAACGGAACGGAGGAAGAAAATAAGAAAACACAAAACAGCGGCGCGAGCCGGTTGGAACGAAAATTCTAGCCGCAGGCGTGAGCTGCTTTCTCGCTCGCTCGCTGGCTGTGTATAAATAGAGAGAAATCGTGGCAGACAGGTGATACACGAAAAATTGAAACCTCGGAAGAGAGACGAATCTGAAGGCAGAGAGGGAGAGAAGGATCAACACCTGAGCAAGTTCATTTCTATTTGTTATGCCGGGCAGTTGAACTTTTGCCAAGCCTTCAGTCAGTTCTACTTCTGATTTATCCTAAAAGGGGTATGTAATATTACGAATATATATGTATTTTTGTATGTAGATACTTCTTTTACAGGTTTGATAATTAAATTAAACTGCGCGGAGAATGAGGCAAGGACTAGGATGCATAACAGAGACGCGCAGGAATGGAAAGGCAGAACTAAGGGAAGGCCTATGTTGTATAACATTGTTTTATTGATGACTGCAATTCAAACTGACTGTAGAAGGAAACTGCAGCATCATGACTGTGTACAGAAATTGTATTATGTATTTTTGAGAATGTAATCACTTAGACTTGTCATTGCCTATACACTGCCATTGAACCAGAACTTATCATTGCCTATACACTGCCATTGAACCAGAACTTATGGCATACCTATATAAGCATACACTGAACACATCACCTCACAACACGCAGACCTGTGAGAAATCACCACACAAGGACTAGCCACATGCTACATATTTTGCAGGTTTACTGGTCTAGTTTGGAACAGCCTGATCTGAAACTACCATCCACTCAACGTATACTGTGTGTGACGGAGTTCACGTGCTTTGGCTCCATCATTCCTTGGCTAGCAAAACATAAGATCCAAGAAGCTGTATTCCAACTACACTCGTGTGTTACCAGACATTGTCCAGGACTGTAATGCTAAGTCCTAAGTGTTATATTCCAAAACCTTCTGTGAGATCCCAAAAGAGACTGTGTAGTGATGAAAAGTGCAATCTGTGTTAACCCAGTGCAGGCAAAAGACTTTAGGATTAACGTAGACATGAACTTTATGTAAAAAGTTATAAAATATTGTTGATTTTTGTATTTTTCATTTCAATTGAGAGCTTCCGATTTTCTAAAGAGAAATAAGAAACTAGATGTACATTAATAAATAATTCAGTAAATTGTAATTTTATGACTTGTCCAGTTCTTATTGTTGACAGTTATATTTTGCTGTATTATTGTTGTCACAGTATAGTTAGGTGACGGTAGCACTCTAGAGCTCTTGATCTATACAAATTCCATCCAGACGTGTGCTCTTTACAGCTATAGCTATACCTGTGCCATCCTTACACCAGTGCTCTTCTCCGAGACTGGGATATACCTGTCTAGACTACTTTACGTGTCTAGTCTTCTTCACTATCAACATCTGCCACTCTTATTAACTCATTACGTCACAATGCGCACGAAAGTCGCTGGGGCGTTCATAAGCCCGAAAGGCATAAAATTCCATTGAAACAGACCCCTAGGTGTCGAAAAAGCAGTGAGAGGTTTGGCGTGTTCCGTCAGTGGGACTTGCCAATAACCTTTCGACAAGTCTAGTTTAGTAAAGAATTTAGCTTTAGAAAGTCTAATAAGTAGATCATCTAATAACGGCATAGGTTCCGCATCGAACTTCGTAACTTGATTTAATTTGCGATAGTCAACGCAAAGACGTATGTTATTGTCTTTCTTTCGAACAATAACTATCGACAAAGAATAAGCTGAAGTGGATGGTTCAATTATTTGCAGTTGAATCATTTCATCCAATTCTTTCTCGACTTGTGCTTGAAAATGAATAGGTATTGGGTATGGTCTTACTCTGATCGGATTACGATCAGTAAGTATGATGTCATGTTCTATGACATCTGTGTGTCCAGGAATGTCGGTAAGGACATCCTGATATGATTGTAGCGTAGAGGATACTTGACGTTGCTCCTCAAAAGACAAGTTCGAAGAGACGGTAACGTTTTTCCATGATTCCGTAGAAGTAAGTGGAATCGCAGGAAGAGGTAAGTTAACGTCAGAAAAAATAGTTTCCTCATCCTGTATAACAGACAGGGATGAGATGTGACCATGTTGGACTGGAGAGTCGTCCGTCGCCTGGAAAATAGGCTGCAAATAGTCTGGACGTTCAATAAATTCTGTTAGCATATTTATATGGAAGGTTTTATGCCTTCCATCCACATCGACAATATAGTCGACATCGGAAATTTTGGAGACTATAGTGTATGGACCTTTCCATGAAATGAGAAGTCTATTCTCTCTTGAGGGAAGTAAGACATATGCTTTGTCTCCAGGACAAAGTTGACGTAGGCGTCTTTTCTTGTTAGCAAATCGCCTAGCTTTTTCTTTCGCAAATTCGGAAGATGAAGTTGCTAACCTGCACGATTCGATAATCTTTTCCCTAAGAGCAATGACATATTCATATGACGATTGTGTATCATCGTCAATATTATCAGAAGTTATCAAATCGTGTAACAAGGACATCGGATCGCGCGGTTGCCCGCCAAAGACAAGTTCGAAAGGAGAAAACCCTGTATGCTCGTTGGGAACCTCTCTATAGGCAAAGAGAGCTGCATGTAAAACCCTGTCCCAATCTTCAGGATGATCCTCCGTTATCTTGCCAAGTAAGTTCTTTAGTGTCCTGTTAAGACGTTCTACCAATCCATTGGACATTGGATGATAAATACTACTGAGAGACCTTTTAATGTCCAGCGTAGCCATTACCTGAGACATAACGTCCGAAATTAACTGAGTGCCGTGGTCCGACAGTATTTCTCCGGGGAATCCCAGACGAGAAAATATGAGCCAAAGAGCATCAGCGATATCGACAGTTGATATGCTCTTCAGAGGAATAGTCTCTGGCCAACGCGTGCACATGTCCACGCAAGTGAGGATAAATTGGTGTCCTCTGGCTGACTTAATCTTGAACGGACCAATGATGTCTATAGCCATTTTCTGAAACGGCCGAATCGGAATATCTGCAGCCTGAATAGGAGCAGCATGTCTCGGACCTCTAGACTTGACCTCTTGACAAATTTTTTAAGATCGGCAATAAATTCGGATGTCTTTATTCACGAATGGCCAAAAGAAGGACGCAATGACTCTAGTTTTAGTTCTGGAAAACCCCATGTGTCCAGCACACTGAGAATCGTGTGCATGCTGAAGAATTAAGGCTCTCATACACTTAGGCACAAGAATTTGCGAGTGCATAGACTTGTCCGAGTGTTGTACCATCCGTACCAATATACCATTCTTCATAGTAATATACGATTTGTGATTAGTATTTTGATTGGGATCCCCTTTCTTTGCAAGAAGGAAGAATTTCTTCAAAGAAGGATCCTCTTCTTGACGTTTAACAAACGAGTCATGGGAAATCACCAAGTGCTCGTCTTGGCTATCAACTTCATTACTATTATCCGATGAAGTTGGGGGATTAAGAGCTTGAGCTCTTGTCACCACTGCATTGACCGCTTGAATGTTTCGTTCTTCCCAACTAGAAATTTGTTGCGGGGTGCATTCCTTAACCCCATGAATACGACCGATTATAAGATCCGCAATAGGATTAGGAAGAAGACATGCATGGACATCTCCTGTGAAGAAGGGAGTGTCAATCCTAATAATAGCAGTAGGATAACTTTCCATAGTACCACCAAATGTAACACATTTGATTGTTTTTCCAGTGGCACAGCAAGGATCTATCAAAGACTCCCTAACCCCGACGGTAGTACCTCCCGAATTGAAAAGTACTGAGACTAGCCTATCATTTATTAGACCTTTATGTAAGATGAGAGATCCTCTCCCATCATGCGCAACTGTAGCAGGTAGAGCAGGAAGAGGGTGACCACAACTTAGAGTAGATACAGTCGATGAGTCGAACAATGTTAAGCATTGGGGGCATTCAGTTGCTCTCCCAAAATCGAAAGCACAACCAGTGATAGCCCTAGAGTTACCACTATCATTTACTGTATTACAGGCTCCATCAAACTCTTGTTGTGCAGAGTTTGCCTGTTGGAAAGGTCTTTTTTTGTTAAATCTAGGTCTGCCTCGATTATCATTTCCCCTGTAATTATTTCGACTATCATTTCCCCTGTAATTGTTATCATATTGCCTATTGTAATCATCATTCCGGTTTAAATCCCGGTTTCTAAATTCACCATCGTCATAATCTTGACGTCGAGAATGATTACCTCGAAAGTACTTACTTACTTACTTAGTCGTTCCCCTTCTACCGTGAGGTGTAGAGGTTTGGAAGAGAGAGCGCCAGACCATTCTATCAGCTGTCTTCTTCCTGGCCTGGTTCCATTCTCGTCCTCGGTCCTTCAAAGATTGTCTAATGTTGTCCTCCCAGCGGACTCTGGGTCGTCCTGGAGGTCTGGATCCCTGGCTCTTTGTTTCCCATGCTTGTCGTGGTAGCCGATCTTCTCCCATTCTGCAGACATGGCCAAACCATCTTAGTTGGGACTGTTCTATTTGGGTCTGCAGCGGATGGGATTTTAGGCCTTGACGGATCGTCTGGTTGCGGACCATGTCTCTTCTTGTTACTTCAACCACTTTCCTCAGATACCTCATTTCTGAGGTTTGGATCTGGCTTTTGTGGGTTGTAGTCATTGCCCACGACTCGCATCCATATATCAAGACTGGGACATAGGTGGAGCGGTATACAGCCATCTTCGTTTTCTTACCAACCTCTTTCTTGCTGAGGAATCCACAATTTATGGCCTGAAAAAGTCTCCCAGCCGCTGCTTTTCGAGTGGCCAACTCTTCTTTGATGCCTCCCTTTCGGTCTATAATAGCTCCGAGATATCTAAAGTGGTCGACCTGCTCCAGGACCTGTTCTCCCAACTTAATCTGATGTTTTCTTTCTTCTCGTGATATCACCATGGATTTTGTTTTAGAGCTGCTTATGACCATCCCTCTCTTCTCCAGCTCTTCCTTCCAGACTTGCAGGTTGGATTGGAGATGTGCCTCTGATTTAGCAATCAGGGCAACATCATCAGCAAATGCCAGCTCCGAAATATAGACCTGTCTCATCTTCCAGTACCCCACTGAATACTTTCTTGTTCTCTCCTTACATGCCTTGATGACATCGTCCATAAGGAGTATGAAGAGGTAAGGTGATAGGATATCACCTTGTCTTACACCAGTGGTGGTCCTGAACTCTTCTGACTTATGGTTTGCTGTCCTCACATAATTTCTGCAAGACTTGTAGAAGCTCTGTATAGCATGAATCAGAGGTGCTGGAATATTCTTCCTTGCCAAACAGTCCCAAAGTTTGCTCCAGGGGACCCTGTCAAATGCCTTTTCCAGATCTATGAAACAAAGATGGATCTCACTCTTATACTCAAGGGCTTTTTCACTCAGCTGTCTGAGTGTGAAGATTAGGTCTTGAGTACTTCGGTTTGCTCGGAATCCGCACTGGACCTCATCCAATTGTGGCTCAGCTAGGCGTCGGAGTCTCTGCTCTAGGATTCTAGAGCAGATTTTACCAGGGACACTGAGAAGGGATATGCCTCTATGGTTTCCACACTGTCGATTGTCACCCTTTTTGAAAATTGGTGTTATGATGGCAATCTCCCAATCCTTTGGTATGGTCTTGTTGCACCATGCTGCCTGTAGGACCTTTAAGAGTAATAGGTCGCCTGATGCTCCCATGTACTTAACCATTTCTGGTGTTATACCATCATGCCCTGCTGCTTTGCCCATCTTGATTTTCTCTAGTGCTGCCCTCAGTTCTTCCATCTTTATGTCATCTTCACCATCATTGGTTTCCTCTTCTGTGTCAGTGGTTATCATTTCTGATGCTTCATCATGCTCACCATCCAGGAGTTCTGAGAAATATTCTTTCCATCTTTCCATTACTTCCTTCGGGGCAGTAAGCAATTTGCCTTGCTTGTCCTTTATAAATTTGAGAGGGCATTGTTTTTCTTTCCTCATGTTCTTTAGGGTCTTATAGAACAATTTCTGGTTTTCTTGTGCATCTTTTTCTAGCTTTTCTCCAAATTCTTCCAGGACTTCTGTTTTGCTGCTAGCACTTTGTTCTTTGCTTCTGTTCTGAGTGTCACATATTCTCTATATTTTTCCATTTGTCCTGTTGTGTTTTTAGCTCCTAAGTATTGTTTCCATGCCATTTTCTTCTCTCTTATTTTTTTTTTGACTTCCTCTGTCCACCAAGGTGTCCTCTTTCTCTGGTTCCCAAGTCGGACTTCACCGCATGCTTCTGCAGCAGCTGTCTTTATGATATCCTTGAATTTATTCCAGAGGGTTTCCAAGTCATCAGGTCGTTCTTCTGTATTGCTCACTGCTGTAGCAATAAGCCCCTGATATCTGGTCTTAATTTCTGGCTCTCTCAGCTTGTAGGTCCTAATGCTCATTTCTCCTGTTCGTTTACTTTGTTTCTTGCGTGATGTTGGGCAGTTCCTAGGCTGAGCAACTCTTTCAGTTGTTCGTTTGATTGTTAGCAGGTAGTGATCACTTCCAATCTCTGGCCCCCTCCAGACTCTTGCATCTCGGACATATCTGAATGAGCTTCTCCGAACAATGGCATAGTCGATCACTGACTTCTCATTCTTGGTTGGTTCACATCTAGTGTATGCATGTATGCGCTTATGGGGGAACTTTGTGTTTGTAATGATCAGATTCTGCTCACTGCAGAATCTAAGGAGTCGCTTTCCATTGTCATTGAGAGTATCTTCTCCATATCTTCCGATAACTCCACCCCATCTAGCATGGTCATTTCCAACTCTGGCATTAAAATCTCCGAGCATAATAACTTCATCTAGGCAGTCATCCACTGTCCTTTGAAGCAGCTCGAAGAATTCCTCCTTGACCTCTGCTCTATCATTTACTGTTTTACAGGCTCCATCAAACTCTTGTTGTGCAGAGTTTGCCTGTTGGAAAGGTCTTTTTTTGTTAAATCTAGGTCTGCCTCGATTATCATTTCCCCTGTAATTATTTCGACTATCATTTCCCCTGTAATTTTTATCATATTGCCTATTGTAATCATCATTCCTGTTTGAATCCCGGTTTCTAAATTCACCATCGTCATAATCTTGACGTCGAGAATGATTACCTCGAAAGTTCGAATAGTTATTATTTGGATAGCCTTTGCGAAAGTGTCTCAAATTATTACCACTAAAATTACGAGAACTACCATCTTGTCTCCAATTCATAGACGAAGAACCATCATGTGTTGGATTGCTCCGCTTCTGAGTGTAATTCTGATTACTTCCCCTATTCCAGTTTTGTTGAGCACCCTGAATTTTTTTTTGTTGAAATTATGACCATATGGTGTTGCCGAAGCAGCTGGCAACCCTTCTTTCACTTTAGAATTGCTAACTGTAGCATGGGGATGCGCGGTGGCATACTGACAACAGTATTCCTCCATATCTTTTAAGTTTTTAGGCTTACGCTCATGGAGGAATGCAAGAAAAGAATCATTAACAGATGACAAAACCTTATCTCGCAATAATAAGTCCATTAGACCTTCATATGTTTTCTCAGTCTGAGACAACTCAACCCATCGTGTAAATGTACGACGTATTTTTGTAACAAAATCAGAGAAATCTACTCCATTTTCTGGCAACATTGTCCTAAAACGAAGACGATAGTCTTCTTCTTTTAGTTGGTATTTTTTTTAGCAATGCTGCTCTGACAACATCATAATTAGTCCTGTCATGTTCGTCTATTGTCATAAGAGTAGTCACTGTGTCACCTGTAAAAAATTCCATCAGTTGTTCAACATATTTTTTCCTTTTTTATGTTATGCGTATCGCATAAAAATTGGAATCTATCTAGATAATCTGCTACGTCATCCTTTAAAGGATTGAAATGAGGTAGTTTGATCCTACTTACAAACTCCTTTGTCATACTCGAAGTTGTTTGATGAGCACCTGGACTCGCCAATTTCAATTTCTCTAACTCCAAAGTTGCGAGTCTTTCATCAGGTTCTATTTTCTGTTTTCTTTCCTCATGTTCCATTTTCCTAATTTCAGCCTCAGCAGCAGCTTGAAGTTGGAGTTTTTTCTCCTCAGCAGCAGCTTGAGCTTTCCTCTCCTCTGCAGCAGCTTGAGCTTGAAGTTTTTTGTCTTCCATTTCCATCTGGAATTTTCTTTCTTCAGCTTGAGCTTTTCTCTCCTCAGCAGCAGCTTGAGCTTTTCTCTCCTCAGCAGCAGCTTCTCTTTGATACCTTTTCTCTTCAAGTTCTAATCTTCTATTCTCAGCATCTAGCTTCTTTAGTTCAGCTTCTGCTCTCCTTTGTTCAGCTTCTGCTTTCAATTTAATTTCCTCTTTTTGTTTCTTTTCTTCTGACTTCAATGCAATGGCGAATTGAGCAGATGAATATTCTTCCAATTCTTTACCAGACTTACCAAGGGTTAACCCTTGCTGGATGAAGAAATCCAATGTAGACATTCTGTCTAATGAGATCAGAAACCTGAAAAAATTAACTAAATTACCTTTATATCCCAATCACTGTGGGCACAAGTCTTTTTTATAAAGAACTTGAATATGTATTTCACCTTGTCTCAATCTTTGTGGACAACAAGTCTTTTGGCCAAGAACTTGTATAAATATCTCATATAATAATATTTTATTAACAATCTCTACATGAAGAGTATACCTTATCAATAATAATAATACATGACCAAGTGTATGTATGTAGACTGTGTATGACAATAATGTAGTACAATCATAAATACAAAGACAACAATACAGAACAATGATCGAAAACAATACAGCAAAAAGTAAAAAAAAATGTTACACAAATGTGTAATGATAACCGCGAAAAATAAACAAGACAAATGGCAACACTGTTATAAACGAAAAGGTGTAAAGAAATAAACGGAAGGAATGAGAGAAGAACAGATACAAACAAAACTAATCGAAAATCAAAGAACGGAAAAATAACGAAAACAACACTAACTCATGTCGTCACAGCTAAAAAAAAAAATAGCAACAAAAGTCGCTAGCAAATTTCAATTAAGAAAATTGCAATCCCTACAGAACGCTTACAGTAACCCTCGATTAAGTGGCATATTTACTGTAAGACCCACCAACCGAAAACCTGCAGAAAAACATAAGAAAAATACACAAAAACAGTAGAAGTAACATAAACATATATATATCCATATATATAGCAATCAGTATTTCAATGTGTTGCAGAACAAGTTCAGTCACAGCTGAAACTAAAGTAAATTTCTTGCTCCTTGCGAACACAGAAACAAAATGTCAAGCGCGCACTGAATGTCAAATCCACTGTAGCATAAAGTGGTATTCACGAACAAAAGTTACTATGACCTTCTCGACTTAGGACTTGCACATTGAATGTTTACAATTTCCACGTACTGTTTACAAACACTTGACCTCGAACAATGTAACTTGAATGCTCGGACATAGAAAAGTCTGTTGTTGACAACGTGTAACAACCAGCAGTACTGTTCACAATAGGGACTCGCCTTCTATGCAGCTATGGTCCATGTAGCAAACGCCTCGATGCCAACTTCAGTATTTGTCCTGTTGTTGTTCAAGCAGCATTATAACATAAATGCTAGCACTGTTTATCTGGGTCAAAACTTGCAAGTGTAGAATTAGCGATGTGTGTTACAGCTGTCCAGTGTGTAGCTTAGACCCACAGATCAGAAATGTAATGTGTACTTGTCCTTCTTGTAAATTTCTGGACAACACTGGAGACATCATACATGTAACAGCAACTGTAAATAGCCTGGTGGGGTGTCTGTTTAAGGCTGGAGTGCTGTATAGGATGATTTATATAGCCCCATCAGCTGGTCACCCAGAAATGTAAATTTCTGGATCCATTAATGTCACCAATAATGTTAATTGCTCGCTCTGTTCTTTTTAAACCCACAGATCTGGTCCACCAGAAATGTAAGTGTCTTTTTCTCTTGTTGAGGTGATCACTGGCCCAAGACAGTATACATGTTGTTAGGTGTGTAGTGTGAGCGTATGATGAACTGAGTGTGGGTGCGAATGAAGGCGCGAATGTGTTTAGGCTCGTATATATGTAGACCCTGCAACCCATACACTCACATGCAATGTCAAGGATGCTTGGACACTGCAGGCACGTTTCAAAACATTTATTGACGAGAACACACATGGTATCAACAGGAACAGTCAGTGTAACAAGGTCATGCTGACCGGAAATCGATAGGTATACATTAGGCATTCAACAAGCTGGTAAACATTTGAATATTCGTGCATGGTCAATACAATGTTCTTCAATAATGACAGTTCGTGGCGTCGCCCTGGTATCACTGACTAAACGCGTCAGATACCTTAATCACTTTGACACATAGGTGCAACTTGGCATTCCCCGCCAATTGCACTGTATTAGGCTGTAGTACATTAGCCGAAAACACAGTCCTCGTTCTGACGTCAGCTGTGTACTTCTGATAAGCAGGTTACCATCAACCCTGCAGTAATGCTTATTGTAGACATAAATACCGCCAATCTGCGGTTCCCACAATATATCTTCGTCACTGGATTTCTGGACAATATAAAGACTAATAGTCTTGGATGGCTACCTCGAGCACAAAATATAAGTTCTGAAATGGAGGATCGGTGAGCTGCAGTTCACAGACTAGGCAATCTTCTAACATGTTCTGCCACCGAAAGCATAGTAATGGAAAAAGTCGGTATTACCTGTAACCGAATCCACAGAATATAACAAGGAACTCTGCTGTAATTCCAACGCACAGAGATTCACTGGGGAAAACTGCCATCGCAGTCACTTCGAAGATTATCCCCGAAAAACACAATGGACTCTCGTCCCTTCAGAAACCATGACTCTTCACGGCTTGCCGGAAGTCTAACTCAACTCCCGCTTAAAAAACCCTGCCTATGGGCATACGCCAGAACTGTCTACCTTTGACCCTAAAGGTCAAACACAATGAATGAATAAACAAGGGAAGACAACCCCTAATCAACCTGACATCGCAGGTAAAGACACAATTATTCTTATGATAAAAACATAAGCAAATAACTTGACAGATGACTCCGTCAAAAATGACAGCAACAACCTCTCTCTAGCCACACATCCGCTGAACAGCCTTTGACCTTTCTAGCGACAAAGAACATATAGTTCGACTTAGATATGTAAAGATATACAGATATAAGACAGACTCGTCCTACCTAGACAAACAATACACATAAATTCAGGCCATAGATATTCTGAAGCAAGAACAATCTATTTCTACCCAAACAAAGAATAAATCGTAGTAAAACTAGATTCGTCCGCGGAGTTCGATCTGAGACTCCTTTCAAGGGAAGTAACTCAATAATGACTTTTCCTTAAGCACTAAAAAGTATCTATTTTGTTTACAAAATATTTGCGAACATAACAAGCATACAAATGTATAATATTGTAAGATATCAAAGACTGCACGTAACAGTCTTACCACACCTCCCGGGAAAAAGAAATGAAACATTTTTTTTTTAAAATACATCTAGGAGCAACGTACAATAGGCTCACAACGCATGAATAATGCGTAGATGAAAATATCAGGAATAAATATAACGCCTAATATGAGGCTAAGTCGACTTATGAAGCGACTGGTGAGAATGTATCTCATAATCTGAGAGAAATTATTTCTCTACAAGTAAATTTTTCCAGGAAGGTGTCACCGTATAATACAATTCTGGCCATTACATAATGCATACAAAAATTCATACCATAATTTCGTATTAGATATCTTAAATTTATGATTTATGAAGAAAAATCATCAAAGAACAGCGGTGAATAAACATCAATGAACCGCTAAGTAGTGATACAATCATTATATTATTAAATTACAAATGTGTATCTATCTTGATATAGAAAGGAGCTATTATAGACCTAGACATATCAAGAAGTCTAAGACCTAATAGTTATGTGGAATCATGTGGGCATCTTGACAGAATGTCTGCCATCACATTATCTGATCCACGAATAGCTCGCACAGAGAAATGAAAGGGTTGAAGAGCAATTGCATATCGAGTAGACCTCGAGCTCTTCAAATTCTTACTCTGTATAGCAGTAAGAGCTTTTTGGTCAGTTTCTACTATGAAATGTGCGCCTAGAAGAAATCTTTGTAGTTTGAGGATCGACCAAACCATAGCTAATAGCTCACGGTCTAAAACCGAATAATTCCTTTCTGCCGCATTAAGTTTTCTGGAAATATACATTACAGGATGCAGAGTTCCAGAGTACTCTTGCATTACTGCCGCTCCAATCCCAGTGGATGAAGCATCACTACGAAGAACGAATGTCTTATCTTTAGTAGGTAGCACTAAAATAGGTGGTGTTGAAAACAATGTTTTAATCTTATCCAGAGAGCATTGGCATTCCTGAGACCAGTGGACCATATTAGGCGAACCTTTCTTTAGAAGTGTAGAAAGAGGTGCCATGATAGAGGATAGATTCTGAATGAATCTGCCATAAAATTGAATAAGACCTAACAGACTTCTCACCTGTTTTTTAGTCTTAGGGATAGAGATGTTAAGTATCTTACTAGTATTATGGTCCTCTGTCTTTAGGAAACCATGACCAACTTGGTGGCCTAGGAAAGAAATTTCGCTAAAACCAATATAGGCTTTAGAGGGTTTCGCTGTCAGGTTGTGCTCGCGCAAAGTAGACAGCAATTCATCTAACCCTGAAAAGTGATCTTCCCAAGTATCGCTGAAAAGACAGATGTCGTCTAGATATGCAATGACATCTGACCGATAAGATAGGATTCGGCGCATCATGCGTACAAATGTAGCTGGTGCGTTCATAAGACCGAAAGGCATAAAATTCCATTGGAACAAACCTCTAGGTGTTGAAAAAGCCGTGAGAGGTTTGGCGCGTTCAGATAAAGGTACTTGCCAATATCCTTTAGACAAATCAAGTTTAGTGAAAAAATGAGATTTGGAGAGTCGAGTAAGTAGCTCTTCCAGTAAAGGCATAGGTTCAGCATCGAACTTCGTTACTTGATTCAATTTGCGATAGTCAACGCAAAGACGTATGTTATTGTCTTTTTTCCGAACAATAACCATCGGCGAAGAATATGCAGAGGTGGATGGTTCGATTATTTTCAAATCTATCATCTCATCCAACTCTTTCTCGACCTGTGCTTGAAAATGTATAGGTATAGGATAAGGTCTAACCCTAATAGGAGTATGGTCAGTTAGAACAATGTCATGTTCAATGACATGAGTTTGTCCAGGGATGTCAGTAAGTACATCCTGAAATGTTTGCAACATAGTTGAAACTTGTCGCTGTTCTCCTAGAGACAAATCAGGAGAGACAGTAACGTTCTTCCATGATTCACTAGAATGAAGTGGGATCATTGGAAGAGGAAGATTTACATCTGAAAAACTCGTTTCCTCATCCTGTATCACGGACAGTGATGAGTAATGACCATGTTGTACTGGAGAATCGTCCGTTGCTTGGAAAATGGGTTGTAAATAATCCGGACGTTCATGGAATTCCGTAAGCATATTGATGTGGAAGGTTTTATGCTTCCCATCAATATCGACAATATAGTCGACATCGGAAATTTTCGATATTATATCGTACGGACCTTTCCAAGAAATAAGTAGTCTGTTTTCCCTACAAGGTAGTAATACAAATGCTTTGTCACCAGGACAAAGTTGTCGTAAGCATCTCTTCTTATTGGTAAATTGCCTTGCCTTCTGTTTCGCAAATTCAGAAGAAGAAGTTGCTAATTTGCATGCTTCGATAATCTTTTGTCTCAACGCGATGACATATTCGTAGGATGACTTTGTGTCATCGTCAATATTGTCAGCTGTTATGAGATCATGAAGCAACGACATAGGGCCGCGCGGACGCGCGCCAAAGACAAGTTCAAAGGGAGAAAATCCTGTTTGTTCATTGGGGACCTCTCTGTAAGCGAAGAGGGCCGCAGGTAAAACTCTGTCCCAGTCTTGAGGATGATCCTCAGTTATCTTCCCTAGTAAGTTTTTAAGTGTTCTATTAAGGCGTTCGACCATCCCGTTAGACACAGGATGGTAGATACTACTTAAAGATCTATCTATCTGCAGAGTAGACATTACTTGAGACATGGTATCTGATATTAGTTGGGTGCCATCGTCTAATAATATCTCTCCGGGGAAACCCAGACGAGAAAATATAAGCCAAAGAGCATCTGCAATATCAGCAGTAGTAATGCTCTTCAGAGGAATAGCCTCTGGCCAACGTGTGCACATATCAACACACGTCAAGATTAATTGATGTCCTCTGGCAGACTTGATCTTAAATGGACCAATAATGTCTATGGCCATTTTTTGAAACGGCCGAATAGGAATGTCTGCCGCCTGAATGGGTGCAGCATGGCGTGGACCTTTGGATTTAACTTTCTGACATACTTTACAAGATCGACAATAAATCCGTATGTCCTTGTTTACCAATGGCCAAAAGAAAGCCGCAAGAACTCTTGACTTAGTACGGGAAAAACCCATGTGTCCAGCACACTGAGAGTCGTGAGCGTGCTGCAAAATTTTAACTCTCAAATTCTTGGGAACCAGGATTTGAGAATGACTTGACGTAATGGAGTCTTGAACCATACGTACAAGTACGCCATTCTTCTTTGTAATCCACGATTTACGACTTGTGTCTTTATTCGGATCACCTTTAGTTGCAAGAATGAAACATTTCTTCAGAGTGGGATCATCTTCTTGCTGTTTCATAAACGAGTCACGAGAAATTACCAAGGGATCATCTTGGTTATGCTCTTCATTATCTTCAGTAGCTGAAGTTTGAGGCATATTAAGAGCCTGAGCTCTAGTGACTACAGCGTTAGCAATCTGCATGTTTCCCTCGCGGAAATTTGTTGCGGAGTGCATTCTTTGACTCCATGAATGCGACCGATGATGAGGTCAGCGATCGGATTCGGAAGAAGACATGCGTGTACATCTCCTGTAAAGAAAGGAGTAGCAATCCTAATGATAGCAGTAGAGTATTTCTCTAATGTGCCGCCAAATGTTACACATTTGACTACTTGTCCAGTGGCACGGGAAGGATCTACGAGTGACTGCCTAACACCAATTGTGGTGCATCCAGAATCAAATAGCACGGAGACTGGATTGTTATTTACTAAACCCTTATGTAAGACAAGAGAACCTCTTCCATCATGCGCGACTGATGCAGGAAGAGCAGGAAGAGGATGGCCGCAGCTTAAAGTAGACACTGTGGTTGGCTCAAATAATGTTTTGCATTGGGGGCACTTAGATGCTCTCCCAAAATCAAAAGCGGAACATGCCATATTACTAGCATCATTATTATCTTTACTCTGTTTATAGGCTTCATGAGACTCTTGCTGTGCAGAGTTTGCCTGAAAATGTGGTTTATGTCTTCTGTTTTGAGATCTACCTCGGTTATTATTACCTCTGTAGTTATTGTTACCTCTATTGTAACCCCTATTTGGGTTTGAGTCATAGTTCTCTTGGTTACCATATTCATTATAATGAGTATCTCTGTAATTATGATCTTGTTGACTCCAAGACGGATAACTCGGATAGTTTCTATAATTACTTCCTTTACGGAAATTCCTATAATTATGACCACCCCTGTGTCGAGAGCTATCAGCTCGTCTCCAGTTCTTCGAAGAAGAACCCTGAAATGATTGGTTACCTTGGTTTTGATAACTATTATGGTTACCTTTTTTATCAAATCTGTTTTGGGGTCCCTGAAATCTGTGTGAATAATTGGGATTGTATGGTGTTGCTGAAGCAACTGGCATACTCTCCTTAATCTTAGTGTTGCCAAAAGTCACGTCGGGGTGTGCAGTGACATATTGGGAACAATATTCTTCCATTTCCTTTAGTGATTTGGGTTTACGCTCATGTATAAATTCAAGGAATGGTTTGTTAACACATGACATAATCTTATCTCTGAGCAACAAATCTATAAGTCCTTCATAAGTTTTTTTCTGTTTTGGAAAGCTCAATCCAGCGATCAACTGTGAGACGTGCCTTTGCAATGAATTCTGAGAATTCTACACCTGTCTCAGGCACCATCGTCTTAAACAAAAGGCGATAGCCTTCCTCACTTAGCTGGTATTTTTTTATCAAAGCCGCCCTAATGACATCATAATTATCCTTATCTGCTTCTCCTACAAGGCATAACCTAGTCAGAGATTCACCTTTCAAGTTTTCTGCTAATTGGTTAGCATATTGTGATTTATCCACATTATGAGTACAACAAGAACGTTTAAATCTATCCAGCCAGAATGTAATATCGTCACTGGACTGATTGAACGGTGGAACCTTAACCTTGTAAGTAGAAGGTTTACCATTACCACTAGATGCCTGATTAACATTACTCATACTTGTCAATCTTAATTTCTCTAACTCAAATTCATGTTCTCTTATTGCTTTTTTTTTCTTCAGCTTCTCTGTCTAATCTTTTTTGTTCAGCAGCAGCTTCATCTTTTCTTTTTTCTTTTTCCATTTCCATCTGGAATCTTTTTTCCTCAGTCTGTATCTGCAATTTCTTTAGTTCAGCAGCAGCAGTAGCTTCTAATTTTTTCTCTTCAGCTTCTCTTTGCAATTTTTTTTCTTCAGCTAGAGCTTTTCTCTCTTCAGCAGCAGCAGCAGCTTTTCTCTCTTCTGCAGCAGCAGCAGCTTCTCTTTCTAATCTTTTCTCTTCAGCCAGAGCTTTTCTCTCTTCTGCAGCAGCTTTTTTCTCTTCAGCAGCTAATGCTTTGTAATATTGAGCAACAGCCCATTCATCTAAGTCTTTACCAGTCTTATCAAGGGATTTCCCTTGTGCAATGAAGTATTCTAATGTAGACATGATGTCTAATAATAATACTAATTACCTGAAACAATAATAATACCACAAGTTCTTAATGACTTGATTAATCCGTACACTATCTCAATCTCAGTGGGTCACAAGCCTTAATAAGGTCTTGTATAATTTCTTGTATACCAGTAATAATAATAAAGTACTGGTTTATACCATAATCCAAGTGCAGTGCACAAGCAATAGTGTCTTATGAAATATACCTATATAAAACATATAACATATAATCATAAATGCATATATCATGTGTGTAATATATAAAGCACTGTGTTGCAGATAGAATGTTCAGTTATACATTAAATAATAAAATGTGTTGGAAAGAGTTTCAGTTCAGAAATATAATGGCACAGTTTCTGAATAAACAAAATAAACTGCCACTTTAATCAATACTAGATTTATAATTTAATCTATTATATGATATGAGCATCAGAAGGTCCAGCGATTAAATTTATGCACTTATGTTCAACAATACTGCCACAATAGAACAGTTTATGGCCTTCAAAGTATCAGCTCTGTACTGCCAAAAATGTCAACAAACATTGACCCAGATTCACTTTACTTGTTAGGATCGGTCAAGCTGACATCGCCTGTATAGTTGTAAACTTGTATACCGGTGTTCATGCGTGTCGTATCAGCCACAGGAAACGGTCTGGTATTGGTAGTCTGTTGACTTCTCAACTTCTGCGAGGTCAAACCCAGAAAGCTGGCTCACCGGTGTTAAATGCCGTATCTCTCATCAGTGTTAAAGACTGTCTTGTGAAGATATAAACTCTGGCCCACCAGTTATGTTACTGTCAGATATGTAGAAGGGCTGGTACACTGTAAATGCGTGGTGAAAAAATGGTAGAGTGACCATGTTATCTGTCATCTGTACTGTGGAATGTAGGTCACCAGCGCGGGGTTACACCAGGGATGATATGGCCCCTCAAAAACAGTGTTCATATAACGTCTGTATAGTAATGTGTTGAGTGAGGGTAAAGACGCGAATGCTAAGAGCTCTTGATAGATGAATAATACCCTCTTTCACTCATGTGCAGTCGTCAATGACGCAAGGAAGACTGCTGGCACATTAAACACATTTAATGACGAAAACTAACAGTAGCATCAATAAGACAGTCAAATCACAGGTTGACATAAAACATCATGGTACAGTTGATAAATGGTCTTGCAATGATACATGGGCACTCGTTGCATAATAGCACAATGGAATGTCAGTAGACAAGCACTCAGTATTGCCCATATATATATATATATCATCTGAGTTTACTGACAAAGCACGTCAGTTTATAAACAATATTCAAGATGGCTTCTAGACCTAACCTCGTCTAGCGAAGACTCCTTTCGGTAATGTTCAGCACATATTTTTCATATAACCATATTGAACCGCTAGTAATGGGTTCTCATCTGTAGCAGTGATCTCTGGACTCATCAAGCGATAATACGGGGCATCCCTTTTCTCTTCTTGAAAGTCACAAAATATTTGGATACAAGATGGCTTCTCTCGTGAGCTGTCACTCACTTTCTTTTTTTGATACAAACTAGGCAGCTGTATCAAAGCTGGTCATTCATTAAATGTCCTTATGGCTTTGTAGATTCTATCATTGATAACAATTGGCTTCATCATACAATATAGTGCTGCTAGAAATGAATGTCATCTTCATCTAGTTAAATATTCCCTCAGACGTACAAATCGTGCGTCTGCCTATCGAAAAACGATGGCTTCGTAAGAGAGTTCATAAGAAGTGCTTTTGTTACCTTAGTATCAGAAATATGATTCTGCCATTCCTTGGCTATAAGAATAAACACTGGGGTAAAGCATACACGATATGTCTAGACGACTATCACTTTCCCCGTAAATATTGAGATCACTTTTTCCGGCGACAAGCCGATACAGAAAACACAACAGCGCCCATCATCAGGGCGAAGCCAAAACACACCTCTCTCTAGCCACACATCCGCTGAACAGCCTTTGACCTTTCTAGCGACAAAGAACATATAGTTCGACTTAGATATGTAAAGACATACAGATATAAGACAGACTCGTCCTACCTAGACAAACAATACCCATAAATTCAGGCCATAGATTATCTGAAGCAAGAACAATCTATTTCTACCCAAACAAAGAATAAATCGTAGTAAAACTAGATTCGTCCGCGGAGTTCGATCTGAGACTCCTTTCAAGGGAAGTAACTCAATAATGACTTTTCCTTAAGCACTAAAAAGTATCTATTTTGTTTACAAAATATTTGCGAACATAACAAGCATACAAATGTATAATATTGCAAGATATCAAAGACTGCACGTAACAATTGGGTATGAGAGAAATTACTACTGAGTTGAGAAAAAGGTAACATTATATGTCACTGCTGCTATGACCATGCATAGACCCATGTTTGTGCCGAATGGAGGCAATTTAACACGCAAGGTGTGGAGAAACAGTGTATACTGCAAACCCAATGTCTACCAAAACAGCTCCAAACACTTTAACATAATAATGAGGTCATAAGCAGTAGTCAGTCAACATGTAACATAAACAATGCATATATACCAACATTCATTCACCTTCCAGTAAGTCATAAACTCCTACTGTACATGTCACCTTAGTCAAAGAATGTTAGTCAGTCAACATGTAACATAAACAATGCATATATACCAACATTCATTCACCTTCCAGTAAGTCATAAACTCCTACTGTACATGTCACCTTAGTCAAAGAATGTTAATCAAATAAACATTAATGCTAAGTGCATGAATTAATCAATATTAATCAGTAGAGAAATATATGAGGCAGACAATAAGCACATACAAAGTGTATGACTGCGACATTATGTCAATATATGTGTCTTGTATTTAATGACTGCTGTGTCAACTTGCATCATATAATAATATGACCAATTAATTAAGAAATAATTATCATAGTAAGGCGCAATGCGCTCAAATGTCTTCACACCTTAAATGTCAAACGCAGTGAATCTTATGTGCCAAGAGATCACTTTGAATAGGCAAAGTTAATTAGTTTATTTTCGTCATGTAAGGAGAAATGGTGATCTTTCGCATAGACTTGACGCCATTTCACGTGCAAAGTCCTGTAAAGCATGACGTTTTCTGTAGAATCGATAAGTTAATCTTGTCCACGATTGTAGTCCAAACAATCATTAGTAGACCGAAAAAATGTACACTGGAGAATCCTGACGCAAATTCACGCAGAATAGTTTAGCATATCATAATGTGATTATCTCCCTTGGAAATCTTGTATGGGTTTTAAATAATGAGTTATGTCCCTTTTAAAACCAAATTGATACAGAAAACGTAGTAAAGGCGATTTGGAAAATGCACATTTAATAACGTTTAGAGACTCATTACAGACATGGGACCACACTACCTTCTTTGCCGCGTCCTTCTTCAGCAACGCGGAAGACAGTGAGGTAACATCACTGAAAAGATTGCAGTGTGTTAGAAATATCATCTGTATGCTTAGAAGTCAAAGCAAGAAAAAAGGAAACATCTTTCCAATTGAGCAGTATTTTCATTTTCCTTATCATTATCATTTATGAGATCTTAAGTTTCCTCACCTAAAATCTATGAGTTGTTGATTTATAAAGCAATTTCACATCAAGACAATAGTCTTGAAAGCAAACTCCGTTGTCATGGTCCACAACCATGCGTGCATCGCTTTGTGAATAAAAATAAATAAGTGCTTCCCTATTATGAACACTGTCGCTGGGCAGAAGACGTACAAACTTTACGTCAGCCGTGAATTGAAAAAATTCACCCAGTGCCCGCCATGTAGTGCCTGGTGGTAAATTTCGCACTAGAACGGTGCGTGAATACGCACCATTACTACCATAAGATATTCTATTCTCCCGAAACCGTGAACAAGGGTGGTAAACACCTTTTTGCCCATGAGTAACATGGTTATGTTTATTTGCAGTGGGAGCAATATTCTTATTGTAAGGTGCGCTATACTGACTGGACTGAGTATGACACTTATCTCTATTTATGCCTGTAGGTTTGAAGCATTCCTTAGAAGGCAATTTTATAGACATAGTGAGGCATATTCCTCTAGATGCACTGGTATTAGATTGAATAGGCAAGGTCTTTTCATCGTTCGTATTATTAGTAACAATCGGCATTACATGACCTCCATCAGTAACTTTAGTGTCATCTTTTTGAACCTTATCAATACTCCTAAGAGTAGATACACTGTGAGCATGCAGTTTACACAGTGTATGCTGCACCGTACTAACATCAGCATTTACTGCCTTTTGACGACAAGAGGATACACTTTTCCCTGTGCCCATATGCTGATCCGCCAAACGGTTTGTCATAATGATTTTACTGCTGCTGGCCTGACGCCAAGACCCACTCCTAGAAGAGGCAGTATTATTGGGACCAGAGACACTGGTATGTGACTGCTGTCGAGGGAAGTTGTACCTGCCTCGACAAGATACCTTCACTCTCTCATGTTGTGGCAACCTGATTTTACCACACTTGGTACTGCTAGCATGTTGTATCAGAGATTTTTCATATCTCGTGTACAACAATATATCTTTGTTCAAAACAATATCTATTAATCCATCAACCCTTTTTCTTGCCTTAGCAATTTCCGAGTCTTGTAGTGAAATTTCTTCACTTTGTAACTTATTCACCTCCGCAAGGTTTACATTTTTACTCCTCTCCTCCATGAGTAATTTTTCAAAATGTGCCACCTCCTGTAATCTCTTCATATCTTTTGGATGGTCTTGTTGTACCTCTAATTCAGTTTGAGCGAGTGTCTTTTTTTCTCCTCAAAACCATTTCTTCTACTCTCCTCTTATTAGCCAATTCTTCCTGATCTCTCACCCCTTGTGTCATATCAACATTTAATCTTAAAAGAGAGACCTCAGATGACAGTTCTTGAATCTGAGTCATCTGTGTATGACAGTCAACCCTTAAATTATTATTAAGCCTATTTAGTTCACCACACATAATCTTTTCCTTGTCAAGTAAATTTTTTATTGAGTTCACCTCATCCTCTAGCTCCTTTTTCTGGCGATTATTAAGATCATAAAATTTCAGATTATCTGATTTCAGGATCGCCATCTTTTGCTCATATTCTATTTTCAACTGCTTCAGCTCCTTAGAATGAGCTCTTTCCTTACAACAATGTTCGTCCTTTTTCTGATTCTCAAGAACATAGTTGTCAAGGAAAGCAAGTCGTACGTTTTTTAGTACATGATCATGTTTTACATGAATATATCGCCCTAGAAAACTACGGAGATCCAACCGCAGTAAATCTGCCAGTTCCTTAGCAATCCTCACATGAGGAGCAGAATGGAAACCACCATTCGCAAAATCCTGTAAATCATCTGCTGCCTGGCATAAGAATCGTTCCATTACAGATTCCTCAAGATCTGGGCCTTGCAACCCATCATCCTCACACTCCTGGATAAAATCCTGCAGAGTAGACATGATTTACTCTTATGTGCTTTCTCAATAGCAACAAATAGGGTAAATGTATATATTATTATTATTGCTTTCTGAATAATATTTAAATACCTATAACATCACTTCAAATTTCAATCACTTGATGAATTTATAATGGTAAGATGCAGAATGTTAAGTAATGGAGCAAAAAGAATGTTACAAACAGTAGACAAAGTTACAGCAATCAGAGCCAAAAAGAAGCAAATACAAATGTGGAAAACTAAGGCAGAAATGACATAAATTGAACAATATTAAAATATGGCCCTATAAACAAATAGCACAAGACATGACGATTTTTTTTTCTTACAACATGAATAACATATATGAAATCAGAGATAGCAAGGTAAGAAAACGATTTTACAAACAAAAATTGAGCAAAACTGAGGAAAATTTTACAAAACTGGAGTACAATTACAAAATAACAGTTAACCAGACATCACTGCTAACGTACATAGGCTATGATTATTTCAGTAGCAGCAGATTCACGCAGCGATGAAATACCGGCCCCGCTATGTGAAACAATCACCTACCAAACCCTACGGACACGCTTATGATTCCATCGACCAGTCGAAACGGTATAAATGGAAGCATAAGTCCCGCCTACCACCCACAGACTAGATACAACATGACATTGAATACATAAAACATAAAGCTGAAAAATTGGCGGCAATTAAGATACTGTATGTCACAATATGTATGAGTCTGATAAACGTGACTTATCTTATGCCTGGCCCAAAATCCTCCTAGTTCCACGGCTGTTCCTAGCAGCACCGATGCGAACAGGAATCAAGACCTCTCACTAGGCCTAGAAACAGAAAACAGCTGACTCGATTCAAAATCCACTTGATTGCTCGACGTCAGAAAAATTCGCCATCTTCGGCAGAAAATAGATGCAAACTTGCGTCTAATGATGCAGCTGTGATAAACTTGATAACTTGCAAACTTTTGGAACTTGCGTAATGAAGAACTGTAGTGTAGGAAATGTTTTCTCGGCCTTCTCATACTCTGGACTTGTTAGCAGATGATAGGTACGCCATTTTGAAAAACTTGATCGAAGTACAACTTTTAAGGCTGGTTGGCTTGTAATAAGGAGAAATGTCCTAATACTGCCGGTTTAAGGTTCCAAATAGTTGCAAATCAACGGCTTGACTTTCCCAAAATGAAACGACCGGCTTGGCTCCCCAAATGTAGCGGGTCCTTTTCAGCGTAGAAGGAGATACTGGACTCTGATGTCCATGGTGTCTAGGGTTATTGAACTACAGTCCATTCAGCAGAGTTCTAAGAAACGTACTTGACAGTTGAAACAGTATAAAACTGAATAATGCCTGGTGAACGTTTCACATATGTAGAATTTAATTACAATAACTGGCTCCTTTTAAAATGCATCAAATGTACAAGACATAAGCTCTCATCAGCCTGTCTATAAGTGGGTCTAACGTCTTGTAGACTAGTATACAATGTCCGTCATCATGCTGAAATATTTAATATTAACATATACTTTCCTTCCACATTCCTTCAGCTCTGACGTGTCCATATAACATACAATCAGACTAGGTTCTATCTCGTAGACTACCTAGCTGACATACACCTATAAAACCAGTACTTCAAGTACATACCCAGGAGCACAGAATACACAGCATTCTCACAATGGAGACACGGTGACGAGATCCTCAGAACCGTCATAGCCCACAAAACCACGTCCGCTCGGAAAATACCCATACAATCGTGACGTCCTTCCTGTGTTGTCGTAACAAAGATTAATAAATAGGAAATCAGCCCAACAAACAAAGTTTGAGGGCGACCGAAAATGGTGTTATGAAAAGAGTCATAACACATAGCCTGACTTGATTACACGATACCAAATATAATCGGGACAGTTTTCACATTCCAATCCCTTGGTGTGTGTTGCATGAGTTGTATACATTCAAGATTTCAGTCTTAGATCCTGGCTTCCTTGTAATTCGTTCTGTTGATTATCGGTACATTATAATTTACTCACTGTTCGTTTAGACTGTCCACTAGCTTCCATGTTACACTCACTACGATTTTACAAACGAATGTATGTCTGTGCTGTCAAAACTTGTATTCTGGGAGCATTCATATGTCCACAATGTGCTATACACACGACACGACTCTCTTGATTTATTGTCCACAATCTATGTTACATATCAACTAACATGCATACAGTTTTCTTCTTGCTGCATTTCGGTGAACGAAACTAAATAATCTGACCATTTGCCGTTGTGTGTACTAGTATGTAAACTGCATACCCCATCACATCTAGCTATTCGAATCTTCCTGACTATTCCTTTCACTGTGAAACGAGAGAGGAGCTTCCCAGAACCAAATCTAATTAAAACATATCTGCGCTCAACAATGCAGGAAGACATTTATTAAACAGTTTAGCAATAATGGTAGTTGAACGTGAAGTAATGAAGAGCTAGAAATAATGTTAGTTTAACACGAAGTAATGAAGAGCTTACAGTTAGGCAATATATTCACAGATTTAGCTGAACAAAATCAAGGAAGATTAGTTTTAAAAACATTTAGGTGAGGTGTACAGTGAATTTCTAGTTTCCTTTGCTCTGTATAAAGCGCTATATTATAGAAGATGAATACTATAATGAATAACTTATTACATAATCAGAAAGCTTCTCCTGCCAGCAACACAATGAGCGGTCTACTCCTGTGGAGCATGTAGCTGTAGCAACGTGTTTAATATGATAAGGTTGCCAGTCCCACGCACAACTTCACATTTGTTACCTAAGTTATCCCTCAGGGGGCAGTCTCTTAAGATACTCCCAGGAGCTACACGTGTTTTCCTTATCCACGTGCCAGTATAAATGTTGTTCTGGTAACCAATGTAAACAAGAGGTCCGTCACGGGTACAGGCGGTCCAGCACGTGGCTTTACGCCAGGCCGCCATTTACAGACCTGGTATATTATACCAGTGTCGAGCTTGCTGGGGTGGTGTAGCCCTCTGGGTTTCCAAGAAAGCCCTGGAAACATCACCAACCCACCCCCGACCCCCCATAAAAAGGGAAAAGGAACGAAAACTCGAATCCCCTTGGATCGAAACAAACAAATACAACTAATATAAAACCGAATCAAGAATCTCTTTACAAATCCTAGCACTTATAATCATGGCAATACACTGTGCACTGTACGAGTGTCTGAATGTCTAAAATGTTTAAATGTCTAAATTATTCAAATATCTAAAATATCTAAATGTCTAAATTATTCAAATATCTAAAATATATACATGTCGCAAACGTTTAAATGTCTAATTATTTCTAAAAGCTCACTAAAATATTTAAATGTCTAAAATATTCAAATTTCTATAATAACTAAATGTCTAAAATATTCAAATGACTATAATACATAAATGTCTAAACATCTAAATGTCTAAAATATTCAAATCTAAAATATCTAAACGTCTAAAATATCTAAATGTCAAAAAATATCTAAATGTCTAAAATATCTAAATGTTTAAACTATTTAAATGTCTCAAATATCTAAATGTCTAAAATGTCTGATTATATAACATATTTCAGTTAGGGATGGGATTGATTTTAAATTTTTTTATCGATTAGTCGAATTTCTTTAATCGAAGATCAATCAGTCAATTTCGAACAATTTGATAAATTATTTTAAAAAATAATAAATAACACTTTTTAAAAAATCACTAAAGGCTTTAATTATTTCACTTGTTATAAGGCAACATCGTCCTGAAAATATCATGAAAATACTGAAAAGTTAAAACCAAACAAATATGTATTATTATTAACCATACTTGGCAAATTTCATGTCACAAACCTCTAACATAACCAGTGCTCTCGCAATTAAGCAAATAACCTATGCATTGCTAAAAATTAAATAATCGATTAAAATTTGTTTCGTCACTTAATCGATTATAAAAAATTTAAGCCCATTATTCGATTAATTAATCCATTACAGAACCCAGCCCTAATTTAAATGTCTAAAATACCTAAATGTCTAAAATAATATCTAAATGTCTAAAATGTCAAACGCATGCTAAATAAAAAAAATGACCTTTCGTATCAACTCTAATCTTTTCCCCGTCTTCAGCAAAGTGGATCTAACTTTTCTGACCCTAGTTCTTACTTGTCACCAGAAAGTTTGTTTCCCATGCTTGTCGTGGTAGCCGATCTTCTCCCATTCTACAGACATGGCCAAACCATCTTAGTTGGGACTGTTCTACTTGGGTCTGCAGGGGTGGGATTTTAGGCCTTGACGTATCGTCTGGTTGCGGACCATGTCTCTTCTTGTTACTTCAACCACCTTCCTCAGATACCTCATTTCTGAGGTTTGGATCTGGCTTTTATGGGTTGTAGTCATTGCCCATGACTCGCATCCATATGTCAAGACTGGGACATAGGTGGAGCGGTATACAGCCATCTTCGTTTTCTTACCAACCTCTCTCTTGCTGTGGAATCCTCGATTTATGGCCTGAAAAAGTCTCCCAGCTGCTGCTTTTCAAGTAGCAAACTCTTCTTTGATGCCTCCCTTTCGGTCTATAATAGCTTCGAGATATTTAAAGTGGTCGACCTGCTCCAGGACCTGTTCTCCCAGCTTAATCTGATGTCTTCTTTCTTCTCGTGATATCACCATGGATTTTGTTTTAGAGCTACTTATGACCATCCCTCTCTTCTCCAGCTCTTCCTTCCAGACTTGCAGGTTGGATTGGAGATGTGCCTCTGATTTAGCAATCAGGGCAACATCATCAGCAAATGCCAGCTCTGGAATACATAGCTGTCTCATCTTCCAGTACCCCACTGAATACTTTCTTGTTCTCTCCTTACATGACTTGATAACATCGTCCATGAGGAGTATGAAAAGATAAGGTGACAGGATATCACCTTGTCTTACACCAGTGGTGGTCCTGAACTCTTCTGACTTATGGTTTGCTGTCCTCACATAATTTCTGCAAGACTTGTAGAAGCTCTGTATGGCATGAATCAGAGGTACTGGAATGTTCTTCCTTGCCAAACAGTCCCAAAATTTGCTCCAGGGGACCCTGTCAAATGCCTTTTCCAGATCTATGAAACAAAGATGGATCTCACTCTTATACTCAAGGGCCTTTTCACTCAGCTGTCTGAGAGCGAAGATTAGGTCTTGAGTACTTCGGTTTGCTCGGAATCCGCACTAGACCTCATCCAATTTTGTCTCAGCTGGGCGTCGGAGTCTCTGCTCTAGGATTCTAGAGTAGATTTTACCAGGGACACTGAGAAGGGATATGCCTCTATGGTTTCCACATTGTCGATTGTCACCCTTTTTGAAAATTGGTGTTATGATGGCAATCTGTAGGACCCTTAAGAGTAATAGGTCGCCTGATGCTCCCATGTACTTAACCATTTCTGGTGTTATACCATCATGCCCTGCTGCTTTGCCCATCTTGATTCTCTCCAGTGCTGCATTCAGTTCTTCTATCTTTATGTCATCTTCATCACCATTGGTTTCCTCTTCTGTGCTAGTGGTTATCATTTCTGATACTTGACCTTGCTCACCATCAAGGAGTTCTGAGAAATATTCTTTCCATCTTTCCATTACTTCCTTCGGGGCAGTAAGCAATTTGCCTTGCTTGTCCTTTATAAATTTGAGAGGGCATTGTTTTTCCTTCCTCATGTTCTTTAGGGTCTTATAGAACAATTTCTGGTTTTCTTGCGCATCTTTTTCTAGCTTTTCTCCAAATTCTTCCCAGGACTTCTGTTTTGCTGCTAGCACCTTGTTCTTTGCTTCTGATCTGAGTATCATATATTCTCTATATTTCTCTATTTGTCCTGCTGTGTTTTTAGCTCTTAAGTATTGTTTCCATGCCATTTTCTTCTCTCTTATTTTCTCTTTGACTTCCTCTGTCTACCAAGGTGTCCTCTTTCTCTTGTTCCCAAGTCGGACTTCACCACATGCTTCTGCAGCAGCTGTCTTTATGATGTCCTTGAATTTAAGCCACAGGATTTCCAAGTCATCAGGTTGTTCTTCTGTGTTTCTCACCGCTGTAGCAATAAGCCCCTGATATCTGGTCTTAATTTCTGGCTCTCTCAGCTTGTAGGTTTTAATGCTCATTCCTTCCGATCGTTTACTTGGTTTCTTGTGTGATGCTGGGCAGTTTCTAGGCTGAGCAACTCTTTTTGTTGTTCTTTTGATTGTAAGCAGGTAGTGATCACTTCCAATCTCTGGCCCCCTCCAGACTCTAGCATCCCGGACATATTTGAAAGAGTTCCTCCTAACAATGGCATAAACGATCACTGACTTCTCATTCTTTGTTGGTTCACACCTAGTGTATGCATGTATGCGCTTATGGGGGAACTTTGTATTGGTAATGATCAGATTCAGCTCACTGCAGAATCTAAGGAGTCGCTTTCCATTGTCATTGAGAGTATCTTCTCCATATCTTCCGATAACTCCACCCCATCTAGCATGGTCATTTCCCACTCTGGCATTGAAATCTCCGAGCATGATAATTTCATCCAGGCAGTCATCCACTGTCCTTTAAAGCAGCTAAAAGAATTCTTCCTTGACCTCTGCTCTCTCATCCTCATTTGGCCCATACACTATGACCAGGTTGACTATGGTTTCTCCTTCTTTTAGTTTTACAACAATAATGCGCTCCGAGACAAAGTTCCATCCTTTGATACTATCTTTCTGGTTTTTGGCCACAATGCAACCCACGCGCCGTTTAGCTCTTTCAGATGTGGGTACACCACAGTAGAGCAGCGTGTTGCCATCGAGATCCATGACTCCTTGTCCCTTTTTCTTTGTTTCCGTAATAGCCAGGATTTCTAATTTTGCTTTCCTCATCTCTTCCACCAGCTCCTCTTCTTTCCCATTTATACTTCTTGTGTTCCAAGTTCCATAAGTCGTAGTCCGTAGTCCGTTCCAGTTCGTCGCCTTTAGAATCAGTCCGGTTTTCTCTCTTATATTACTCGTAATTATAGTTTAAAGCAAACAGGTGATTGGCCTGTTGGGCCTTTGCATGGTGGAGGGGCTGCCTCCTTACGGCCTCCATGCAGGCCGCCCTCCTCCTTTTTCAGCCGGGCTTGGGACCGGCCCAGGCGGAGTTTCATGGGGGAACTTTGTGTTTGTAATGATCGTGTTTTGCTTAGTGCCTTAACATTTCTTCTTGAAATTCGGCAGTTACTCCTTAGGTTCTTGGGTGTAACGCCATCAGGTTATTTTTTCAGCAGCCCAGTTTGGTTTTGACAGAAAATTGTTTTCCGATTTAATTTATATACGCGAACAGCAGTAGTGAAGGGAAATAACTTCATGCGAGATATCAAGGGAAATAATCAAAGTAATAAAAATATTCAATAATTTTTGCAATTAACACCTAATTTTTTTTAACATTTTACAATGCAATTTTACATTTTTTATTACTCCATTTTGTTGTTATTGAAAGTACAAATTTAATTTGCTTTTCTGTAGTATTAAAGTTATGTTTACTTACTATATGGAACCTAAGGTAGTTTCTCAGCGATAATGAACTGGCTCATAGGGATTCAAAAAATTACACTGATTTTATAAAGATAGTTCCAGTCCGACTATTCCCGGGTGGATCACAATGACAATATACAGAGATTAAATATCAATTCTGTGTACAGCCAGAAGGGCCAATGATTAAAAAACAAAAAAAGTGGTTGACCAGAAGGGAGGTGTAATTAACATGAGTCCGCAAAAAAAAAAGCTAAGCAGATATAGAATGTTGTTTTTTTCCTCTACTTCACGGCCGACCTTAGTGGAATCTGTCCGAAAGTCAATCACAACGCAATGGTCCATGTAATCGGGTGTAGGAGTCAAACAGAGTTGACAATGGTCCCTTTATGTGATTATCAATCTTAAACCCAAGATAGGGAATTTTGACAATATGTTTCACCCTGATAAAAAAACCTCGTTACAACTAAGGTTGCAAGGCTCTTAGGGCGTCTGTATCAAGACTACCCACAGTGCCAGTCCTCGTGCCATGAATTACCTCAGAGTGGTTCTCATGAATAACTTCAACTGTAGCTAGTATGCTGGGATGCATGGTAGCAAATTTCGTCAGAACTTATCAAGCGCGGAGGTCCTTTCAGGTTCCAAGAAGGATTTACTTCTTAGCAAGGCGTATGTGGTCCTTTCCTAGGAATGACTGTCCATCTGTTGGGTTGGTTTTAAGGAGAAGCAGATCTCTTGGTAACCAAGATGGGCTTAGTGTGGTGCGAACATTTTGGAGCTTAAGAACTCATTTGATGGAGTGATATCATGTAAATTGGGCAAATTTTTTATGTGGTAAAACTGAGGACCTATTATGAGGGTGGAGCTGCCGTGAGAATGTTTTGACATATGCTTACATAATTTGATAGGTTTAAGGCCCTGGTTGACAGGAACATTAACATAAGCGTTTCGCGTCTAATACAGATAGTTTGGTTTTATCAGGGTGATGCAAGGTGCAAGAGTCATTGACACACAGTCATCGTGAAGAATATGCGTAGCTGCCTATCTCTTATGTTGGACTCAATAGGACGAAGGGGAGTCAAGATAGTGGCTAATTCTAACAGGGGTAGGGTTACTCGAAAAGTAGTGGTTTCAATTGTCTAAGATCACAAGTGGTTAAGTAGGGTAGTGAGGGTTAGTGTTTTCTGGAAGCTTACTCAAGGCATCGTTGAGTGGGTTTCCTAGGGTCTCTCAGGGTACCGCACGTCAAACTAGTGTAATTCGTTTTTAGCAGAGGTGAGGCGTTTACCTTCAATATACGATTGTCACCCCCATCCTTGTCAGGATGCTTATCCCCAGATGAGATTCAGCCATTAAGGAGTTCCAGTATGAAAGGGTTACGTTAGTGGACTTCTTTCATAATATCTTGGGGGGGTGCGGTTCTAAGGGCTAACAACTTGGTGCTTTCTTGATAGGAGGATATCCATCGCCAGGTGGTAGTTTACATTAGTTCTCATTGACCTGGGATCCTTAACAAATCAGCTAGTGAATCCTTACCAGATTTTTCACTCAATATAGCTAGATATTACTAACTTTTAGGTCTATCACGTAAGACTTTTTCGACTTAATCAAATTTCTCTCATACCAGACCCCGAGGCGTGTGTCCCCCCCCCCCACCCCCCCCCCCCCCCCCCCATTGACCCCCCCCCATGTTTACCCCCCCCCAAGGGGGGACTGTTTGATCCGATTATTGAGCCTGATGAATGAATATTGGCACCGATAAGAAAAAGGATAGAGAGTGGCATTTCCTATAGCATCTGACCACGATGGGCCGTAATGGTTGAGTCGGCATAAATTTTGCATCCCACTTAATACTAATGGGTGTTTCTATTAACAGGAAAGCGGATCAGTATAGATTGCAAAGCCTACAGGTAAAGAATGGGTATATTTGTGAAAATTCAATTGGACTACCGGGTGCTATATTGCCGTCCATTTGCGCTCAGAGGAACTGGAGTACAGTTAAGTGAAGACAAAAATGAGATAGATGCTAGGATGGGTATGTCAGTGATGGGAGAAATATACAATATGTCTTACTGTTTAAGGGGTTCATAGTATGGTGCAGATCTATATAACGATGGCAATAGGGTTTGGTGGGAATGGTCCTAATGAGAATAGGAGCGATGACGTTGGGGCGCTACGGTTGAAATTAGGGCGAAGGAATAGGAAAGGGGAAGAGTTGGTGGACACGCGACATTTGAGGGTGCAAGAAAACAGGATTGGGGGGAGGGAAGACCACTTTACCATATATCATGTACACCAAAGATGCCCGCTACAGAACGCGGCTGACCCGAACCAAACCACCGAAGTTTTTGGTAGGGATAGGGAGAAGCGAAGGCCATGGGAAAAGTGGTGAGTGAGAAGAAACCTAATAGAGGGATTGGGGGGGGGGGGACAATAGAGGGACGCGATTAGCTGGATGAAGGAGCGATACGCTCGCGATGAAACTGGTTGAAGAGTTTTATGCCGCGAGGGAGCGGGCCCAGTGCGGCGAGTGTGGGAGGTGGATAAACAGTGAATGTAGTGTTAAGGAACCCATTAGGAATTAAAGAAGGGGGGGTGGGAAGAGACTGGTACTATACTGGAGGGATTATTGGTATAGCGTTTGATCTATTTATGGGCTCGTTCCCCTGCATATGAACACACTCTCACCTGAGGTAAGAACATTTAAAAGGTATTGGATGGTTAGGGGTATGTATGAAGTGGAGAGTTGCTACCAGGATATATTATGTCACGTTAATTAGTGGAGGGGAATAAAGAGAGGGGTGATTAAGCTGGGAATCGGGTAAGGAAAAAAAGATGAAAAATATTTTTAAGGGAGGTGAATCTGGGGTGAAATGGCGTGTGGTAATAAGTGGGAGAACCTAGGGGGGCTATTAGATGGGGATCAGTCATGGGGATAGGGATTTTAGCGGGGGGAGTGGGAAGGGTGAAAAGAGTACGCAGGGATGATCGAGAGGGTAGCAGATATATAAAAACGGGACAAGATAAATAGCAAAATTTATTGAGAGAGCGTAATTGTTGGTCAGCTCGTCGAAGTTTAAAGCGCGATACGACTGAACTATGAGGCATGTAATTTCTGGTGAAGACTTACGAGGGTGAACACTGTAGGTATAGGACATTCTTATCCGAGGAATTCGAAACACCTTTGGAAACATTAAGGCGTGTGGAATCAGGAATATTATGAGAATGTAGGAGTTAGGGTTCATACGAGGAATGATATTTATGAGCTGATGGTGGAGTGTAGTGTACGAAAGATTTGTGCGGAGAGAGTCAAAGGGGTGTCTGCTGGAGAAGGAGCATTGTGCAATGCCTACGAAAATAAGTCAGTGAAAGGATGATAGATCAGGATAAGCATTTCTAATGTAGGAGATAAGACTCACTGCCTGGCTTTTCTTTTACAAAATATATTAAGTGTACGGTGGTGGAAAAGGGGTTAGTTACTCGTAGCTGAAAAACTGCGATGATTGCAAGAATAAAAAAAAAAGTGGAAAAAAAAATAGATTGTGTGGGCGGAAAAAAAAACGCAATGAAAGTGGGAGTAGTGCGAAAACTATAAAGCTGACAAAAACTAAAAAATAAAAAAAATTTGGGGTAATGAAGTGCAAAGTGGGAAGGTAACCAATAAGGGGTTTTTAGATAGTTTTTGCTAAGTATTATGGGATGGAAATCAATAGAGTAAATTTATTAGATGGCGAAAATGGTCTTTGCGAGGGAGTAGTGTGTAATTTATAAATTGGAAAGAATAGGAGAACTAATAACAATTGATAAAAGAAGTTTGATAGTAAGAATGGAAACATTGAGCGAATTGTATATAAAGAGTTGAGAAAATAAGTAGCATTTGTACTATTATATAAAAAAGTGGTCAAAATAATTAGGGTAGTTAAAGGGGAGGAGATGTTATAAGGAGTAATAGCGCAAGGGAATAGAGTTATACTAAACCTAATTAGAGACTAAATGTCTTGTAAACTCCCCTATAGATAAGTTCAAAATAGCAATATAGTACTTTAAAAAAACCTCCTAAATATATTAAAATATTAGTTATGTTTGAAAATGGGGTGAAGTAAAAAAATATCTGTATTAAAAGTAGGAAGTATGTACTGGAGTATTAATGGAATAGTTAACATGGAGTAGTGCAGCTTGTGAGGAGTGTGGTTTTTGTTGGGGGGGGGGGGGGGAATTGACACGTGAGAGATGTAAGTATATTGGATTAATTGTGTGTCATGTTATGGTGAAGATACTATAGATGTTTTACAGGGAAATGTTGAGATTGTTTATTGAATGTGATGGAAGTAGTGTAACTTAACGTTGTTGATATTTACTGACATGTAAGAGTGTGAGAGAGAGCGGAGTAGGGGGGTTCGGATGACATATTGGTAGTTGAGTAGTCAGATGTTAGGGAGGAGAATTTTGTATTGAGACTGGATGTTTATGGTATCTCTTGTTGTATAATGATGGTTATCATAGAATGAGTTTATAAGACATCATCGTAATGAGTGCAGTCTACTGAGGATAGTGATTGTTTAATATTACAGTATATTGGTTTTCTACAGTGGTTCTCTGGCATGAGTCAGATTTATGTATTGATTAGTGCTTATTGTATTCGGATCTTTTTCGCGAGTTACAGAGTGGTATTGTCTTATTGGTTATGTTGATGAGGGATTCTATCTTAGAGGCTATTCGGTGATGGAAATGATATACTTTTGTGCTTTGAGTTTTTTGATGTATACATTTAACATATTGCGTTAAGATAGAAAAAGTAGATTGCTAAAGATTAGTGTAGTGAAGGGAGAGATGTCTGTGTGATAGAGATGTATAGGATTGATTGAGTAGATTAGTAAGAAGTTTTTTAGAGCATAAAACTAAGTTTTCTCTCTGAGAGCAGCTATTATAAGGTAGAATAGCAGTACAGTGAATAAGATAGGATAGTAATGGTGGTGTATTATGTTGATCATTATAGAAGAAAGATTTACCCATCAGACATTTCCTTTAACTATTGGAAGTACTAACTGCTGTCCACTGTGAACATTAGATCTTGGTAATTATTTTGCTACCTGAACTATCTGACGTGACATTATCATATTCAATAATCACCACCAAAGTAAGCGTTCCCCATTAGGAGGATTGATTATTCGTGGAGGAACTGGGGCTCACTTCGGCGAAGTACAACACTGGATTTTGTTACATGTTCGCTAACGTATACGTTCAAGAGGTTGTTAACCAACTAGTAGGTAAGCGAGATTGAATGTGGCCACAGATTGACAGAGTGTGAGTAAAGAGGAGTGAATATTTCTATTTGTATAATCATTGTACCCACTTCTTTTTTTGATCGCTAATACTATTATTTTACAGGATAGATTAACTAGGAACTCTGTCCTCTACGTTATCGTCTATTTCTATACCCTAGCGCTAATCTTTGACCTTTTGGGGTTACTAACTTTCTTGCGGGATCTTTTCTCAACAGAGAGAACTGCACTTATGGGTTTATTTTCTAAATTCTGTAACCTATGATTTCATTTATCTATCTATATATATATATATATATATATAGATAGATATATATATATATATATATATATATATATATATATATATATATATATATATATATATATATATATATATATATATATATATATATATGTTTTGATGTTGTGAACAGTTTATATGATAATAAACTTAAGTGTGCCAATAAGTGTGAGTACGCGTGAGTATTTTATATGTATTTTACAATGTAATGGTTTTGTAAATTGAAAAACAAAATACACAAACAAACAAAATACAAAAATTATTATATTTAAAAAACAATATTTTTTAAAATGTAATCAATACTATCATTACCAAAAATGTACAATGTATAACTTTTTTTAATGTGCGAGAAAGATGTTTGTAAATGAGTGTGTGCGAGGGAATGACAGTTTTTCTATACATCTGCTCATTGTGTAGTTGTATTTTCATTGAAACTTCTTTATTGAAATGTAAAATTAATATGGTTTGTAATTTCAAACGGAATACGAATAAAAAAAAATAAAATAAATAATTGTACTCGTACATGTTTTCAATGCATATATCTT
Source organism: Oreohelix idahoensis (assembly GCA_024509875.1). NCBI lineage: Eukaryota > Metazoa > Mollusca > Gastropoda > Stylommatophora > Oreohelicidae > Oreohelix > Oreohelix idahoensis. Next base: position 48,341 of record JAMPIV010002791.1, on the reverse strand, counting down.
TGTAGATTTCCATGGAATGTGAAAAAAGATTTGAAAAAAAGTCTGGACGCGGCAAAGGTGGTAAAGGACTCGGGAAATGAGGTGCCAAGCGTCACCGTGAGGTTGCGTAAGTAAGTTGCGTACGTTGCGTGATAACATTCAAGGTATCACCAAGCCGGCCATCCGTCGTCTTGCTCGAAGGGGCGGTATGAAACGAATCTCTAGTCTCATCTATGAAGAAACCAGAGGTGTCCTCAAGGTATTTCTCGAGAACGTCATTCGCGATGCTGTCACTTACACTGAGCACGCCAAGAGGAAGACGGTCACAGCTATTGATGTCGTCTACGCTCTGAAGCGCTATGGACACGCTCTGTACGGTTTCGGAGGTTAAACTTGTACTTATTATAACCAACTTGACGATCACTTACCCCGGCTCTTTTCAGGGCCCCAAAAAATAGAGGAAAAAAAAAAAAAAAAATCAGCTCGGCTGATGTGTTGTTTCAGATCAAAGCAAGGGCCGAGATCAAACAAAATTTACACAATTGTCATAAATTGAATGTAAATCTCTGTCACTTTTAGCTGAGTGTTCGCCTGTGTCTTATTCTCTGTTTTGTCTCCTACCATTTTTCTTTGTAATAGCTCATACAAGCTCTATTTCTGGTGTTAGTCATGTCACTCTTACGCTAACTTCCAACCCTTGCATGTGTGCATCAGCACCAAGCTAAATGTCTTTTCATTTCTCCTTTCTTGTAGGTAGCGGCAGAGTTCCCTGACTCTTTAATTCAGAGAGAATCCAGACATACGTACAAGAAAGCAACCTACGCTTTCCATATGACCAATCGCGTCTAGAATCGCGAACTCTGCCCAAAGAATAGACAGACTTAGAGAACTGCAAACTACAGTCAGACAGTATTTAACAAGAAGAAAAATTAAAACATAGTGATTAGTGACAAATCACGTAAGGAAAGGACCAAAACGTATTTATTGAGGTACTGGAAGATGAGACAGGTCTATATTTAAGAACTGGCATTTGCTGATGATGTTACCCTGATTGCAAAATCAGAGGCACATCTTCAATCCAACCTACAATTCTGGAAGGAAGAGCTGGTGAAGAGATGGATGGTTAGATCTAACATTTCAGACTCTAGACGTCACGAGTTCATCTCACGGCTTTATTTCGATGACCTTCATCAGTTTCACCTCTCCCAGCCTATTCATTCTTTCTATCTATCACATTATGTCTTTATTCTTCCGCAGTCTATGACGACTGTTCCAAAACAAAGCGGGTTTGTAGGAGTCACAAGACACTTGTCACAATCACAGTCCACATAGATCAATATCTTCAGGGGCGTATTGACGAATGTATTCGGAGTGAGCTGTCTAGGTGAGTTTTGTGGCTTTAGGTTTCTATAGGATTGGGGGTAACGATCTTAAGCCCATCCCTCCTTAGTCGAGTTGTACGATATGTCTAAATGTCTTTAGCAACATATCATTGAGACAGGAGGTGAGCAGAGGACTCTTGTGTTGGATATGACACGCATTCAGAAAACTAGCTGATAGCATTACAAGGTAATCTATGTTCTGGTATCCACAGCGTAAGAGAAATAAGCAGTTATTAAAAAAAACCGAAACAAAAAACTCTAAAAAAAAAAAAAAAAAAAAACAATCAGACACGGAGAATCGAGAGGGAGAGAAACATGTTGTAAAGTGCAATCTTTACTATCTTGCAATATAATACATTTATATACTTATTATGTTCGCAAATATTTTGTAAACAAAGTATTTCCTTTTTTAAGTGCTTAAGGAGAAGTCATTTTTGAGTTACTTCCCTTGAAAGGAGTTCCGTCATCTTCGATCGGACTCCGCGGACGAATTTAGGCCTACTGCGATTTATTCTTTGGCTGGGTAGGAATAGATTGTTCTTGCTTCAGTATATCTATGGCCTGAATTTATACGTAGTGTTTGTATGAGTAGGACGAGTCTGTCTTATATATGGATATCTTTACATTTCTAAGTCGAACTATGTTGGTTGTCGCTAGAAAAGGTAAAAGGCTATGCAGCGGAAGTATCGCTAGCAGGGGGTGTGATTCATGGCTGTCATCCTGTCGGGATGTCGAATTTTGTTGTAGCAGGCTTATCGCCGAAAAGTGATCTATAAGTAAATGGGGAAAAGTGATAGTCATTTAGACATGTTGTATGTACTTTACCCCAGTGTTTATTCTCTTTTGCCAAGGAATGGCAAAGTTATATTTCGCATAAAAAGGTAAAACCACAATTTATTATGAACTTGGGCTTCGCCATCGTTGTCGATAAGCAGATGCACAGTGGTACTTTTGAAAAGAGTATTTATTCAAAGGAAGATGACATTCCTATGTATCAGCACTAGATTATATGATATTATTCAATTACCTCTATGATAGAAGCTATGAAGAAATGAGGACATTTAACGAATGACCAATTTTGGTCTGTATCCAATAGTGAGTGAAGCTCACGAGAGAAGCACAGCCATGTTGAAATTCATATACTTTGTATTTATCGAGTGAGAAAAAGGGATGCCTGTACTATCGCTCGATGAACCAAGAGATCACTGCTACATGTGAGAACCCATGTCTGGGATTCCTATATCTTTATGGAAAATATATATATTGAACTTTACGTGAAGGGATATTCGCTAGACGAGGTTAGGTCTAGGAGCCTTCCTATATATTGGTTATGGTCTGACGTGCCCAGTCAGTAAAGCCAGATGATTTACATGATGGAACTCTGAATGCTTATTTACGAATGCTCCATTATGATATTTGCCAAGCATGAATGCTAACTTAAGATGATATTCCTGTGATCAACATTATGCTGTCTATGTCGACATTTGTTCCTGTAACCATACACGTACTGTCCAAGTGTGCGTCCCATTAAATGTTATAAAAAGACCACCGTAGTTCCAGTACTTCTTGAATTCGAACAGTGTGAGTATGAGTGATGTACTACCAACCTGTCAACTCTATCGAATCATTCTACCATTCGCGTACTGACATTCAGATACACACTCATTGTCTACACTCACATTCTTGTCGGAGCCTCATCACGTTCCAGGGCAAGATGACCTGTATGACCAAAACTGTGCTGGGTTTAATGAGTTGACAATCGTTACACTTTACTACACCAGTCCCAACATCTACATTTATCAACTGGTGGACATTCACGGCATTTAACAAATAAAACGTGAGTTTAACACATGTCAGAGGTAATGAAGACATGGATACATTGAACAAACGGCACAGGAAAGGTGAGCTTGGCGTATGTTTGTTGAGGACCTCTGCTACACAGGGATTTGAAAGATATTTATTGACTGAAGTCACTGATAGTTCGAGTGGGAGGTGGGTGTCCGGGAACTCGGTCATGAAAGCCTTGCTCACCGTAAGACATTATATTGTAACACGTTCTCAATGACGCCGATAATACAGTTTAAGAGGTGAAGACACATCAATTACAACAAGTGTGTTATCTTATGTTAATAAACGCATCACGAAAAGAAGGTTGTGCCACATAGAACAAATTAGAAAATATTTGGTGGGGAGGAGAAGGGAGAGTGCTGAAGCTTGGATCTCCACCTTCTTAATTGTGACGGTATTGCCTCCCCTGCTTTGCAATAGTGGTCCAACAGTGGCCAAAACTCAAGAGTATCACTTATAGGCTTCAATTGAGTCTATTTGTACACAAGATTACTCTTGGCAGAAATGTAGATAGAAGGAGTCTTCATAAGATATTCAGATAAGCGAAAACAATGCTGGCTGTCGCTGAGCACGTTAATTCTATAATCTGCCTACACTTTTATGAAGAATTTACTAATGGTTATTCTAGTCCGTTAAGCCCCCACCGCTCAGTTAATCAGTGGAATTTATTATAATAATATATATAGCTCTGTTTAGAGTGTCTGTTTAGTAACTTTGACTGAGACAAACATGTAGTAAATTTAAAAGGATTGAATCGAAGTTAAATTTGTAACATTACAAATAACAAAATGTAATAATCACTTTAAGTTTTAACAGTTGGAAAATAATTTGAATAGTTATGGAAAGGTTTCATCACTTGGGTGGGATTTAACTGAATAACGGAGGTCATTTTTGGCAGCGGATATTTTCGCTTAGCTACCAATGGTAGTTTCTTCTAACGCTGGGCCAGTTCCTTTCACTCTGCTCTCGCTCCTCTCTGGTCAAAGTTCAGGCGCTGTACGTTCCCAGAACGTTCAAGAAGTAACGGCTAAGTTCTTTCTACACCTGTCTATAAGACCCTCTTATGATGGCGTCCACTTCTATCTTCACTTGGTTCCAGAGCTAGTACTTTCTGCTGGTACCACCAGTAAGCCAATCCTGGCTACAGGCGTGTTTGCTCAGATGAATAAAAGAGACGAATTGTTCTCTTACACGCGTCTGGGATGTCTTTAATTTTACAATAGACTGCCCCTTCTGACTCCGTGTTTTTTCGGTTTCCAATCCTGGTGTTCCTTATTAAAATTTGAATGAGATTTCCTGTGCTTTGTAAGTCTTATCTGGTTCTCCAATAAAAGGTCCGGTTAACAAATAGAAACTATGAATCTAGTCTTCACTCTGGCGTGGTCTGAGGTCTTGGCGAGCTTACAATTCACAGTCAGATAGCTGCAAAATGGTCAGCCTATATTCTCCCTCAATGTTGTTATGAATCTAGTCAGAAAGATCCAATCATTTCAAACATGTCGGGTGTGACACTTTCAAAATATTTCCTACAAGGAAACATTTTGTAAAAGGTCGCGTCTCCCATATATGGTAATATAATGTCTTGCATACACTCTCACAAACACATTTGTAGACTCATATTGTCTAAAATGTAATAAATCCAAGATTACTTGTAACCAAGTGACCGGAAGCGATTATATCACACTTGTCTGCCCACAGGTGTCACACAGACAGTAATCTCGTTATCTGCCGTATGAGTACGCAAACTGCGCGTCTTATCGGAGATTTAAGCCGATATCGCTGACCGATGTACGTGTTAATCTGCCGCGCCTATAACCAAAAATCTGGGTAGCACTCCTTGTAAATGTGATACTTATCACCTACAGGGTGATTTGATAAAAGCAAATATCTGCTTAGCAGAAAAAAAAGAAAGAAATAAAGAAAAGTGGAATAATTGACAGCACTAATAAAAATCATTACCGCAAATGTACCGATACTGCCGGAGAGAACCAAAGATCGATAGAGGTCGTCCATTTCGTCACATTAATACGCCACTGAATAACATATTGAAAACACTTGCTCTGATTCTTCACACTTTTTTCGCACAACTGCACGAACATAGATCATCGCTTCAGTAGCCGTCTTGTAGAAAGACAGCCCTAAAGCATCCCCCGTAAGTTGATATCCCATGACCTTTAGCAGCGTGGTTTTTATACCAGTTTATTTGACAGTTTATTATGTTGCATGATGTTAGAAAGACTTAAATTGCATGCTGACGAAAAGATCAGAGAAGAACAAGCCAGTTTCATGCCGAAACGATCATGTATTGATCAAATATTCACACTAAGAACAATTATAGAAGAATCAGTGGAAATGCAATCGCCACCTATTATCACCTTCGTCGATTTTCAAAAAGCCTTTGATAGTCTACACCGCCCATCATTGTGGAAGATACTTACAATCTATGGTTTTCCAACAAAATATGTGAATATAATCAAAGCGCTATATGACAATGCAAGATGTTGTGTTAGAACAAATAAAGGGAATACAGAATGGTTTACAGTAAAAACAGGGGTGAAACAAGGCTGTATTATGTCACCACTACTTTTTAGAATAGCTATTGATTGGGTTATGAGAAACTATACCCCCAATGAACAATTAGGTATTGTCGTGGAATATTCTAATCCACATATATAAATTATCAAGTAAATATAAAGCCTAATAAATACATAAAATTAATAAAGAGAAGAGCAATGGAAAAATAACAGTGCTGTCACAAGGAATGTACTCGAAATCCCCCTTGTTTTCTGCTTCGTCTGCAAATTGTAACGCTTTCACGTTGATAGTAAAGCTTACTGTATTATTACCCGCCTTCTTCAATGAAACGTGTGCTGTATTTCTTGGAAAAAACATTGAGAGGCCCTGCGTAATGACCTAAATTAATCCTAACATTAATTATACTGCGTTACCAAAACGAAAGACAGATGGACAAAAGGATAGCGGGAAGGGAGAGGCAGAAAGCCGAACACTAAACACGCTTCGCGCGATACACAAATGCTGCCATCACGCGTGTAAGACTACATGCACTAACTTTTTTTTCAGACGGACAGTGATAAAATACATTACCCATCCCAGAGTTAGGTTTATAAATAAAAAAAAACGCTTATTAGGAAAGATAACAATAGATGGGTTTACGGTTGAAAACATAACAGTACCCAGACAGCACATCTTCGAAACAGGAGGTAGAAAATACATATTTTGAACGCAGCCACGTAGCTCCTTTAAATTGGGATATTTGGGTTCCTTAGGGCTTGCTGACAAAGAATATGTAAAACGTTACGCAAATAGTCCAGGAATTAATAAATTATACCCAAAATAAAATAGTGAGGATGCCTGACAGCATGAAATCATTTCTGCTCATAAAATTTTTTTATAACGTGTTTGAAAAAAACCTTGCGTTACAGAAATAGCCTACCATGTAAACTCCAAATTGATTGGAGCGCAACAAATGAAAGACTAACCACGATTGGTCGGGCTATAAATACTATCTTTCGTTGTTAGGGGAGACGGGGAAAGGTAACATTTTTTCAAACACTTGTCGAAACGGGGCCTCATTGGCTAGACTCGCTGATATAATCACTTAGGAGCGTTAGTTCGAAACCACTTGTTTAAATAAGCTTGATAAAGCGACAGTGCGTTGAAGCCAGCTCACATTTTTGCTAAAATAAAAGCCTGGAACATAAGCAGATGGGAATTTGTGCCAGTAAATGTGCCAGAATTCATTGCTAATCAACGTATCTGTGTTTATTTCCATGAAATTGTGGTAAGCTTGAACCATTCAGTATCTTTTAATGAAAATTGAATGTAAATTGTTAATTTATGCCTGTATATATATGTGTAGTTCAGTGGCAAACAGGAGATAAAGCCTATAATGCTCCAGCCTGAACAGAGGGTGTCGGAGGGAAGTAAAACGGCATGGAATGGCCAAATAGTACACTGACACCTGGATGATTGATTAGACAGAAATAATGCTGGAAGTGCAGAGGCGTGGTAACCATTAAGGAGGTAAATACTGGTATAAAGTATTTCAGATGAAGCTGACAGTTGGCCTAACGCTCTGAACTCAATGTTTGTGTTGTATTGTGATCAGTGTAAAAGAGAATATAAATTAGTTATGAAGTAGAAGGTACATCCTTCTTGTTTTCAGGGACCGTGGTCTTGATGGTACTGAGCAGCACCTGGTCAGAGCTTTGCTGAATCCAGAGTCGGACAGCATACTCCTTGGTCTTTTTAGCTATCAGTGAGGTGTCTCCAGAGCCCAGGGGAGAATTCGAGCAGAGGAGTCCTTTCCTGCCACCATCACTCAAGATAAGCAGATTTGGCCAGCTGAGCTCAACATTATGTCCCCTCATCTTGAAATAACTTTGTAAAAATAACATTCAGAGGGGAATTTAATTGTCTTAATATCAGGAACTGAGAACATCTCCAATACTAGTCCCTAAAGACAAACTATTGAAGTCATGATGACAAATACCAACAGAGCTTGAACAAAACAAAACCAGTATTACCTCATTTTACTACTACACAACTGACACACATAGGATATTTGTAATAATATATGTCACTACTATATTCATATTGGTAAATTCTGTACATATAATTTGTAATTTAAATTGATTGTGATTCCTGGTTCCCTTGTAGTTGAATCAGGACACATATTCATTCATGCCAGTAATGAATACATATTGTTATTTGAAAAGTTATCAGTGACTCTTTTAAGATATCCTTGTAGAGTGTTATATGTATGTGAGTGTCACAGTGTTGTCAAGTGTAGTGGAATAAATTAAATTGTTTATCCGTCTGTTGTTGTTATGACTTACACTTCATCATACACATACCCTAGACACATAACGTAGTCATCACACTATTCCAGAATAATTCTGACTGAGATATATAGATATGTGGTAGCAAGTAAGGTTATCTATAATACACTACTCTTAATAGATATAGATACCTTCACAGCTGATCTCAGTCAGTACACTAAGTCCCCTATAAATATTTATAACATCCCACTTCACCACATATATTGGGGTCTCGCTCTTGGGATTTTGAATCTTTCCCTATTAAAAATATTGGGGGTAATTCACTTCAGGGAATATAAGAATTAAAAGGTATCCTTGGGTGGAATTAAATAAGGTTGAGCTCACGGTGCCTGTGTTGTCCATTAAATATATTTAGAGATTAAATTGTTGGTTAGACATTGTAGAAATTTACCTGATAGACAATGGCGGACCTGGCCAAGTTTCGATCTGCTGCTGTTCAGACTGCAAAAGAGTTAGGATTAGATGGGCAAGTTATGGTTGCCTATGTCACGACGGAATGTGACAAATTTATTGAACGCGAAGAAAGAAGATTAGAAAAAGAAGCCGAAAGAAGGTTAGAGGCTGAAAGGGAAATTAAGAAGTTACAGTTTGAAGCTGAGGCTGAGACTAAGAGGTTGCAGATTGAGGCTGACAAAGAGGCTAAGAAATTGGAAGCAGAAGAAAGAAGATTGACTGCAGAAAGAGAAGACAGGAAATTAGCTGCAGAAAGGGAAGCAGAAGATAAAAGATTACAAAGGGAACATGAGTTACGACTAAGGGAGTTTGAGTTTCAGGGCCATGCTCCTGAAAATGGTGCCAGTCCCTTTGCCTCTGATGCCACTGCTAGCCAAGGAGCCTCAACCTCAGCTATGAATTTTCATTTAGATCATTTTGTTGAGAAAGACGATGATATAGAGAGTTACCTAAATAGGTATGAACTATTAGCTACCACGTATGGGTTAGAGAGAGAAAGGTGGAGCTTAAAGTTATCTCAGGGACTTCGTGGGGCAGCTTATGAAGTTTTTGCAAAAATGAGCAGAGGTGATCAGGAAAATTATGACATGCTAAAGCAGGCTCTTTTGTTAAGGTATGAAAAGAATGCAGAATTTTATAGGAAAAAATTTAGGAATGCTAAACTACTGTCAGGTGAAACCTATCACCAGTTCTCTGCACGAATAGAGACATACTTGGAGAAATGGACTTCTCTGGGGAAAACCCAAGATCTTAAGGAAATGGTCCTTATAGAGCAATTAAGAGAGTCCATGGCTCCAGACCTGAGAAAGTTTCTCATGGAACAAGGTGCAGAGAGGCTGGATGAGTTGCTAAATGTTGCTGAAAGGTATCAAGCAGCTCAAGCAGAGGTAACAGGTAATAAAAAGAAACAAGTGGATAACTTTAGGGCACCACAGAACTTTAATAAATTTGATCCTAGGATCAAAATAAAGGTAAGCACCAATTTGATAGGCCACGGTATGAAAAAAAAAATAAATTCCCACAATTCGATGAAAGGAAATATAATGAAAGAAAATCTTTCAACCAAGGAAAAAGGTGGTGTAAGAATTGTCAGATGGACAATCATGACACTGACCGTTGCAGAAGGAAACCTGTGTATATGGCAACCCTTCAGGTCAGGTCGACCTCAAGACAGGAGGAGGATATTATGTTAGATACCACTCCAGAAGAGATGAGGAAGGCACAGGCTGGGGATAAAACACTCAAGCCTTGTTTCAGAAAATTGTCAACTTGTCATACAACTCCAGGCAAGGGAGATTTTTACATGAAAAACAAGTTGATGTATAGGAAGACTGGAGCTAGATCCAAAGGTCACGGACAGCTGGTTCTTCCAAAAAGATATAGGGCAGACTTAATAAGGAGCCTACATGTGAAACCAGATGGGGACCATGAGAAGATAGGTACCATCATTCAAAAGGTGGCTCACAATTATTATTGGCCCAAAGCAAGATGGGACATTGAGAATTTTGTAGAAAGGTGTAGCATAGCACATGAGGGAACACCCACAAGTGGGAACATGGATCAGGACCTGGACACGCCCGGGGCAAAATTAGGCCTGATAATAAAAAGAAAATAGATTTGATAAAGTGGACCAAATGGAATGGGAAGCCCCTTTTCACGGACAAGCTTCACTTAACTGTTTTACAATGGCCACTATGCGGAGAGTGCAAAAAGATGTCTTACCCCAGGATAAGCCGACAATCCCTCAATCGGACTTAAACAAACTGGAGGAAGAAGATGTAGAGAGGAAATCTCTCATCAAGAATTTTAAGTGGGGAGAAAGCCCCAAAAGAAAAATTGGTAGCGGTCGTTTTGTGAATGATAATTCTGGGAGGAAAAATCATCACTATAAAGCTTCGAGTGGAAGAGACCATACCGGTGCATGGACAAATAGGTCCACACAATTAAAGGTCCATATGTAGCTATGTTAAGAACGTGGACTGATGAAAAGGCAGAGGAAAACATTACATCTTCATACCAATATGTGAATGAGCTGACCACTCGGTTAAAAACTGGCTGGAAACTTGCCAATGAAAATTTGAAACAAGCCAGGAAGAAACATGCTGCCTATTATAACAGGAAGGCGAAAGACAGAGATTTTGGCTGTGGGAGAGAAGGTACTGCTTCTTTTGCCCGGGAGTCAGAATAAGTTACAAATTGGATGGCAGGGTCCATATACAGTTTTAGAGAAGGTATCTAGAACAAATTATAAGATAGATAAGAAGGGAAAGAAAAAATCTATCATGTGAATCTCCTGAAGAAATATTTGGAAAGAGAACATCAGGAAGAGACACACTTGTTGACCTTGTCCATCGCCATGGAGATGAAAAAGGAACCACTTTCATCATTTGAGTATCCATTACACCCCTGTGAGACAGCAGCACAGGTGAAAATCAGTACACATTTAACGAAAACTCAGAAAGAGAGAGTGCAACAGGTTCTAAATAATCATGCAGAGGTGTTAACAGACCGACCAGGGCATACAAACCTATTGGAATATGATATGAAACTAATAGACTCCACACCTGTCTGTATGAAACCATATTCGATTCCGTTTGCTAAGGAGAAAGCTTTGAAGGAAGAGATAGACTATCTATTGAAGGAAGGAATTATTTCGCACAGTGAGTCTTCGTATAGTTCCGGTGTTGTACTCTTAAGGAAGCCCTCTGGAGAACATAGACTCTGTATAGATTACAGGAGACTGAATGCTATTACAGAAGGACAGGTGGATCCATTGCCGGATACAAATCAGCTGTTTGCCAGACTAAATAAAGCTAAATATTTCTCAAAAGTGGATCTGAGTAAAGGATACTATCAGATTCCAGTAAAGCCTGAGGTTAGACCATACCTAGCTTTTAGTACCTCAGAAGGACACTATGAGTTTAATAGATTGCCATTTGGATTGAAGAATGCGCCTAGTGTCTTCTCTAGAATGATGAGAAAATTATTGGATCCTCTGAATAATCCCTGTATAACAAATTTTATGGATGATATCCTTATAGCAACAGAAACCTTTGAGGAACACATTGACTCTCTGAACATGCTGTTTGATCGACTTAGGGAGGCAAATTTAACAGCCCGACCAACCAAATGTTGCGTTGGATGTAAAGAATTGGAATTTTTGGGACACACAGTTTATCAGGGAAACATGACCCCTGACCCAAAGAATTTAGAGAAACTACAGAAAGCCCCGAAACCACAAACCAAGAAGGACGTGAGATCCTTTGTCTCATTATGTGGTTTCTACCAGAAGTATATCAAAAACTTTAATTCCATATGTGCACCGTTAACTGAATTGACACGTAAAGGACATCCAGATCGCATTACATGGACACCACAATGTGAAATGACTTACCAAGAATTGAAGGAAAAGCTCACAAAGTAAACCCATTTTGAAATTACCTGACTTAAGTCAAGAATTCATAGTAAGGACGGATGCAAGTAATATTGGGTTAGGTGCAACTCTACTACAGAAATCAGATGCATTGGATGGGGAATTAAGCCCAGTGGCATATGCTAGCAGAAAGTTGCATAAAGCTGAAATCAACTACTCAACTAGCGAAAAAGAATGTCTTGCAGTAATATGGGCAATAAAGAAATTCAATATTTATCTATATGGGAAGGCATTTAAGTTGCAAACAGATCACAAACCTTTATCGTTTTTAGCACAGGCTAAGCATGAGAACTCTAGGTTACTCCGATGGTCTTTGCTTCTGGCTCCATATAATTTTAGCATCGAGTATATATCTGGAAAAACCAATTTGGGAGCTGATTTTTTAAGCCGCCATCCGTGTGATGAGAATCACCGTAAACCCCAGAAATAATAATAAATTTCTCTATGTGTATATAGAATAAAGGACTGACATATAATGTCTGTTTTAAGAGGGGAGGTGTCGTGGAATATTCTAATCCACATATATAAATTATCAAGTAAATATGAAGCCTAACAAATAAAATTAATAAAGAGAAGAGCAATGGTAAAATAACAGTGCTGTCACAAAGAATGTACTCGAAATCCCCCTTGTTTCTGCTTCGTCTGATATAAAATCTGTAGGGGGGGGGGGGGGGGGGAGGGGGGGGTTATAAAACGGGGGGGTTTTAGTCTTATATTGGAGTTTTTTAACGCGACGAGGGGGGTATGGGGGTTTTTATATTTTTTTTTTGGGGAGGGTAGGTACGAGGCACGTTGTTTTGTGATTGATTTTTTTATCTTTTTCATTTTGGATATCTGGTGGGTGTTATTTTAACGCTTGAGATTGATAAGCGTTTTTTTACAACACTGAAATTTTCTTAGGGGGGTGGCGGGATTTTAAGGCGCGCGAGGATGGCGCCAGTTGGACTGCGGAAGTACTTTAAGACTAGCGGGGGGGTTTTTTTTTTTATTATGTTCGTGCATTTCGATTTTAGCTTGTATTCCTAGAAAAATTTTTTTAAGATTTTTTTTTTATTCTAGCATTTTTTTTTCAAGCATAATATGAAAATATTTTTCCTAAAAAGTTCATGAATGTAAACCTTAAGCGTTTATATTTTTTTTTTTTGGCTTTCCTATTTTTTTTGCTGGTGGTGTTTTTTTTTTTTTTGGGGGGTGTGATAAAGATTCGTATCTGACAAACTACTTTTTTGTATGGCGAGGTGGTTTAATGAATAGCAGATTTGCGAAGAAAAAACATGAGTGATCTAATCTCTTGATTTTTCATGTTGGAATTTTTTTATTTTTTTTTTTTTTTTTTCTAAATTTTTTTTTTTTTTTGAGGACCATGAGTGTTTAATTAAATTTTCACACTAATAAATTTTTTCTATCAGAGTTCCCCACTCAAATCAGAAGTGACTAACAAACTACAATGCTGCATTAAACTTTTTTTTTCTTTAAGATACCTTATTTTTTATTTTTTTTTTTTTTTCAGTTTCCACTTATTTTTTTTTTTTTTAACATTGTTTCCCTTCTTTTTTTTTTCTTTTCTGCTATTTATCTCAGAAGCATTTTTCCCTCTTTTTTTTACAAGCCTCTTCAGCTCAGTTTTATTTAAAGCGTTTAGCGTGATTTTTTTTTCTTCGCAACGCAATTTCTTTTCTTTCATTTTCTTCTTGGAGCGATACATCTTCGTTTTTTTTTTTTTTAGGGGATTTTTCTTTTTGAAGCAATGTTTTGATTTTTGCATTTTGAGATGGAGGGCTGTTTCCGCTTTTTTTTTTCTTTAGGGGGTTACTTAAATTTTTTTTCTTGGATTATGTATAGCGGCAGTCATGTAGGCAGGAATGGGGAGTGTTATGATTTTATTAAGTTGTGCCTTACTGGAGGATTTTAGGGGGATTTTTTTTTTTCCAAGTTTTTTTTTACACGTAGCTCCTTTAAATTTTTTTTATTTTGTTTCAGTAGGGATGAAGGACAGGCTTTTTTTTTTTATTTGAGGTTTTTTTTTTCCGTTAGAGGAAGAATTTTTTTTTTTTCTGAGTTTTTACAGACTTTTTTTTTCTTTGGATTGAATTTCATAATAAGAATTTGGTTCTATTTTTTTTAGGATTTAACTGGGCGAGTAATTTTTTTATTTGGGGGTTAGGCGTTTTTTTTTTTTGGAAGAGTTTTGGAGGTTGACTGTTTATTTTAAGATTTTTTTTATGAGTTTGGAGGAAAGAAAGCGAGCAGGGATTTTAAAAGTTTTTTCTTTCTCACTATTTTTAGTGAACTATTTTTGTTTGCCTTTTTTAGTGAGGAGTTTTTTTCTTTTATTTTCTTTTGCAGGGAGATTTGGAAGGAAGGGAATTGTAAGGGTTTTTTCAGAGCGAGGGGGTCGGGGGGGGATTTTTTTATTTTTAGGCTGTGAGACGGCGAAGGATTATTTTGCCTTTTTTAGTTCGTTTTGTTATTTTATGGGGTTTTTTTTTTTGATTGTTTTTTTGGAGTTATTTATATTGTTTATTTTTTATATTTTAACGGCTTTTTCCGGGAATGCGCGCGTGAGTTATTCTTAAGTCTTTCGGCTTTTTTTTGTTTTTTTTTTTTTTTCTAGGGGGGGTTATTGGGGGGGGGTTCCGGGGTGGCGGCTGTTCTGTATTCATTACTGTTCCAACTTCTACTAAACGGTGTGTCTGGATTTTGTGCTTGGAAAAGACACGATTGAGAGGCCCTGGGCGTAAATGGGACCTAAAATTAATCTCTAACATTTAATTATAGGTTTGAGGCGTTACCGGGGAAAACGAAAAGAAGTTGACGGTATGATGGGGACGTAATGAACTAGATATTGATCGTGGGTCGGTAGGGAGAGGCATAAAAGCCGAACACTAAACACGCTTCGCGCGATACACAAATGCTGCCATCACGCGTGTAAGACTACATGCACTAATTTTTTTTTCAGACGGACAGTGATAAAATACATTACCCATCCCAGAGTTAGGTTTATAAATCATAAAAAACGCTTATTAGGAAAGATAACAATAGATGGGTTTACGGTTGAAAACATAACAGTACCCAGACAGCACATCTTCGAAACAGGAGGTAGAAAATACATATTTTGAACGCAGCCACGTAGCTCCTTTAAATTGGGATATTTGGGTTCCTTAGGGCTTGCTGACAAAGAATATGTAAAACGTTACGCAAATAGTCCAGGAATTAATAAATTATACCCAAAATAAAATAGTGAGGATGCCTGACAGCATGAAATCATTTCTGCTCATAAAATTTTTTTATAACGTGTTTGAAAAAACCTTGCGTTACAGAAATAGCCTACCATGTAAACTCCAAATTGATTGGAGCGCAACAAATGAAAGACTAACCACGATTGGTCGGGCTATAAATACTATCTTTCGTTGGCTAGACTCGCTGATATAATCACTTAGGAGCGTTAGTTCGAAACCACTTGTTTAAATAAGCTTGATAAAGCGACAGTGCGTTGAAGCCAGCTCACATTTTTGCTAAAATAAAAGCCTGGAACATAAGCAGATGGGAATTTGTGCCAGTAAATGTGCCAGAATTCATTGCTAATCAACGTATCTGTGTTTATTTCCATGAAATTGTGGTAAGCTTGAACCATTCAGTATCTTTTAATGAAAATTGAATGTAAATTGTTAATTTATGCCTGTATATATATGTGTAGTTCAGTGGCAAACAGGAGATAAAGCCTATAATGCTCCAGCCTGAACAGAGGGTGTCGGAGGGAAGTAAAACGGCATGGAATGGCCAAATAGTACACTGACACCTGGATGATTGATTAGACAGAAATAATGCTGGAAGTGCAGAGGCGTGGTAACCATTAAGGAGGTAAATACTGGTATAAAGTATTTCAGATGAAGCTGACAGTTGGCCTAACGCTCTGAACTCAATGTTTGTGTTGTATTGTGATCAGTGTAAAAGAGAATATAAATTAGTTATGAAGTAGAAGGTACATCCTTCTTGTTTTCAGGGACCGTGGTCTTGATGGTACTGAGCAGCACCTGGTCAGAGCTTTGCTGAATCCAGAGTCGGACAGCATACTCCTTGGTCTTTTTAGCTATCAGTGAGGTGTCTCCAGAGCCCAGGGGAGAATTCGAGCAGAGGAGTCCTTTCCTGCCACCATCACTCAAGATAAGCAGATTTGGCCAGCTGAGCTCAACATTATGTCCCCTCATCTTGAAATAACTTTGTAAAAATAACATTCAGAGGGGAATTTAATTGTCTTAATATCAGGAACTGAGAACATCTCCAATACTAGTCCCTAAAGACAAACTATTGAAGTCATGATGACAAATACCAACAGAGCTTGAACAAAACAAAAAACCAGTATTACCTCATTTTACTACTACACAACTGACACACATAGGATATTTGTAATAATATATGTCACTACTATATTCATATTGGTAAATTCTGTACATATAATTTGTAATTTAAATTGATTGTGATTCCTGGTTCCCTTGTAGTTGAATCAGGACACATATTCATTCATGCCAGTAATGAATACATATTGTTATTTGAAAAGTTATCAGTGACTCTTTTAAGATATCCTTGTAGAGTGTTATATGTATGTGAGTGTCACAGTGTTGTCAAGTGTAGTGGAATAAATTAAATTGTTTATCCGTCTGTTGTTGTTATGACTTACACTTCATCATACACATACCCTAGACACATAACGTAGTCATCACACTATTCCAGAATAATTCTGACTGAGATATATAGATATGTGGTAGCAAGTAAGGTTATCTATAATACACTACTCTTAATAGATATAGATACCTTCACAGCTGATCTCAGTCAGTACACTAAGTCCCCTATAAATATTTATAACATCCCACTTCACCACAGGTATAAAATGGACAAATGGAAAATTCCTGGGGGACCTGGATTTCGCAGATGATTTAGCATTCTTAAGTTCAACACCCAGACAATCCCAAGAAGCAGTAAATAATTTGCGTCATCTTTCGGTTAAAATAGGTCTCCAAAAAAATCCCTCTAAAACTAAAGTTATGAACTTTTCTAACGAGACCTTTAACTCTTTAACCCCCAAGAGCCAGTATACTGTACTTCCCGCTAGACCCATTTGGCCCAATCAACAGTATACTGGCTTTCGTATCTCTTGATCCTTTCTAGAGCTGTTTTCTAATTTTGACAACTCAAAAAAGCTATTTTCTTAAAGTATAGCCATCCATTATGGACTTTTGTTGAACTTTTATTTAGGCAGTAAAATGACTCAGGATGGTGATACAACAAGAGAAATTCATACTAGAATTGCTTTGGCAGCTAGCGCCTTCAATAGATTTTCTAACATTTGGAAATTACGGTCATTGAATATACATACCAAGCTTCGTCTGTTTAATTCAAATGTTATCTCAGTGTTAACATACGGCTGTGAGAGTTGGAAAATAACAAAATCATTAGAGAACAAGCTGAATACATTCGAGAACAAATGTCTTACAAAACTCATGAACATCAGTTGGAAAGAATTCAAGACTAATCGACAAATAAGAGAAGACTCTAGGCAGAAATATGTCTCCAACTATATAAGGAAAAGACGATGGTCATATATCGGTCATGTCCTACGAATGCAAAACAACAGAATACCATTGCAGGCACTCACTTGGGTTCCTGAGGGTAAGAGGAAAAAAGGAAGACCAAAAGAAACACTCAGAAGAACAATAATAAGAGAAGGAAGAACGTTGGGCCTAAATAATGTGCAAGAGCTAAGAGGAGTGGCGTCACAACGTACAACCTGGAGAGCACTGGTTTCTGCCTTATGCGCCGTGTTTGGTGCTTAAGGTAGTAGACTACCTAAAAATGTTAAAAAAAAATAAAAATCCAATAATTTTCATTTTCATGCTTTAAATCACCGTCAACATGTTCTTGTACTAAAAATAATTCATAGAAGCTTAGAGATACTCTGGTATGATAGGAATCAGTGTTTTTCTACACACACCCCCTTGAGTGATTTGCATAGCAACCAATGTTTATAGTTGGTTACCATGTGAATAATGACCCAACATGAAGGTGCGTAATTGTAAAAATGCGAAATTATAATTATACTGAGGCAACAGGAAAAAAATATTTATAACGTTTCCAAGGGGAATCACTCTATGATTTCTTATGAATATATGAAACGTGTGTGCATCAAGAAAGGTTTGATCAAAATTTCAACAATTGAAACTTGCATTGTGCATTTTCACCCACATAAACACTATTTATTGCTAGTTTTATACTGATTCTGTATAATAGTAGTTAGCAGAGCTTCTTTTGTTCACAATGGGAAATAAGATAAAGACTGCGAGGCGTGTTAAACGAAAGTTTCTTGGAAATCGTTATACCAAGACAGTTTCTAACCTGTTGCTTGAAAATGAGACGCCTGTTGTCGATAGTGACGCTGTGAAGCCTCTGTGCTCCTCAGCTAAGAAAATAAAGGTCGAAGAAAGTGAAGGACAAGCTGAAAATGACAACAGAGGAAATGGGTTTATCCTTATGGATGTAAAACTGCTGTTTGGGTTTTTATGCGCTAACTTTAGATGTGACAAATGTTATCAGTACTCACTGACCTGTGAGATCGTCGAAGAGACTCGGAATGGCTTTTGTCATGAAATCAGTATCAAGTGCACAAACTGTGGCGAATGGAATGCCAATTTCAATACTTCTGATGTATCATCTTCAGCTACTCACAAACACAAAGAAGTAAATGTGCGAATGGTGGCATTTGTGCGTTCTATTGGGAGAGGCCACAGTGCATTGCAGAATTTTTCGATATACATGAACACAAGTCAACCCATGGCAAAGAAAGCATACAGGAGAACGCTGCACAGGATCTATTCAGCAAGTAAGGACATTGCAATGGAAAGCATGAATGCTGCTGCAGAGGAGGTACGAGCATTCAAGTCATCTGGCATGGTGACTGATAAGTCTATTGAAACTGAGTCAGATGTCACAAACTGTACAGTGTCTTTTGATGGGACTTGGCAACGAAGGGGCCATGCAAGTCATCATGGAGTGGTAACCGCTATTTCAGTGGACACTGGAAAGTGTGTTGATGCTGAAGTTCTCTCAAATATCTGTAAAGGGTGTCAGTACTGGGAGGAAAGGAGGGGTTCTATGGAGTATGAAAAGTGGAAACTTACACACAACTGTAAAATAAACCATACTGGAAGTGCTGCGGCAATGGAGGCAGTTGGAGCAGTCCGGATATTTAGTCGGTCAGAACACATGAGAAAGCTAAGGTATACACAATATTTGGGTGATGGGGACTCTGCATCTTTCAAGAAAGTCCAGGAAGCAAAGCCATATGGGGATTTAGAGGTTGAAATGTTGGAATGTGTTGGTCATGTTCAGAAGAGGTGTGGGACACGATTACGAAAGCTGAAAACTGAGAACAAAGGTATAAAGCTAGATGATGGAAAAGGTTTAGGGGGAATTGGGAGACTAACTGATAAAAAGATAAACACTCTTCAAAATTATTATGGCTTTGCAATTAGACAGAATCCAGGAAATTTAGAGAATATGGTGCGTGATGTAATGGCTGTTCTTCCTCATGTTGGTTCATCTAAAGTCAACCCGAACCACGACTGTTGCCCAAGTGAATCATGGTGTAAGTATAAATTAAATCCAGACACATACACTCATAAAAATGGACTTCCACAGGCAGTCATGGATTTTATACGGCCAGTGTTTGCTGATTTTGCAAAGGAGGATCTGCTGAGAAAATGTTTGCACGGGATGACCCAGAATAACAATGAAGTACTGAATAAATTGATATGGGATAGATGTACTAAAGAAGTGTTTGTGGAAAGAGAGACAATAGAGGAGGCTGTATTTAGTGCAATTTCTTATTTCAATGATGGATCAGCATCGATCGTGCGTTTGTTTAAAAAATTAGGTTTTTGGGGATTTAATACCACGACATTATCCACCAAAAGAGACACACAGCGCATATATGGATCTGTTAAAAAATCCCTGGAAAAAACAAAAAAACAGAAGAAAGACCCTGAGAGCACTGAAAAGGGGATTCATAGACACTGCAACTGCAGTAGAAGGAGACCTTTATTCAAAAGGAGCTCATTAAACTTCAGTTTGGTGAGTACTTTTTCTGTTTTCCTTGTTTTCTCGGAATTGTCTTTTTAACGTAATTAGTGATCTTTAAAACAAGATATCTCTGGATCTGTACATTCAATTGACATGAAAATTAAAACAGTTGGTTGTCATATAATCTTACAGATTCTGACCTAAAATGGATACAATTGAATTCAAAATTTTAGTTTTATGACCATCATGCATATATAATGAGGCACAAATATCAAACATTCAAGAAATATAAATTTTGAAAATGCATTAAAAATCAACCTTTCGGTCAATATCTGTTATTTTACGTCAAAACCTCAAGCTATATATACTAATTCAATTTGCCAAGTTTCAGTCAGATCCTTGTAAAAATAACATAGTTATGATGTTTTAAAAAAGGTGTATAATTTATTCACTACGGCGGCCATATTGGATAGCTAATTTGCATAATTAATGAGGTCATTATGTGGACAAAAATTTTAAGTCCATACTAACACTATACCCATGGTTGTTTGATTCTGAAAGGAAAATTTGAGTTTTTTACCCTATCAAGGTAGTCTACTAGCTATTGATTGGGTTATGAGAAACTATACCCACAATGAACAATTAGGTATAAAATGGACAAATGGAAAATTCCTGGGGGACCTGGATTTCGCAGATCATTTAGCATTCTTAAGTTCAACACCCAGACAATCCCAAGAAGCAGTAAATAATTTGCGTCATCTTTCAGTTAAAATAGGTCTCCAAAAAAATCCCTCTAAAACTAAAGTTATGAACTTTTCTAACGAGACCTTTAATATCATCTTAAACGGGGCAAAAACTACAGAAAGTTAAAAGTTTCAATTATTTAAGCAGTAAAATGACTCAGGATGGTGACACAACAAGAGAAATTCATACTAGAATTGCTTTGGCAGCTAGCGCCTTCAATAGATTTTCTAACATTTGGAAATTACGATCATTGAATATACATACCAAGCTTCGTCTGTTTAATTCAAATGTTATCTCAGTGTTAACATACGGCTGTGAGAGTTGGAAAATAACAAAATCATTAGAGAACAAGCTGAATACATTCGAGAACAAATGTCTTAGAAAACTCATGAACATCAGTTGGAAAGAATTCAAGACTAATCGACAAATAAGAGAAGACTCTAGGCAGAAATATGTCTCCAACTATATAAGGAAAAGACGATGGTCATATATCGGTCATGTTCTACGAATGCAAAACAACAGAATACCATTGCAGGCACTCACTTGGGTTCCTGAGGGTAAGAGGAAAAAAGGAAGACCAAAAGAAACACTCAGAAGAACAATAATAAGAGAAGGAAGAACGTTGGGCCTAAATAATGTGCAAAAGCTAAGAGGAGTGGCGTCACAACGTACAACCTGGAGAGCACTGGTTTCTGCCTTATGCGCCATGTTTGGTGCTTAAAGAATTTATTATTATTATTATTTATTTGACAACTCTATACATAACCTGAGATTAGTTACGCTGTCTGACATACCTATGGTGCCGTGACCCTCATTTTTCGAAAACTCCTCACAGACCCTATCAAGCCAGAAAAGGAAGTCCAAATTCTTGTTCACAATGGAAGGACACCAAAAACTATCAGAAGAGATATCCCTGGAGGTCACTGACATTTAATTTGACAGAAGAATGTTAAGAACAGAATGGTCAGCTAACAAGGGTAATAAGGATGCCCAGAAAGATGCCAGTGTGCACAGAAAGCGTATTACTAATATGAGAAGGTAGCAGTCTACTATCTTTGGGCAAGTTCTGTGAACAAGAAAACTGCAATGAACTGAAAAAACAGGAACGATTGACAGAAACATAAGATATACATGACCATACAGAGATATACATGACCATACAGAGATATACATGACCATACAGAGATATACAAACCATACAGAGATATACATGACTATACAGAGATATACATGACCATTTTTTACACAACAAATACATGATGCATAAACCCCAAACAATATACAGAGATTCAGATAATGATCCATTTCTAGGTTTATAAATATAAAGAGATTTGTAAAATAATGGTAACCATACAAGAGACACCATAACCTTACATACAAAAAAAAATAATTAAAAAAAAAAATTAAACTACATTAAAAAAATATTATCTAAAAATTAATCCATTTTTTTAAACAATTTATTAAATTAATAATTTAATTTTAAAACATTTTATATTTTTTATTTAAAATAAAAATAAATTTAAAAAAAAAAATTAATAAAAATAATTATATTAAAAAAAAAAAAAAAAAAAAATTTAAAAAAAAAAAATAAAAAAAAAAAAATAATTTAAAAAAAAAAAAGAAAAAACTATAAATAAAATATATAAAAAAAAATATTTTAAAATTTTAAAATTATTTCAATTTTAAAAAAAATAAAAAATATTTTTCAAATAAAAAATTATAAAAAAAAAAAAAAAAAAAAAAAAAATTAATAACAAAATTCATAAAATTATTTAAAAAAAATAAAAATAAAAAAAAATAAAAAAATAAAATTAATAAAAATAAAAATTAAAAAAAAAAATTTAAAATAAAAAAAAAAACATAAAATAAAAAACCACCCAAAATAATATTCCCAAAAATAAAAAAAAAAAAAAAAAAAAATAAAAAAATTTAAAAAAAATAAAAAAATTAAATAAAAATAAAAAAAAAAATTAAAAATTTTTTCTTAAAATATTAAAATAAAATAAAAATTAAAAAAAAAAATTTAAAAAAACAAAAATAAATTAAAAAAAAAAAAAAAAAATAAAAAAAAAAAAAAAAAAAAAATAAAAAAAAAAAAATAAAAAAATTATAAAAAATAAAATAAAAATTTAAAAAAGGTAAAAAGAATTAAAAAAAAAAAAAAAAAATTAAAATATTTAAAAAATATAAAATAAAAAATAAAATCAATAAAATAAAAAATAAAAAATAAATTAATTATAAAAAAATAAAAAAAAAAATAAATTAAAAAAATTTTAAATTAAAAAATAAAAAAAAAAAAAAAAATATTACTAATTCAAAAAAAACAATATAAACAATTATTTTAAAAAATAAATTAAATTTTTATTTCAAAATAAAATCCCTAATATATAAAAAAACTAAAAAAAAATAATACAAATAATTTAAAATCCAACTATTATTTTTAATAAAAAAACAAAATATTATTTAATTAAAAAAAATAAAAAAAATAAAAATAAATAAAAAAATAAAATATAAATTTAAAATTAAAAATTTAAAAAATTTTAAAAATAAAATTAAATATAATTAAATTAAATAAAATCTTTAAATTTTTAAAATTTTTAAAATTAAATTTATTTCATTTTAAAATTAATTTAAAATTAAATATCTATAAAAAATTATAAAAAAATTATTAAACAAAAAATTAAATTTAATAAACAAAATTTAAAAAATAAATAATAATTAAAAATAATTAAAAAAAAAATAAATTAATAAAAAAAAATCCTATAAATCTATAAATCAAAAAATTAAAAATTCTATTAAATTATTTAAAATAAATTAAAATAAAAAAAAATAATAAAAAATAAATTAAATAAAAATATCTAAAAAAATAAAATTTAAAACCCATTTTTAATTTTATAACAATCCCAAAAAAAAAAAAAAAAAAAAAAAAAAAAAACACTAAAAAAAAAATCAAAAAAAATTAAATCACAAAACAAAAAAAAATAAATTTTTTTTTAATTATTAAAATATAAATCTCAATTTAAAAAACAAAATAAACTTTTATTATTTAAAAAAAATTTAAAAAAAAAAAATTAAATAATTTTTTTTTTTTCTAAAAAAAATTTTTAATAAATTTAAAAAAAACTCATATTTTTTAATTATAATTTTTATTTTAAAATAAAATTAAAATTTTTTATAAAAAAAAAATAATAAAAAAAATAAATATACAAAAAATTATAAAAAAAAACAAAAAATAAAAAAAACCAAAAAAAACAATATTTTAAAAAAAAAATATAAAATTAAAAAAAAAAATCACAAAAAAAAAAATAATCCATTTATAATTAAAAAACAAATACTTAATTAAAAAATTAAATATTAATATATAAATATCCATAAACAAAACAATAATACAAAATATTTTTTAATAAATTAAATATTTTAAAAAAAAAAAATAATAAAAAAAAATATAAATAATAAATAAAAAAAAAAAAAAAATTTCAAAATAAAAAAAATAATAAAAAAAAAAAAAATTTAAAAATAAAATTTAAAAAAAAAACTAAAATAAAATCAAAAATTAAAAAAAAAATAAAAAACAAAAAAAAAAAAAATTTAACTTTAAAATATAAAAAATAAATATATAAAATAAAATAAAAAAAAAAATAAAATATTAAATTAATTTATCCATAAAACAAAACCCAAAAAATTTTATTTTTAAAAAAAAAATTTATAAATTATAAAAAAAAATAAAAAATATTAAATTAAAAAAAATTTTAAATTAAAAAATTATAAAATAACAATTTAAAAAAAAAAAAAATTTTCAAAAAATATAAAAAAATCTTCAAAATAAATTTTAAAAATTATACTACAATTTAATTAAATTAAATAAATTTTTAAATAAAATACTCAATAATTTTTTAAAAAAAAAAAATTAAAAAAAACATAAAACTTACTATCAATTTAAATAATAAACAAAAAAAAAAAAATAATAAAATAATAACTTTAAAAAAAAATTACTTTTTATATTTTAATTAATATTTTTCAAAAATTTATAATCTTAAATTAAAATATTTTAATTTTATCCAAAATTTAATTTTAAAAAATTTTTAAAAAATAAAAATTTATTAAATAAAAAAAAAAAAATTAATAATAAAAATCATTAAATTTAAAAAAATTAAAAAATTTTTAATAATTAAAATTATTTATTTTAAAAAAAAAAAATATAACTAATAAATTTTAAAAAAAAAAAATCTAAAATCAATTTTAATTAATATTAAACTTTTTTAAAAAATTTAAATCAAATAAAACTCATTTTCAAAAAAAATTTTTATAATAAATATATAAATTTAATAAAATTAATTAAAATATATCCAACAAAATAATTATATAAAATAATAAAAAATTAAAAATTAAAAAAAAATTTTAAAATTAAAATCCAAAATTAAAAAATTAAAATAAAAAAAAACAAATTTTAAATCATATATTTATAAAATATTAATAAAAAATATTAAAATTAAACTAAAAAATTTATAAAAAATAAAAAATAAATTAAAAAAAATAAAAAAAATCAAAAAAAAAAAAAAAAAATTTATTATACAAAAAATCTTAAACAATAATACTTTAAATTTTTAAATTAAATAATACTAAATTAAAAAACAAACTTAATATAACAAAAAAAAAAAAAAAAATAAAATTAAAAAAAATAATAAAAATTAAATTATAAAATAAAAACAAAAAATAATAAATTAAAAATTAAAAAAAAATTTAAATAATTACTAAAAAAAATAACAATAAAAATACCATTATAAAATAAATAAATAAAAAAAAAAAATAAAAAAAAAAAATATTTTTTAAAAAAAATTTTTTATTCAAATTATATTAAATCTCAAAAAAAATACAAACACTATTAATTTTAAAAATTAAAAATTAAAAAAAATATTTAAAAAATTAAAAAAAAAATTAAATACTTTCAAACAAATTAATAAAAATAAAATAAAAAAAAAAAATTAAAAAAAAATCAACTTCAAATCAAAATTTCCAAAAAAAAATAAATTATAAAATTAATTAAAAAAAAAAATTATCATTAATTTTATTTATCAATTAATATAAATAAAACTTAAAATAAATTAAATTATCAAAAACTAACTCATAACAATAATATTATTTCCAATTTATATCAAACATTAAAATTAAAAATATTACTTATAAATTATTAAAACTTAACCCTATTTAAAAAAAAAAATAAAAAAAAATAATTACATAAAAAAAATACTATCAAAAAATAAAACAAACAAACAAAAAAAATAAAAAAAAAATACAAATATCTAACTTACTAAAAAAATTCATTTTATTAAAATATAATCAAAAATTAATCCCAAAAATCTTTTTAAAAAATTTTCAAAACATAATTAAAATTAACTTCAAAACCAATTAAACAAATATTAAACCAAAACCATAAAATATAAAAACTTAAAAATTCAAAAATTAAAAAAAAAATATTCAAAACTAATTCCCAACCTAAATAAAATTAAAATTCAACATAAATTACAAAAAAAATTTTAAAAAAATATCAAAAAAACAACATCAATAAATAAAAAAAAATAAAAAAAAAAAATTTCCAAAAAAAATACCAATTTAATAAAAACTTATAAAAAAAAATAATTATAAAAAAATAAAAAATTTAATAAAAAAAAAATAAAAAAAAAAAAATCTAAAAAAAAATACATTCCTTTTTTAAATATTTAAATACATAATTTAAAACCCTAAAAAAAAACTAAATTAAAAAAAATCAAATTAATTTAAATATTTATCAAAATTTTAATTAATCTATAAACAATATACATTATATTTTTAAAAATTCCCCATAAATTTATAACAAATTATTACCAAATTTAAATAAAAATCAAAAAAAAAAAAATTCTAAAATAAAATCCTAAAAAATTTAAAATAATTACAAATTTAACAAATTAAACAACATCAAAAAAAAAAATAAAACAAAAATCAAATAAATCAATTTTAAATTAAATATAATTTTAATATTATTCAAAATTTTAAATAAATTAAATAATAACTATTAAATAAAATTAAAAAAAACTAAAAATTTTATTAAAAATATTAAAAAAAAAACTAATTAAATTTTAAAAAAAAAAATAAAATTAACAAAATCATATAAAAAAAATATTAACAACAAAAATTCATAAAATTCAAATAAAAAAACAAAAAAACTCAAATTTAATCTAAAAATAAAAAAAAAATTAAAATTAAAAAAAAAAAAAAATAAAAATAAAAATACAAACAAAAAATAAAATTCATCCCTAAATTATAATAATTTTTTATTAATCAAATTTTACATATAAATATTAAATATAAATTTAAAAAAATAAAAAATTACAAAAATAATTAAAAATATTAAAAAAAAAAAAAATCAATAATTTTTAAAACATAACCATAAAAAATTTAACATAATCATCCATATTAAAACTAATTCATAAAATATAAAAAAAACTTTATAAATTAATACAAAATAAAAAAAAAATTTAAAAAAAAACCAAAAAAAAAATCTATTTTATAACAATCAACTCAATACTACTAAAAACCCACACAAAAAAAAAAAAAAAAATAAAATAAAAAATAAAAAAAAAAAAATTTTTAAAAAAAATCACAAAAATTAAAAATTCATATAAATACATAAAACTAACCTAATTAACTACCCATTACTAATTTTTAATTTTTCTCAATAAAAACAATAAAAAATAAAATAAACTTTAAAAAATCCATATTATAAAACATAATTAATAAAAAATTTCAAATATTAAAAAAATTTACAATTAAAAATTTTTTAATCATTTACCTCATTTACAAATCATTATAAAACTTAATTAAAAAAAAATTAACATCATATATATTATAAACTAAACAAAATACTAAAAATATCATATTTAAATTTTCATTAAATCTAACCTAATACTCCCCATATAAAATTTTTTAAAAAACCTTATTTTAATATTTAAATAAAAAAAAAAAAAAAAAAAATCCTTAAAAAATACCTAAATCAAAAAAAACCTTTAAATTCATTATCATAATATTTATTATTAACCATCTAAAAAAATCAAATTCAAAAAAATAAAAAAATCTTAAAAAAAAAAAATCAATCAAAATTCAAACAATAAAAAAAAAATTAATTTTCCATTTAATCAAAATTTTAACTAAATAAAATTTTATAAAAATAATAATCATTATAATAATAAATCTTTCTAATCTCATTCAAAATTATCAAAAAAATTTTTAATTACCCATATTAATTTTCAATAATCTTAATAAAATCAAACCTCTTAAAAAAAATAAAATTTAAACTAACATTAATAAAATTTTATTTAAAAAAATTAACTAATTTTAAAACAATCATATTTTATCCAACAAAAAAAAATCAATATCAAAATATTAAATATATAATTAAATATTATAAAACTTACTCAAATCAAATACTTCCTATTACATTAATACAAAATAAAAATAAAATATACTTCCATTCTCTAAATTTAAACCCCAAACTCTAATCACCAACAAAATAGAACTTATATTACATACATAAAAACATCATATTTAAAAATCCAACACCAAAATTGAAATATTAAATTCTATTGATATGTCTCACTATCAGTCCCAATCAAATAAATAAATCATAATCATACTTATAAAATGAAAAAAACAAAAACAATAAAATAAACAAAAATATTCTATTAATTATTAAATAAACACTGTGGGAAGAAGCCTACGACAGCACTGATAAACAGAACAGGGGACAGAAGGTTGCGGAGAAATTTGATCACCTACGCAAGTTCGTATGGTATTTGAAGAAGAAAGAGAAGAAGCCATGAAATACTAGGGGCGTTCAGAAAGTAATGCACCGCATCGTTTTTCTCAGCTACTAATGAAAATAGAAGCATGAAATTTTGCACACTTCAAATATGGCATGTGCCAATTTTGTGCACCAAATTACACTGCATCCGGCCAAATAATACGGCTGCCCTAAACCGTTGAAATGGAGCGTGTTAGCAACTTGCGTTATAAGCAGCGAATTGTGATAAAATTTCTCGTTGCAGAGAAGGAAACTGTTGTGAACATTCACAAGCGTCTATGTAATGTGTATAAAAGTTTTGCAGTCGACAGGAGTACAGTCAGTCGCTGGGTTCAGAGAATCAAAGAATCAGGAAGTGAAGATACGGAGCTGCTTGATTGGTCGCGCTGTGGACGTCCTGCCACAGCCACCAACGCAGAAATGTTGAAATGCGCTGAGGGCATTATTCTTACTGATAGGCGAATCACTACTCAACAATTGGCCTTACAGCTGTCAGTCAGCATTGGTAGTGCAAATCCAGTTATAAAAACTCTCGGATTTTCTAAGGTTTGCGCAAGATGGGTTCCTCGAAGCCTCACAAATGACCACCGATTGCAAAGGAAAGCAATTTCTTCTGAATTGTTGGAGCGTTTCAATGCTGATGGAGAGAACGTTTTGGCTAAGATCGTTACAGGTGACGAAACCAGGGCACATCATTTTGAACCTGAGACAAAAAGACAGTCAATGGAGTGGCGTCATCCGCAATCACCATGAAGAAAGAAATTCAAGACAATTATTTCAGCTGGAAAGGTCATGATCACTGTCTTTTGGGACATTGAAGGTGTGATTCTTGTGGACGTTATGCCAAAAGGAGAGACAATCAATTCGCAAGCTTACATTAAGACATTGAAAAAACTCAATCAACGTTTTTGCAGAGTTCGGCCGCACAAGAATCCAGCAGACCCGCTTCTCCTTCACGACAATGCGCGACCTCACACAAGTCTGGCAAGGGAAGCAATCACCAAATTGGGTTGGACTGTGCAACCCCATCCACCCTATAGTCCCGATTTGGCACCCTCTGATTTTCATCTATTTGGTCCACTTAAAGGTGCACTCCGTGGGACAAGGTTTGAAGATGATGAAGGAGTGATTCATGCAGCGAAGAAATGGCTACATGATCAAGACAAAATCTGGTACGGGCTAGGAATACATGCACTTGTTTCGCGCTGGCATAAAGCCGTACAAGTTGATGGGGATTATGTTGAATAATACCGCTGTTTACATGACATATCCATGTGTATTGTGTATAAATTTCATGCTTTTTGAATAAACAGCTCCTGAGAAAAACGATGTGGTGCATTACTGTCTGAACGCCCCTCGTACACAAGCCCAAGTCTAAGAATTTCCAAACAGTTACCAAAAGTTAAATCACAGCTGACTTAATCGATACCAGCCCCGATACTCTGAGAGACACCCAAATAGGGTAGCCCATTGTTGACGTCGCGTGTATACAGAGTCTACATTCACGAGTTGGATCAATATTTGTGTATTATTTTCTGTCTGTAGACTGAGACGACGATTTATAATAAAATTAGTATGAGAATCAAAACCGCCATTGGTATCCTGTAAAAATACTGCGATAACTTATACAGTAAGTACAAACAAACATTGTCGTTATAATCTTGACACTTCTGCTCCCTGTGGAATATAGGTCTTCCCAAGCCCTTGTTAGATGTCCTTGTTAGATGTCCTTGTTAGATGTCCTTGTTAGATGTCCTGTTCATTCAATGCCTTAATATGACTTCTTTATCCCTTGTAAGACCGCCTCATTTTCCTTCTCTCTTATATACGTTCATGTGTTCTATAATATGCAAAAGCCCTTTTATGAAAGTCTGTAATTTTGTGGTTGCTGATTTTGTTGTTGTTGTTGACGTCTGCCAGCCATACAATAAAATTGCCTTAAGTTGTGTCTTCAAGATCCTTATTTTTGTGTTGGACTTGATTTCCATATATTTCCTAATGCTGTGGAAGTTCTTCACGCCTTTTGTATTATTATTTAAACATCATTGTCTGTTTCTCCAGCTGATCTATGTTGGTTGTTGTTACTGTGGTTCAGTATCGAATCAATATCACTGCATGTCGGGCAAACCCATAGGTGCTCAGTCTCCTTCAGCAAATGTCGAAGGGTATGATTACTGATTGTTCCTGTAGAGTGCTGGCTGTATCACGCCCGACCCATCCTCTCATACGTCCATTCCTGCTAGTCTTATGTTTGATGCCAAATTTCAGCAATGTGAGGCATGTTGATTTATCGAATACAGTGTCGTTCTCTAACAGGCGATCGTTAAATGTCCTTATTACTCTCTTTATCCATATTCAGTATCAACATTATTGGTGCTCTCGAGCCTAGACAATCAGCTCCCTTATTGCCGTTTACTCCTGCATGACCAGGACAGTCGATCCACACTAGTTCCTGAAATTTTAAGCCCCCTATTGTACATTTATGTCGTAGCCATCCATGTTTGGACTTTCCGAAGCATGGACTGAGAATACAACACAATAGCTGCCCCGGTTAATGGTGGTGGAAAGGCAAATGTGTCTGTCCACAAAACCAGACTATACCGTCAGATAGTTGAGCTATCCATTTGTAACCAGTATTATAACTTCCGAGCTTCAGGAAGATCTTGACCAGACAGACGCCCTCGTCGCATACTCCCTTGTCAGAATGCCACATACGAACATAAACACAAAGTGGGTGATGACAACTAGACAACATTAGTTACGAACTGAAGATTTGGAAGACAAAAATAGATAACGTGAAGGTGATTTATATTTCTGTCAGGAACGATGTAGCATAACCAGACATGACATTGGGTGGATCCAACAAGGGAAGAGAAACTTACAGACCAAAGTAAATATGGTGAAGAATTCTACAAGATGAAATCAGAGGTACAGGAAGTTATTGGGTAGAGCTAATATCGACGTCCGAAATAAAAATCAGTTGTTAAAACGATTGTGGCTTGATATTCCACAGGGAGCCAAAAGTATGGGGAAGGATAATGGTGACGATGACAGAGCACAACTCAGAACTATCACACTAGCTGACACGTTAAACAGTTTAAGTACCGGAGCGATTTTACTTATGTACTCAAACACTTACTCAAAATTACCCACACATAAATATATAAGAAAGAAAGACACTATTGAATCTACACTATAAATGTACTCTTATCTATTTCCCCTATAAATATTTAAAAAAAATGTAAACCTCTTTCCTCCAAACTCGGACAGACAGAAGATAAATAACCAGTGAGATTTATCTCCCTTCACCAAACTCTATCGTCACGTATTCGCAAGCAAAAGCGTTTGAGGTTACTATGGTAACTCGCCAAAAACACAAAGGGGAAAATCTTACATAACATATATTTGGATATAGGATGCTGAAACGGGTCATAGGGTCCACAGAACATTCAGTGTGCCGTAAATGTTCCCCTGTAGATAAACACGAGCTACGTGCTTTACGATTGATATAATAGGCGTTGAAAGCGAGTACACAAATCAAATATGCGCTGTAAAGGAGAAGTGTTCGTTGATACGTTCTTAAACTTTGTTTTTATTGTCTCACAGTGAAGATGACTTTACGTTCATAATTTACTGTTTGTACTTCCGTTTAAAACGATTTTAAATAAAACATCTCGGCCATCCTAGGCTGAAACTGGAACTCTGTTAAAAATATGCATGACGCAACCTGTTGAAACCCGAAGATATTCAGGTTGCTGACTCACTTTTTCATCGTCTATGGCAGCGGTTTTCAACCTTTTTGAGTCCACGGCTCCCCTGACCAACTACATTCTTTCTGCGGCTCCCCTGTGGGATAACTGGTAAAAACTCTCAGCGATGTTTCCACATTTAGCTTAACTTTTTTTTTTTTAGCAGGAGAGCTTTGGATAGGCTTTTAAACAATGTAATTTTTAAATGTAATTAAAAAAAAAATGCAATTGGACAATCTGTGAAAAAATTACACATACAAGAAAAAATATACACAAACTGTACTTTGAAAACCCTTACCATAAAAAAAGAAAACAGCACAGATAAAGTAGTTTCTAACATTTTTATATATTTTTGTCTGAAAATCATTGACTGTTATACTGCCCTCATGATTCAATCTCTCACTGTTATACTGCCCTCGTGATTCAATCTCTCACTGATATACTGTACTCATGACTCAATCTCTCACTGATATACTGCCCTCATGATTCAATCTCTCACTTATATACTGTACTCATGATTCAATCTCTCACTGATATAATGCACTCATGATTCAATCTCTCACTGATATAATGTACTCATGATTCAATCTCTCACTGATATACTGCACTCATGATTCAATCTCTCACTGATATACTGTACTCATGATTCAATCTCTCACTGATATACTGTACTCATGACTCAATCTCTCACTGATATACTGCAGTCATGATTCAATCTCCATAACAAAAAACTTGTACAGTAAAACTAAAAAAAATATGATGAATAAAGTACCAGTCACCTCAGTGTGAAACTTGAGCTTGCTTGTTGTTACACAGCTTGTCAAATCTTTGAACCAATTGAGATACTGCTACCCTCATTTCCTTCTCCACATCAAGTTGTTGAAGATTGTTGCATGGTCAGCGAGCATTTTGGTTTGAACTTGATTCGGATGGTCGCACCATGTAACACCTCTACTAAACAAAATGATATAGTTCGCGTGTGGCGCTGTATGACGCGTTAGGCTAGTAACGGTAGTCTTGTGTGTAGCCTTCGGGCTTAGAACAGTGTTTTATAACTGTGTGGTATAACCACTAATGTAAATAGTAAAGAAGTGGAAGAGGCTATATGTTCGATGAAAGGAGGGAAGTCACCGGGTGTGGATAATATACCAGCAGAGCTCTTGAAATATGGAGGACCAGATATAGTAAAAATCATGACAACAATTTGCCAGAAGATATGGAGTACAAAAAAATGGCCAAAAGAATGGACGCTGTCATTAGTAATACCGCTTCCAAAGAAAGGAAATCTAAAAATGTGCAAGAACTACAGAACCATTAGCCTTATTAGTCATCCAAGTAAAGTGATGTTAAGGATACTTTTGAACAAAATAAAACAGAAATCAGAAGAAATCTTGTCAGAGGAACAGGCTGGCTTTAGACCAAAAAGAAGTACCTCAGAACAAATCTTCAATATTAGATTACTGATCGAAAAACATCTCCAGCATCAACATGATTTATACCATAACTTCATCGATTTCACAAAAGCCTTCGATCGAGTCTGGCATGAAGGCTTATGGCAAATAATGAGAAAATTCAATTTTGATACCAACATCATAGATATCATTGAAGCACCACTATACAAGGACGCAAGCAGTGCTGTTTTTGCAAGCAACGACATTGGAGAATTTTTCAAAACAACTGTAGGAGTTCGCCAGGGATGTATCCTGTCACCAGTGCTCTTTAATATATATCTAGAACATATTATGCAGGAGGCTCTCTACGATTATAAATCAACCATATCGATTGGAGGCCGACCTCTGTGTAATCTACGTTTTGCTGATGATATTGATCTGATAGCTGGAACAGAATCAGAACTTCAAGACCTTACCTCTAGACTGGAGAAAGTAACAAGAACATATGGGATGGAAATTAATATAGAAAAAGCAAGATATTGGTGAATAGCCATAAGAAACATGTTCCGACCAACATTACGTTAAATGGGCAAACGTTAGAAGAAGTTAACACCTTTAAATATCTCGGGTCCACTATATGTAGCGATGGAAGATCAAATAAAGAAATCAAGACAAGACTTGAGATGGCCTCAGCTGCCATGACAAGGTTGAATGTGATCTGGAAAAGTAACATCAGTTTTCCTGTGAAGATCAAATTATACAAATCACTTGTATTATCTATTCTCTTGTATGGGTGTGAGGGCTGGACACTCACTGCAGATACGGAGCGAAGGATTCAGGCTTTCGAGCATAAATGTTATAGAAGAATTCTGCGCATTTGCTATAAAGAGCACAAAACAAATATCTATGTTAGAGAGAAGATAAACACCTATGCAGGCTACCAAGAACCACTTTTGTCAGTAGTGAAACGTCAAAAGCTTGCCTGGTTTGGGCATGTAACTCGTCATGACTCCCTTTCGAAAACGATCCTCCAGGGAACAGTCGAAGGTAAACGGAGAAGAGGAAGGCAAAGAAAATCCTGGGCTGATAACATCAAAGAATGGGCAGGACACGGTTTCTCCACACTTGTACGCATTGCTGAGAATAGAGAGCAGTGGAGGACCCTGTCTGCTGATGCTTCCACCATGGCACCCCTACGACCCATGACGGGTTATGGGTTGAGATGATGATGAAAGCAATAATAAAATAATGTGTAAGGACCATTGAGTTCGGAGTTATGTAAGTCGGTATTATTAAACGCAATAATTATTAGGCGCGAAAGTCATGAAATACGAGCGCAGATATAATGTGTAACGGCTGATAGAGCCCGGCTATGAATGCCAAAAGTGAATTAATATTATAGACAGAGCTTTCAGTGTGTGGATCACGCCTTCATGTCACTGTTAGCAGAAATATAATAATTATGCCAAATGCTGGTAAAATAGATTTGGTCAAAGACATGAACAATATGTAAAACCGTTACCTGACAGACGTGCAATGTCTGATAAGATATAAACTCTAAACTGTGATAGCAAGTGTCTTCAATGTGAAATGAATTATTGTCGAAATACATTATAAACGATGAATTATTATTAAAAATGTTTAGTCGTCAGAACGAGACTTGTTCCCTGAAGTCTTCTGCAAGTTTTAGTTATGTTACATGACTATTGACCGTTAACCTTCAAGGTTGGTTCAAGAATACAACACTCTGTCAAGCTACTAATGATTGAAATAATAAAAAACTGACAGTCAATATGTATACATGAAGTTTAATGAAAGAAACGTTGATACTCAACTATAAAAATAACAAAGATAAACCCAATGTTGCAGCAGAAAGATACTCCGTGATAAACAGATCAGATGAATTTATAATGCATGAAGTAAAACATAATATTAGCCCAACTACCTAAGACGAAAGTCTGCAACATAAGTCTTGATCTGAACTTGGTTTTTATGACAGCCACTGCTGAAAACCCAGCCTCGCAGAGATAGGAGGTTGCAAAAGGAATTAATATCTTCAGTGCTCTCTTGCTCAAGCTTGGGAACTCCTGTTTTACTGAATACCAAAATTTTGGCATTGCCATGGATGGAAACTTCGTTTGTAGTGAAGAGTCTGATGAAAGTTTTATCAGTTCTTCCTCTTCTGCAGTACTGAATTCCGAAGGAACATCCCTACTGAAGGGATTTTGAACCCACTGAAACCTGTCACAGTTTTCAGGAAAGTATTTTTTCAAAATGAACACTGAGTTGAGATAAGTGTCCTTGAATTATAGAAACAATATCTGCACTAAAATATATTTCATTGTCTGTAATGAACTGCTGCGAACCTGGGAAGTAGTCAATTTTTCCTCCTTCATTGATTTTTCTCTTCCAAAGAAGAAGCTTCTTTTTGAAGGCCGAAACTTTGTCAATAAGTTAAATCAAATGAGTTTCACTTCCTTGCAGAGACTTATTCAAAGAGTTCAACTTTTCAAAAAGATCACAGATGTATGCAACTTTTAACAGGAAGTCAGTGTCCAGATAGCACATAGCACTGACATGGTTTTCTTCTTTAAGATAAGAATAGAGTTCCCGCCTAAGTTCAAAAATGCGCGATAATACATTACCTATAGAAAGCCATCGAGTGCTGCTATAAAATAAGACAGACGTATGCTCAGCCTCCATATCGTGACACATTTTACTGAAAAATCTAGCTCAATGAGGTCGAGTTTTAACAAAGTTCACCACATTTATGACAGTTTGCAGGACTTCATTCAAATCAACACTCAAATGTTGTGAAGCAAGTGCTTCCCTATGGATAATACAATGGGTCCAAACAGCATCAGGAGCTTTGCCGTGGATGAGGGCTTGTAGGTCACTGTAACAGCCTGACATTGAACGAGCACTATCGGTACACACACCAACACAATGAGTCCAGTCTATTTTATTTTATTTTCCACCATGATGTTGTTCACAATTTCAACTAAATCTTTGCCTGTCGTACCTGCATTTATGTCCTTACAAAAAAGACGATCTTCCACCATTTCGTTTTTTTCATCAACAAACCGCACATAACAGATTAAATGAGCATCTCTATTGCTATCAGTGGCCTCATCAAGCTGCAAAGCAAAGTCCTTCCCCCTCATTTTTTCTATAATCTGTTCATTAAGATCCTCTCCTAAATCTTGAATTCGACGGCTGATTGTACTGTCCGACAAAGGAATGGGCCAAAGCTGTTTTCCCACGGACTCTCCAACCATAATGGACACCATATCAATAGCACACGGTAAAACGAGTTCTTCTGCAATCGTATGGGGTTTCTTACATTTTGCTACCCGGTATACTACCTTGTAGGACTCTAGAAGAGCTTTACTCGAGATTGTCGCCTGCTTAGAAAATGCTGATTTTTGTTCTTTCATTTGACTCAGCTTTCTAGAGAAAGCCCACGTCATTCTTATGAACACTTTCTAAATGGCGCTTCAATTTGCTGGGCAGCATACATTCGACAGAGAGTACTTTGAAACACAAAACACACTGTGGACGCTCTTCATTGTTCACAAGAGTGCACGTGAAACCAAAATCTAAGTAACCTTCGTCGTATTTTCTATACTTACGTTTACTTTCCTCATTACCACTTTCCTTGTCATCCTCAACAAATTCTCGCTTTTTACTAACACTTGCCAAATTAAAAAATCTTACCATAGTTTATATCAAACTCACAACACAATCAAAAATGTTTGAAAACAGAAAATCACCGTGTTACCTACTATGGTCGCGCGAGGAGAATGCGCGGAAAGTTGATAGGCTGATAAACCCTCTGTGGATGGGAAGGAGCGGAGCTCCTGACCGGGTTGGAAGGAAAGTCCTCAGGTTCCCCAGCCTCGCAATGACATGTCATTGGGCCGAAGGGCTGAAAGCCCAAGTGCCGCTGGTTAAGAAAAAAAAAATAGGCGTGTCGGGGGAGCGAGACGTCAAAGGCTGACCAACATCAATAGTGAAATTTCTCCGGGGTCACGCAAGTTGACAAAAACCAAAATGAAATTTCCCACTGCTCTGTGTTTTCTTTACAGATGAATACAAAAAAAAAAAATCTATGCCCACCTACGGCACCAGACCGTCAGTCATGGCGCCCCAGGCCCCCGCGGCGCACAGGTTGAAAACCGCTGGTCTACGGAAATACCTAGACTGGGCGCCAGGAATACTCGGAAAAACCAGACGTTACATATTTTCATAAATGGGTGCCTGCGAAGAATAGCATTGAAGTGGTGTGAGAAGACCAAAAATGTTGAACTGATAACAAGAGCTAGACAAGTGTCGGTGGAGTTAAAGGTGACACGAGGACACTAGCATTAACGTAGGACACACACTGAGGAACTATGTCGACACCATTACAGGACATAACATGTCCCATGCTGTCTCTAGTGGTCTCTGAAGAGACAAAAAAGATTACGTCATCATCAGGCACGTCATACAAGGCGACTTATATGAGGTTGTGTAAGAGGTTGGCAACCTCATCATGTCAAACAATTATCACATAAACCACTGCT
The DNA here is from genome assembly GCA_024509875.1 of Oreohelix idahoensis. Lineage (NCBI taxonomy): Eukaryota > Metazoa > Mollusca > Gastropoda > Stylommatophora > Oreohelicidae > Oreohelix > Oreohelix idahoensis. The sequence goes on along the minus strand of JAMPIV010002791.1, from coordinate 10,028 downwards.
GTAAGATCACGTGACTGGTGGTTGTAGACTTCCTGCTATGAGACCAGCTGAAGTGGTGGATCCATGCTCTATAAGGAGCGCACAAAGACAAAAATAAACGATGATGATGATTACAAGGCACTCCTTAGTCTGGAACCTCCAGGGTAAGAAAGAAAGAGGGTGACGAAAACACACGCACAAGGATACTGGATATGGATATGGAAGGGCTGAAGAAGACTTCATGAACGGATAGCGCAAGACAGGTGTCACATTAGTATATAACCATCTATGACAACAGGTGTGACAGTAGATCTGTGACAACAGGTAGGCTTTGTAGTATATAACCATCTGTGACAACAGGTAGGCTTTGTAGTATATAACCATCTGTGACAACAGGTAGGCTGTGTATGAATTTGTAGAAGGTGCAGATGGAAGAAACCCTTGACGCCACTGAGCGGTGGGTATAGTGATGAATGGGTCATATTTCATAGACTCGATCCACAAGCAAAGAAATGAAGACATCATGGACAACGATCCATTTTTGAGAAGTAAAATATTGTATGCATATAGTAAAGCATATTCGTTTGTTTATAAACCATTAAAGATGGGGAAAAGGAGCTGAGGAATGTAGAACAAAATGGCGGCAGTGTTATACGCTGGAGAGGATAGCACTACCAAGAAGTGGACAGAAGATCGTCTGTCAGAATGTGCCACTGAAGCCAGAAGTGGACAGAAGATAGTCTGTCAGAATGTGCCACTGAAGCCAGAAACGGACAAAAGATAGTCTGTCAGAATGTGTCACTGAAGCCAGAAGTGGACAGAAGATAGTCTGTCAGAATGTGTCACTGAAGCCAGAAGTGGACAGAAGATAGTCTGTCAGAATGTGTCACTGAAGCCAGAAGTGGACAGAAGATAGTCTGTCAGAATGTGTCACTGAAGCCAGAAGTGGACAGAAGATAGTCTGTCAGAATGTGTCACTGAAGCCAGAAGTGGACAGAAAATAGTCTGTCAGAATGTGTCAGAAATGTGTCACAGAAGCAAGAAGTGGACAGAAAATAGTCTGTCAGAATGTGTCACTGAAGCCAGAAGTGGACAGAAGATAGTCTGTCAGAATGTGTCACTGAAGCCAGAAGTGGACAGAAGATAGTCTGTCAGAATGTGTCACTGAAGCCAGAAGTGGACAGAAGATAGTCTGTCTGTCACTGAAGCCAGAATAGTGTCACTGAAGCCAGAAGTGGACAGAAGATAGTCTGTCAGAATGTGTCACTGAAGCCAGAAGTGGACAGAAGATAGTCTGTCAGAATGTGTCACTGAAGCCAGAAGTGGACAGAAGATAGTCTGTCAGAATGTGTCACTGAAGCCAGAAGTGGACAGAAGATAGTCTGTCAGAATATGTCACTGAAGCCAGAAGTGGACAGAAGATAGTCTGTCAGAATGTGCCACTGAAGCCAGAAGTGGACAGAAGATAGTCTGTCAGAATGTGTCACTGAAGCCAGAAGTGGACAGAAGATAGTCTGTCAGAATGTGTCACTGAAGCCAGAAGTGGACAGAAGATAGTCTGTCAGAATGTGTCACTGAAGCCAGAAGTGGACAGAAGATAGTCTGTCAGAATGTGTCACTGAAGCCAGAAGTGGACAGAAGATAGTCTGTCAGAATGTGTCACTGAAGCCAGAAGTGGACAGAAGATAGTCTGTCAGAATGTGTCACTGAAGCCAGAAGTGGACAGAAGATAGTCTGTTAGAATGTGTCACTGAAGCCAGAAGTGGACAGAAGATAGTCTGTCAGAATGTGTCACTGAAGCCAGAAGTGGACAGAAGATAGTCTGTCAGAATGTGCCACTGAAGCCAGAAGTGGACAAAAGATAGTCTGTCAGAATGTGTCACTGAAGCCAGAAGTGGACAAAAGATAGTCTGTCAGAATGTGTCACTGAAGCCAGAAGTGGACAGAAGATAGTCTGTCAGAATGTGTCACTGAAGCCAGAAGTGGACAGAAGATAGTCTGTCAGAATGTGTCACTGAAGCCAGAAGTGGACAGAAGATAGTCTGTCAGAATGTGTCACTGAAGCCAGAAGTGGACAAAAGATAGTCTGTCAGAATGTGTCACTGAAGCCAGAAGTGGACAGAAGATAGTCTGTCAGAATGTGTCACTGAAGCCAGAAGTGGACAGAAGATAGTCTGTTAGAATGTGTCACTGAAGCCAGAAGTGGACAGAAGATAGTCTGTCAGAAGTGGACAGAAGATAGTCTGTCAGAATGTGTCACTGAAGCCAGAAGTGGACAGAAGATAGTCTGTCAGAATGTGTCACTGAAGCCAGAAGTGGACAGAAGATAGTCTGTCAGAATGTGTCACTGAAGCCAGAAGTGGACAGAAGCCAGAAGTGGAGTAGTCTGTCAGAATGTGTCACTGAAGCCAGAAGTGGACAGAAGATAGTCTGTCAGAATGTGTCACTGAAGCCAGAAGTGGACAGAAGATAGTCTGTCAGAATGTGTCACTGAAGCCAGAAGTGGACAGAAGATAGTCTGTCAGAATGTGTCACTGAAGCCAGAAGTGGACAGAAGATAGTCTGTCAGAATGTGTCACTGAAGCCAGAAGTGGACAGAAGATAGTCTGTCAGAATGTGTCACTGAAGCCAGAAGTGGACAGAAGATAGTCTGTCAGAATGTGTCACTGAAGCCAGAAGTGGACAGAAGATAGTCTGTCAGAATGTGTCACTGAAGCCAGAAGTGGACAGAAGATAGTCTGTCAGAATGTGTCACTGAAGCCAGAAGTGGACAGAAGATAGTCTGTCAGAATGTGTCACTGAAGCCAGAAGTGGACAGAAGATAGTCTGTCAGAATGTGTCACTGAAGCCAGAAGTGGACAGAAGATAGTCTGTCAGAATGTGTCACTGAAGCCAGAAGTGGACAGAAGATAGTCTGTTAGAATGTGTCACTGAAGCCAGAAGTGGACAGAAGATAGTCTGTCAGAATGTGTCACTGAAGCCAGAAGTGGACAGAAGATAGTCTGTCAGAATGTGTCACTGAAGCCAGAAGTGGACAAAAGATAGTCTGTCAGAATGTGTCACTGAAGCCAGAAGTGGACAGAAGATAGTCTGTCAGAATGTGTCACTGAAGCCAGAAGTGGACAGAAGATAGTCTGTCAGAATGTGTCACTGAAGCCAGAAGTGGACAAAAGATAGTCTGTCAGAATGTGTCACTGAAGCCAGAAGTGGACAAAAGATAGTCTGTCAGAATGTGTCACTGAAGCCAGAAGTGGACAAAAGATAGTCTGTCAGAATGTGTCACTGAAGCCAGAAGTGGACAAAAGATAGTCTGTCAGAATGTGTCACTGAAGCCAGAAGTGGACAGAAGATAGTCTGTCAGAATGTGTCACTGAAGCCAGAAGTGGACAGAAGATAGTCTGTGGACAGAATGTGTCACTGAAGCCAGAAGTGGACAGAAGATAGTCTGTCAGAATGTGTCACTGAAGCCAGAAGTGGACAGAAGATAGTCTGTCAGAATGTGTCACTGAAGCCAGAAGTGGACAGAAGATAGTCTGTCAGAATGTGTCACTGAAGCCAGAAGTGGACAGAAGATAGTCTGTCAGAATGTGTCACTGAAGCCAGAAGTGGACAGAAGATAGTCTGTCAGAATGTGTCACTGAAGCCAGAAGTGGACAGAAGATAGTCTGTCAGAATGTGTCACTGAAGCCAGAAGTGGACAGAAGATAGTCTGTCAGAATGTGTCACTGAAGCCAGAAGTGGACAGAAGATAGTCTGTAAGAATGTGTCACTGAAGCCAGAAGTGGACAGAAGATAGTCTGTCAGAATGTGTCACTGAAGCCAGAAGTGGACAGAAGATAGTCTGTCAGAATGTGTCACTGAAGCCAGAAGTGGACAGAAGATAGTCTGTCAGAATGTGTCACTGAAGCCAGAAGTGGACAGAAGATAGTCTGTCAGAATGTGTCACTGAAGCCAGAAGTGGACAGAAGATAGTCTGTCAGAATGTGTCACTGAAGCCAGAAGTGGACAGAAGATAGTCTGTTAGAATGTGTCACTGAAGCCAGAAGTGGACAGAAGATAGTCTGTCAGAATGTGTCACTGAAGCCAGAAGTGGACAGAAGATAGTCTGTCAGAATGTGTCACTGAAGCCAGAAGTGGACAGAAGATAGTCTGTCAGAATGTGTCACTGAAGCCAGAAGTGGACAGAAGATAGTCTGTCAGAATGTGTCACTGAAGCCAGAAGTGGACAGAAGATAGTCTGTCAGAATGTGTCACTGAAGCCAGAAGTGGACAGAAGATAGTCTGTCAGAATGTGTCACTGAAGCCAGAAGTGGACAGAAGATAGTCTGTCAGAATGTGTCACTGAAATGTGCCAGAAGAAGTGGACAGAAGATAGTCTGTCAGAATGTGTCACTGAAGCCAGAAGTGGACAGAAGATAGTCTGTCAGAATGTGTCACTGAAGCCAGAAGTGGACAGAAGATAGTCTGTCAGAATGTGTCACTGAAGCCAGAAGTGGACAGAAGATAGTCTGTCAGAATGTGTCACTGAAGCCAGAAGTGGACAGAAGATAGTCTGTCAGAATGTGTCACTGAAGCCAGAAGTGGACAGAAGATAGTCTGTCAGAATGTGTCACTGAAGCCAGAAGTGGACAGAAGATAGTCTGTCAGAATGTGTCACTGAAGCCAGAAGTGCACAGAAGATAGTCTGTCAGAATGTGTCACTGAAGCCAGAAGTGGACAGAAGATAGTCTGTCAGAATGTGTCACTGAAGCCAGAAGTGGACAGAAGATAGTCTGTCAGAATGTGTCACTGAAGCCAGAAGTGGACAGAAGATAGTCTGTCAGAATGTGTCACTGAAGCCAGAAGTGGACAGAAGATAGTCTGTCAGAATGTGTCACTGAAGCCAGAAGTGGACTAAAGATAGGCTGTCAGAATGTGTCACTGAAGCCAGAAGTGGACAGAAGATAGTCTGTCAGAATGTGTCACTGAAGCCAGAAGTGGACAGAAGATAGTCTGTCAGAATGTGTCACTGAAGCCAGAAGTGGACAGAAGATAGTCTGTCAGAATGTGTCACTGAAGCCAGAAGTGGACAAAAGATAGTCTGTCAGAATGTGTCACTGAAGCCAGAAGTGGACAAAAGATAGTCTGTCAGAATGTGTCACTGAAGCCAGAAGTGGACAAAAGATAGTCTGTCAGAATGTGTCACTGAAGCCAGAAGTGGACAAAAGATAGTCTGTCAGAATGTGTCACTGAAGCCAGAAGTGGACAAAAGATAGTCTGTCAGAATGTGTCACTGAAGCCAGAAGTGGACAAAAGATAGTCTGTCAGAATGTGTCACTGAAGCCAGAAGTGGACAAAAGATAGTCTGTCAGAATGTGTCACTGAAGCCAGAAGTGGACAAAAGATAGTCTGTCAGAATGTGTCACTGAAGCCAGAAGTGGACAAAGATAGTCTGTCAGAATATGTCACTGAAGCCAGAAGTGGACAAAAGATAGTCTGAATCACTGAAGCCAGAAGTGGACAAAAGATAGTCTGTCATGTGTCACTGAAGCCAGAAGTGGACAAAAGATAGTCTGTCAGAATGTGTCACTGAAGCCAGAAGTGGACAAAAGATAGTCTGTCAGAATGTGTCACTGAAGCCAGAAGTGGACAAAAGATAGTCTGTCAGAATGTGTCACTGAAGCCAGAAGTGGACAAAAGATAGTCTGTCAGAATGTGTCACTGAAGCCAGAAGTGGACAAAAGATAGTCTGTCAGAATGTGTCACTGAAGCCAGAAGTGGACAGAAGATAGTCTGTCAGAATATGTCACTGAAGCCAGAAGTGGACAGAAGATAGTCTGTCAGAATGTGTCACTGAAGCCAGAAGTGGACAAAAGATAGTCTGTCAGAATGTGTCACTGAAGCCAGAAGTGGACAAAAGATAGTCTGTCAGAATATGTCACTGAAGCCAGAAGTGGACAAAAGATAGTCTGTCAGAATGTGTCACTGAAGCCAGAAGTGGACAGAAGATAGTCTGTCAGAATGTGTCACTGAAGCCAGAAGTGGACAGAAGATAGTCTGTCAGAATGTGTCACTGAAGCCAGAAGTGGACAGAAGATAGTCTGTCAGAATGTGTCACTGAAGCCAGAAGTGGACAGAAGATAGTCTGTTAGAATGTGTCACTGAAGCCAGAAGTGGACAGAAGATAGTCTGTTAGAATGTGTCACTGAAGCCAGAAGTGGACAGAAGATAGTCTGTTAGAATGTGTCACTGAATGGACAGAAGATAGTCTGTTAGAATGTGTCACTGAAGCCAGAAGTGGACAGAAGATAGTCTGTCAGAATGTGTCACTGAAGCCAGAAGTGGACAGAAGATAGTCTGTCAGAATGTGTCACTGAAGCCAGAAGTGGACAGAAGATAGTCTGTCAGAATGTGTCACTGAAGCCAGAAGTGGACAGAAGATAGTCTGTCAGAATGTGTCACTGAAGCCAGAAGTGGACAGAAGATAGTCTGTCAGAATGTGTCACTGAAGCCAGAAGTGGACAGAAGATAGTCTGTTAGAATGTGTCACTGAAGCCAGAAGTGGACAGAAGATAGTCTGTTAGAATGTGTCACTGAAGCCAGAAGTGGACAGAAGATAGTCTGTTAGAATGTGTCACTGAAGCCAGAAGTGGACAGAAGATAGTCTGTTAGAATGTGTCACTGAAGCCAGAAGTGGACAGAAGATAGTCTGTCAGAATGTGTCACTGAAGCCAGAAGTGGACAGAAGATAGTCTGTCAGAATGTGTCACTGAAGCCAGAAGTGGACAGAAGATAGTCTGTCAGAATGTGTCACTGAAGCCAGAAGTGGACAGAAGATAGTCTGTCAGAATGTGTCACTGAAGCCAGAAGTGGACAGAAGATAGTCTGTCAGAATGTGTCACTGAAGCCAGAAGTGGACAGAAGATAGTCTGTCAGAATGTGTCACTGAAGCCAGAAGTGGACAGAAGATAGTCTGTCAGAATGTGTCACTGAAGCCAGAAGTGGACAGAAGATAGTCTGTCAGAATGTGTCACTGAAGCCAGAAGTGGACAGAAGATAGTCTGTCAGAATGTGTCACTGAAGCCAGAAGTGGACAGAAGATAGTCTGTCAGAATGTGTCACTGAAGCCAGAAGTGGACAGAAGATAGTCTGTCAGAATGTGTCACTGAAGCCAGAAGTGGACAGAAGATAGTCTGTCAGAATGTGTCACTGAAGAATGTGTCAGAAGTGGACAGAAGATAGTCTGTCAGAATGTGTCACTGAAGCCAGAAGTGGACAGAAGATAGTCTGTCAGAATGTGTCAGACTATCTTTTGTCCACTTCTGGCTCTGTCAGAATGTGTCACTGAAGCCAGAAGTGGACAGAAGATAGTCTGTCAGAATGTGTCACTGAAGCCAGAAGTGGACAGAAGATAGTCTGTCAGAATGTGTCACTGAAGCCAGAAGTCTGTCAGAATGTGTCACTGAAGCAGAAGTGGACAAAGATAGTCTGTCAGAATGTGTCACTGAAGCCAGAAGTGGACAGAAGATAGTCTGTCAGAATGTGTCACTGAAGCCAGAAGTGGACAGAAGATAGTCTGTCAGAATGTGTCACTGAAGCCAGAAGTGGACAAAAGATAGTCTGTCAGAATGTGTCACTGAAGCCAGAAGTGGACAAAAGATAGTCTGTCAGAATGTGTCACTGAAGCCAGAAGTGGACAAAAGATAGTCTGTCAGAATGTGTCACTGAAGCCAGAAGTGGACAAAAGATAGTCTGTCAGAATGTGTCACTGAAGCCAGAAGTGGACAAAAGATAGTCTGTCAGAATGTGTCACTGAAGCCAGAAGTGGACAAAAGATAGTCTGTCAGAATGTGTCACTGAAGCCAGAAGTGGACAAAAGATAGTCTGTCAGAATGTGTCACTGAAGCCAGAAGTGGACAAAAGATAGTCTGTCAGAATGTGTCACTGAAGCCAGAAGTGGACAAAAGATAGTCTGTCAGAATGTGTCACTGAAGCCAGAAGTGGACAAAAGATAGTCTGTCAGAATGTGTCACTGAAGCCAGAAGTGGACAAAAGATAGTCTGTCAGAATGTGTCACTGAAGCCAGAAGTGGACAAAAGATAGTCTGTCAGAATGTGTCACTGAAGCCAGAAGTGGACAAAAGATAGTCTGTCAGAATGTGTCACTGAAGCCAGAAGTGGACAAAAGATAGTCTGTCAGAATGTGTCACTGAAGCCAGAAGTGGACAAAAGATAGTCTGTCAGAATGTGTCACTGAAGCCAGAAGTGGACAAAAGATAGTCTGTCAGAATGTGTCACTGAAGCCAGAAGTGGACAAAAGATAGTCTGTCAGAATGTGTCACTGAAGCCAGAAGTGGACAAAAGATAGTCTGTCAGAATGTGTCACTGAAGCCAGAAGTGGACAAAAGATAGTCTGTCAGAATATGTCACTGAAGCCAGAAGTGGACAAAAGATAGTCTGTCAGAATGTGTCACTGAAGCCAGAAGTGGACAAAAGATAGTCTGTCAGAATGTGTCACTGAAGCCAGAAGTGGACAAAAGTGGACAGAATGTGTCACTGAAGCCAGAAGTGGACAAAAGATAGTCTGTCAGAATGTGTCACTGAAGCCAGAAGTGGACAAAAGATAGTCTGTCAGAATGTGTCACTGAAGCCAGAAGTGGACAAAAGATAGTCTGTCAGAATGTGTCACTGAAGCCAGAAGTGGACAAAAGATAGTCTGTCAGAATGTGTCACTGAAGCCAGAAGTGGACAAAAGATAGTCTGTCAGAATGTGTCACTGAAGCCAGAAGTGGACAGAAGATAGTCTGTCAGAATGTGTCACTGAAGCCAGAAGTGGACAAAAGATAGTCTGTCAGAATGTGTCACTGAAGCCAGAAGTGGACAGAAGATAGTCTGTCAGAATGTGTCACTGAAGCCAGAAGTGGACAGAAGATAGTCTGTCAGAATGTGTCACTGAAGCCAGAAGTGGACAGAAGATAGTCTGTCAGAATGTGTCACTGAAGCCAGAAGTGGACAAAAGATAGTCTGTCAGAAAAGCCAGAAGTGGACAGAAGATAGTCTGTCAGAATATGTCACTGAAGCCAGAAGTGGACAGAAGATAGTCTGTCAGAATATGTCACTGAAGCCAGAAGTGGACAGAAGATAGTCTGTTAGAATATGTCACTGAAGCCAGAAGTGGACAGAAGATAGTCTGTTAGAATATGTCACTGAAGCCAGAAGTGGACAGAAGATAGTCTGTTAGAATATGTCACTGAAGCCAGAAGTGGACAGAAGATAGTCTGTCAGAATGTGTCACTGAAGCCAGAAGTGGACAGAAGATAGTCTGTCAGAATGTGTCACTGAAGCCAGAAGTGGACAGAAGATAGTCTGTGTCACTGAAGCCAGAAGCAGAATGTGTCACTGAAGCCAGAAGTGGACAGAAGATAGTCTGTCAGAATGTGTCACTGAAGCCAGAAGTGGACAGAAGATAGTCTGTCAGAATGTGTCACTGAAGCCAGAAGTGGACAAAAGATAGTCTGTCAGAATGTGTCACTGAAGCCAGAAGTGGACAGAAGATAGTCTGTCAGAATGTGTCACTGAAGCCAGAAGTGGACAGAAGATAGTCTGTCAGAATGTGTCACTGAAGCCAGAAGTGGACAAAAGATAGTCTGTCAGAATGTGTCACTGAAAGCCAGAAGTGGACAAAAGATAGTCTGTCAGAATGTGTCACTGAAGCCAGAAGTGGACAGAAGATAGTCTGTCAGAATGTGTCACTGAAGCCAGAAGTGGACAGAAGATAGTCTGTCAGAATGTGTCACTGAAGCAAGAAGTGGACAAAAAGATAGTCTGTCAGAATGTGTCACTGAAGCCATAGAAGTGGACAGAAGCCAGAATGTGTCACTGACAGAAGATAGTCTGTTGTAGAATGTGTCACTGAAGCCAGAAGTGGACAGAAGATAGTCTGTTCAGAATGTGTCACTGAAGCCAGAAGTGGGACAAAAGATAGTCTGTTAGAATGTGGCACTGAAGCAGAGTGGACAAAAGATAGTCTGTCAGAATGTGTCACTGAAGCCAGAAGTGGACAAAAGATAG
>JAMPIV010002790.1:170000-180598 GCA_024509875.1 Oreohelix idahoensis | reverse complement strand
TATTGGCCTAGTTCACGACAGAAGAAAGGCCGTCAGCTTATGAGCACCGCTATGTGCTATGTGTAAGCCATGACGCCCAACAAGCTTTTACTCATTACATAGCACATTTATTACCAACACACATTGCTAACCACTTAACTAACGCTTTGTTGCCTGTGTAATTTTACTTGTGGCGGGCTAGTCAGGCCCCAAGGTCCACTATCCTGCCTTGTAATTTAAAAGAGGCCAAGACGAGCAGTCGCACTCAGTCCCGCGTTTTGTCGAATAGTTTAGATATGTGCAAATGGCCAATCTGCCACTTTGCCATGTAGACAGGTTGTGACCAGTGGCCAACCCAAGGCTCTACCACGTCTGTCAAGTAGCCCCTTAGTTGTTATATCCTCAATATCAATGGTTTGAGGGGTTTAAGCCTTGGAGCACGTTTTTAAACCTCGATTAAAAGAGAGGAAACCTGATTTTTCCTGTTTCTTGCTGCAGACAGGGGTTACGTCCCCATCTTTTACTGTACCCAATCAGGAATTGCTAACTAGATTCAGGAGCATAAACAAGGTGGTTCGCCTCAGGCCCAGGCATGTAGTAGTTGCCGACCATATTACAAGGAATCAACGAAGATTGGGATACCGGGTACATTACAGGACAGTCGGTCCTTTTGGCAGAACGCTCATAATTCATAATACAAACAATCCAACAGACAAAGGATACACACACACTCAATTAAATTTTACGCACCACCAGCCGGACAATCGAGACAGTAACGACTAGTTTTTATGACCACAGCTCTACATGACACTTTAACAAAACATTACAAAGGGACCAGGCCAAGATTAATGCGCGCGAGACTTTAAATTGTGTCCTGTCTGACTTGACTTGTCTGGCGACGCTCCCGGTGGAGGAGCACAGGCCGCGAGAAAAGTCTTCGCTCTTAAGACAAATACAGTACACGATTACTAGACGAACTCGACCTCTCAGACGTATACAGGAAAAGTCAGAAACTCGAAAACAAACTCGTTTACACAGCATATGACAATAGAAACCCATACCTTTCAGTACGGGCATCCAGACTAGACAGGCGAATTTATGCATCTACGTACCTTATCAATTATACACAAACATACCCCAAATATGGATAGCCCACTCTTAAATTTACCAAGCTATCACAAAGGCCGAGTTTACACCTCTTCTAAGTACGGCCGACACTCGCCACAAGCCCCAACGTAAAGAGATCCCACATTGACGAAATATTAACAACAGTCTACTTAAAAACAGTCTTACTACACTGAACAAATAACACAACCTAATACAATGCGTTCTGCACACCGACATCTGCCCTAATAACAACATTGCCACAATATTGGGAATATGTTAAAAAAACACACTTAGAGATAGAACACAGATATTTTTGGCTACACTCATTCACAACAATTTAAGAAAGAAACGCGAGGGATTTTAGATGATTGCACAATTAGTTTAACCCAAAGTGTTAGACAACACGAACCCTCCATCCAAACTCTGTAGAAGAGCAATTAGATCAACTATAAGACAGCTATACCTTACCAGGGAGCAAATACGTAGACTAACATTACACACTATAATGCAGGAAATCTCCTGAGCTAGGCAATTATTAGCAAAGTATGAACACGATACAATTGATCACAACTGCAGCTAGACAGATTCACGAATATAATTGACAATGGAAACGGACAACATCACAAACAGATAACACCAACATTAGTCACGCCCCTTTACTTCCGAAATACTTTTTATAAAATTTTAATTATATTTATAATACAGAAAACTATACCTACTAAGGAAGAAACTGAACAGCATTATACAAGAACAAATTTCTACAATACCGACCAAAACGTTTAAGTGAGTGATGGAGGAAGTGCCGAAGCTAGACAACCTTTTTAACTTTATATACTTTACAAGAGGCTTGAGTACCTTTCAAAAAGATAAAGCACCCCGGACCTGTGGGTTAACTGCAGAATTCTACAGGCTTTCTTCCCCCTGTTTAGGGACCATTTTAATTAAAGTGTTCGAAGAGGTTTTTCAAAAGGGGAACTCCGGATAGTCTAAATCATATTCTTCATCCTTTTTACGCTATATCCCAAGGAAGGAAATGACAAAAAGCAATCAAGAATTTTTAGGCCCAGTTTCCCCTATTAAATGTCGATTATAAAACTTCTAGCTAAAGCACTTACTCTGAAGACCTTAAATCACACATGCCCACGAATAATACATTCAGATCAACAAAGTGGTGTGCCATCGGTGTAGAAACTTTCGCAGACATACAATTTCATAGGAGACCTAGAGGGAATTACATTACACAACATGATAGGACAGTGCCAGAGTGCGTATATTAATCTTTAGATCAGGAAAGGCATTTGATTTTAGCCAGTACACATGCCTTCCTGCATAATGAGTCTTAAAGCTAACAATATAGGCGATAATACTTTAGATCATGGATAAAGATCTATACAAAAACCTGAAATGTAAAAATATTGTACTTTATTCATAGCCCCCCCCCCCCCCCCCCCCCCCCCCCCCAACACAACTCGTAACTAAAACATTCAGATTAACAGAAGTGTTAGACGCAACGGGTGTCCCCCTGTCAGCCCGTGCCTGCTTATATGCTAAATAACGCCTAGACCTGTGTTGGAAAGACTAAGACAAGACACAATATATCACGGGGGACTTTCGTCCCCGGTGCCAGGGGAAAGGAAATTGTTGGCCTTCTTAGCCGATGACACGATATTCCTGGTTCCCCCCCCCCCCCCCCCCAACTAACAAAAGGATTCTATAAAAATATCTTAGAGTTCTTACAGAGTTTGCGATACGCTAGGAATCCAACTAAAATTCAAATACTTCTTGCATAGATCGGGAATAGAAAATGGCATTGGCAATAGGTCAGATTTCCGTCCTTTTCAATTAACGGTAGTGAATATAAATTAAAATTTATGGAATTAACTTTTCTTTTAATCCTCAAGACCCCCAATAACATGAAACCCGCGATGCCGAAAAAATGATAGCGAAAACTCCAAAGATATCGATTTGAATCCTTTACAACATATAAAACGGCTACATTTTCGGAAGAATGTTATTTCTAGTTAATTGTTTAATTATGCAAAATTAATTCTAACACAGAAGCAAACTATACAAATCAGTCCCTAAAAAGATTTATGAACAGAAATAAAATAAACTTAATTAGCCGACTTCGCCATTTTTAGAAATACCTGGCCACAGTATTAAACACAGCTGACATCTCCAATGTCAACCCTAAAATAACAGTGGGACGATGGGAATAGCTCTACAGAATATAAAATACTAAAATTAAAGCTTTCAAGATTATTAAATACATAGGGGTGTTCATAAGTGCCCGTGTCTGATTCACGCTGGCATACTCACTACATTCCCTGTGATAAGATTTTATTAAACCTTTGTAAGTTGAGATAACACTTCAAACCCATTTTTTTGGTACACCACACCTTTTTACAAATTAATGTCTACAGATTTAAAATGGGAACAAACACCTCTACTAAAACAAGACACCCAAACTTATATATAAACTTCTAGTTGCAGCACAGAAACACCTATAAAGACAGGAGAGGGTACAACCTTCTTTATATCTGATATACACACAGAGTTTTAAAAACATGTCACGCAATAGACTTAATACACAAGAAAGGAAACGTTTTGGTGAAGTCACTATACAGACTACTACACTAGTTTAACACCAATAGGCCCATAACCAGGATCATCCAATAAAGGCAAACAGATTAGCCGCCCAAAAGTAAACTGTGTAGTGAGCAACATTATAGAGTACAGAAGACCATTTTTTATTTTACACATGTAAGACAGTGGCCCCCACTTCTAAACCAAGTTAAGGAAATTAATAGGCACCCTACACTCACAACAGACACCTTTAATTTATAGTAGCAGCCAGTCCCACATATGAACACGTTTTACCAACACATGACGAGACAAATAGAACTTAAGCTTATCTGACTTTCGTTAGCCTAAACTTTAGATACCTTGTTTTTTGGACATGTAGGAACAGAGCCTGCCTATACTGACAATGGAGCATTATGACAGTAACAATATTTACACAAATATAACGATACGCGAATGACACCAAAACCATAATATAAAATAGAACACGTTTTAAAAAAACTTTTGTTCCCCCCCCCCCCCCCCCCCCCCCCCCCCCCCCCCCCCCCCCCCTCCCCCCCCCCCCCCCCACCTTGTACTTTCAAGTCTTCACATATAATTTTGCTAAAATAGTTTCCAAGTAAAATTATAAAAAATCTCTTACAAAGCAAGTTGCCTTTGATATCTTTTAGTGTGTATGTCCTATCCAATATTTTTCATAAAAATATTTGGTACATAGTATTTCAATGTTATAAATGTAATAAATCTTACACGCAATGTTTTTGCTTTGATAACCTATGAGTCGCAGGTTAGTCGAGAGTGGGGATTTTTTGTATAAGTCTTGCATCAATCAATCTCAAAACAGTAAGGGTGTCGGATGTTTATAGCCTCATTTTATTTTCATCATCTACATTTTGTAGTGATTGTTGATATCTGTTATAGGTGATATGGGGTTTTTTTTTTTTTTTGGGGGGGGGGGGCGGGGGTGGGGGGGAGGGGAGGCGGGAGGGGGGCCCCCCCCCCCCCGGGGGCGGCGGGGTTTTTCCTTTTATTGCACTGTGATATTGTGCATATTTGTAAAAATTCGTGTCCGTAGAATAATAATTGTTACACTGACCTGTATACAAGGCGTATTAAAAAAAAAAAAATTAAAAAAATTTCTGCATCAGCTGCATAATTGATTAGTATAGCAAGAAGAAGCATTTAGACACGCTGTAGGTGCGCGTCGCATTTTCTGATCAGCCCTAGCATAAATGATTATTATAGACAGAGAACGCATTTTAGACACGGCTGAGGAGCGGTAGCATTTTACTGATCAGGCTCGATAATGATTTATAGAGGAGAAAGACCCATTTAGACGCCGCTGTTGAGCAGGTCGCATTTTTCCGGAGGGGAAGCAGTCCTGTTGATGAAGCGTAGAGTGGCCAGGATATGTGTTCTACCTGCCATGGCTCTAGTCTACATTTCTGCTGTAGAGAAACAGGAGATGAATACCTCTGCAGAATCCTATAGACATAGTTACGAGCTTAGTAGCAATACTGATTCACGTCATGAAAGACAGGAATATAAGTTTAGTGATAAGGTGGTAGATAGATAAGAAAAATGAATCGTCGTTGTGAGCGATTCCGGTGCAACAACAAAGTAAGTAGGTCTTTGACTCATAACTCTTTGATAGACATTGATAGAATTATTTCCAGAAGTTGATAATAAGGTATTACAACGGCGTAACGAAGCCCTTACACTAATGTGAGCGCAGAATAAGGAGATACGAAGCTGAAGCTACAAATTGACTATGATGTGAATAACTCTGAGACTCAAGTCTCAGCAGCTGAGAAGTTGTTTAACAATGAAGAACATTAGACTTTATCAGCCGTTGGTTGGGGATATTGTATAATTGATATTTGCAACATCAACTGCCTACAAGTAAGATTGCAGTAAGCAATTGAAGGTTTGATTCTGGTTTATTTCTTACCAGCGATGAATCATGTGCTCTCTTAGCAGGTTAAGTGATGAGTAATACCGCATCAGGTGTACCCTTTTGATGTTATAGTTTCTGCAGATAGGAGGTTGTAGTTGATTGACGATCGTGATCGGAAATGGCAAGTGCAACCTCATGTCAGAGGTTGTGATTGAGCCAGGAGGAAACCAATCTCAGCAGAATGATGTTGGATGTGAAGGCTGTTAGGATATATGCCTTGCTCTCGATTATGTGGTGTTAATGTTCCGGTTAGGCGAAAGATTAATAGAGGGTCGTTTCAACAGTTGCGGGGGTGCGAGGGTAGCTGGGTGTGGTGACCGTAGCCGTAAGTGTCAGTGGCGTGTACCTCTCGTTGGGACGTGGTGAAGTAGTGTAGTGAGGGTGTGAGTCGGGGTAGTGTCGGATGGTGCGTCCGTGATCGCTAGCTATTGGTGTCCAAGAGGTCGCGTCGGACTGTTGCCCCTTGTTCCTTGTTCGGGTGTGTGTGTGCGCTTGCTGTGTTCGAGGGGTACAGTATATCCGTTGTGTGCTTTGAGTGTGAGGTCTTTAGGCTGCTCGGTGTTAGTCCTGATTGAGCGTTGAAGCGTATTTCAGTAGGGGCCGGCCGCAGTCTAGTCAGTTTCAAGCGGTTGAGTGCTGTGTTTACAAGTGATACTGATGTGAGTAGTTACGCCTGGGTAAATTGGTCCGATCTTTCGTTTGGATGCGTATGTCATTAGTCGTGGCCTTTTTAGAGTTAACTGCGCTTTCGAGGATCTTGGTGACTCTTTCTTAACTTAAGGAGCTTTTTTTTTTCGTAGTACTATTGACTTCTGTTCAAACCTCTCTTTCATTTCTAACGTTTGTTTTGTAATCACATTCTTTCTATTGTGTCATTCCCAATTTTCTTTTTCTTTCTTCCCTTTCTAATTTTTCTTTCTTAGGTCCTGATATTCCTGTTCTTCTTTACATGGTTTTATCTTCCTCTGATTCTTATATTCCTTCTTGTATCTTTATTCTATAATAATACGAACAGATATCTAATTTCATTTTATGTCATAGCTGTATAATGGAGTATACTATTGCTTAACCACGTACTTCCATCCTTTGTTCTTTTTCCTGTATTAATTTCCATTTTGGGTCGTGACGGCAATGTTTCTGTGTCCTTTCTCAAAAGTTTTTTTTTCCTATTCTTTGCCCCTCTATGAGTCAGTGCCTGTCTCGGGTCCAGTGGTTGAGTTGGTCACCAAGAAGACGCGTCCTGTTGTGGGGGGATTGACTACTTTCATTGCTTGGTGTGTTGTACCGTGTCGCGTGTCCGTTCCGTGATTCTTCCAAATACGAAATGGTTCTGTTGTCTGCGTGGGTTTTATGGTTCTGGCCATGTCTGTTCGGAATGTGGCAGTCTAGTTTTTGTCTTTCTTTTTTGGTCTGTATGTGCCTTAGCGATTTTCCAAAGTGTCATGTTTCCAGACTTTGTGACGACCCAGTCGTCCTGCTTTCCGTACTAGTGAGCGATCAATATTAGACAATCTGTTTCTTTCGAAGGTACCCGAGCTTTTTTTGAGGGGAACCAGCCATGGGGGGGGGGGGGGGTGGGGGGAATGGGTCTGGCGACTCCTTTCTGTGCCGTTTGCTGTGGTGGGGGGCTCGATGTCTTTTGCAACTTTTCGGTAGTGGCGGTAAACTTTTCTAAGGTCAAGTTCATTTCTTTCTATCATAGTCATAAATATAGCGTTTACTCCTATTTTCTCAATATATACTATCAATGCTATAATCCACGCGTTTTTATTATTGGCTTTATCTGGCTATATATATAGTGATATAAGGTTATATTAATAAAATATATACTAATATATTACATCTACTAGTAGTCACTATTTACTACTATATACAGCGTACGAGGGTACGGATATTATACCAAGGCAGGAATGGGATTACAAGAGATGTTCGGAAAGTGGTTTGTACCTGGAATTCTTTGTACCACATCGCCTCTGTTATGAACGAACTTATATGATGTAAATACACATGTTTGTTTTGCATGAACAGTTGCTCAAGTTGGGTCAGTCTCTAAAAGCCGTTGTTGAGTGTTGATGTAACAAGATATCTGGACATAAGAAACTAACTACTATACGAAGCCGCTCACCTTAAGTAACCTCATAAGATAGGGATGGCAACGAGTTGTTAGGTTGGAGAGTTTTTGAAGAGAATATCATCCAGGAATCAAATAACTCTGGCTAGGTCGAGGGCCCACTATTAAGATATACTCTTACTTACTTGGAAGATAGGTCAAAGGATCAAATTGACAAATAGAAGAGGGTAGACAAACTAGGCCTGCCCCAGTCACCTAGTTTACTATAATAAGAAGAGATAGCACTGTCACATTTACGTTTAATTGGTGCCTTCTTGGACCAGTCTTTAAAACACCCAGTCCAGCGGATGACATAGGCAACATTGCCTTTTTACATGTCTGCCCAGCAATGGGTCAGTTCTACACGTGATTTCAAATTAATCACATTCTTAACTTCAGCAGTAAGAGCGCTAATACTAACATTGCATTAACCAATGTAACACACACATATACATAACGTCAATAGCTATAGTAAGTAAGCAAAACGTAGTTTTCATAACACGTACTTACTGTAGGGGGACTGATAAAGATAATTGTTGCGTACTTTTTGTGTACCTTAACTGTAGTTTAGACATTATGAATTCGCGTTATCATACGAACTAGTAGTCTTTCTTTCCAACCACAGTTATACAAACCAGATGGGAAAACGAGTACTACAATAATGCAAGACATTTCTACTCAAATTTCCTTATTACTAATTGTCTAAGTGAAACCATCCCCCCCCCCCCCCTATACCGAAAACGAATAAAAAAAAATCACGCCAACTTTTGGGGGAAAATTACCTAAAAGACATGCATCGCACCGTGAACAATAAATTGAGCCACGATTATCAAGAACATGCAAGTCTTTCATGCGTTTCACCATAAGTCGTGATAAGTTTGACCTTTGATAATCCAGTGAAGTTTAACAGGGAATGGAAAGAAATGAAATGATAATCAGTAGAAAAATAATGCTGTCATCAGTACATGCACCAGGGACAGATCACAATATTAATTCCATGGGTTTTCGTCATTTTTTTGCTGGGTTACTTCCTCATTAAAGCAATAATAAAGTAATTCCGTTTGTTTCATAACTGTCGTATTATTATCCACATTGCATGCTTGTGATGAGTTGCTGTTATTACTCAGACAGACTCTAATTAAAGCCACTCTGTGACAATGATTAGTTCAACGCGTAAATAAAGACAAAAAAAAAAAACAAAAAACATTGAGTTCAAGGTTACTTTGACATGTCAAAAAAAAATTTAAAACTATCATAACAGAAAAGCTCACCATCATAACGTTGTGGACGTCAGATTTGGTTTGACCACATTCTCAGAAGAGATCCTGACTCCATCACCGGAACTGCCATGTTATGGACTCCAGAAGGAAAGCGAAGGCAAGGATGGCCAAAAGCCACCTGGCGGAGAACTATGGAGCCAGAGATGATAGCATGAACTTGAGCTGGGGCACCACAAGAAGGATTGTTGTCAACCGACCAAAGTGGAGACAGTTTGTTGCTGCCCTACAAGTCGTCCACACGTGATGGTAACTGATTGCTTTGTCAGTCAGTGGCCAAGGATCAAAGTGGAGACAGTTTGTCGCTGCCCTACAAGTCGTCCACACGTGATGGTAACTGATTGCTTTGTCAGTCAGTGGCCAAGGACCAAAGTGGAGACAGTTTGTTGCTGCCCTACAAGTCGTCCACACGTGATGGTCACTGATTGGGCTTTTTGTCAGTCAGTGGCCAAGGACCAAAGTGGAGACAGTTTGTCGCTGCCCTACAAGTCGTCCACACGTGATGGTCACTGATTGCTTTGTCAGTCAGTGGCCAAGGACCACAGTAGAAGAAGATAAAAGACAAATTTACTGAGCAAATGAAGGAGAAGAGACAACAGAAATAGACCCTAAAATATAAAAGAAGCCATCCAAATTGCAAGGAAATAGTCTGTAAGAAAATAGCTATTGAAACAAATAATTACAACACTTTTTCAATCGTTTTGCTTCAATATAGATCTTTAATACCCTATTCAACCTGACCCGAGGTGGGCAGTTTCGGTTATAATTGGGATACAGTGTATTATTAATTTAATACTTAAGCAATGTCGATATTAGCCATGAGAAGGGCTGGTCCTGAGAAGGATCCCTAGGTGACTGTCTTGGTTAGTCGTTAGCTTTTGAAATGGTATGACAAGATCACAAACGTTAGAACTGATGACAAGAACCAGGCACGTGCAGTGGAACAAGATATGAGAAGTAGACGCTGGTGATGGATATGACATACATTGAGGAAACCTATTGCTGGTATTACAAGCCAGTCCTTGTTCTGAAATCTCGAAGTTAAGAGAGAGTTAAGTAGAGAGAGACCAAAGAACACGTAGAGAATTGGAGGTAGACATGAAGGGGATAAAGAAAACATGGAAACACCATCAGCTGATGGCACAGGACAGGAAGACTGGGCAACGTTAGTTGAAGGCCTGTTGTCCTTGGGGAGCTGACAGGGGTTGATGGTGACGACACTGTTTAACAATGTAACGACTAGGTCTAGGATTTTAATGACCTACAAATTGCTAGACAATGACCTATAACGTACACGAATGACCCCATGTTACGAAATACGTTCGTTCATTTTTAAATAATCTTTACTCTTCGCCGGCATTATTACTTTGTCATTCCTTTTACACGCTATTTCTTCCAATTTTGGTTGTTTTTGCTTTCATCTTTCAAAGTTTTCTTATCACATCATGTCACACCTCTCACCCACCCTTCTCTCCGGGTTATTTTCTCATTTGTTATCTGTGACACTTAGCAAAGGAGCGAACTTGCCACACTGACTTTTTACTTAATGCCATCTCCAGGCGGATTAAGAGAGACCTACACTGAG